>ONZH01021004.1:2500-182500 GCA_900303285.1 Rhinella marina | reverse complement strand
AGAAGATTGGAAAAACGTTGCCTGGTCTGATGAGTCTCGATTTCTGCTGCGACATTCGGATGGTAGGGTCAGAATTTGGCGTCAACAACATGAAAGCATGGATCCATCCTGCCTTGTATCAACGGTTCAAGCTGGTGGTGGTGGTGTCATGGTGTGGGGAATATTTTCTTGGCACTCTTTGGGCCCCTTGGTACCAATTGAGCATCGTTGCAACGCCACAGCCTACCTGAGTATTGTTGCTGACCATGTCCATCCCTTTATGACCACAATGTACCCAACATCTGATGGCTACTTTCAGCAGGATAATGCGCCATGTCATAAAGCTGGAATCATCTCAGACTGGTTTCTTGAACATGACAATGAGTTCACTGTACTCAAATGGCCTCCACAGTCACCAGATCTCAATCCAATAGAGCATCTTTGGGATGTGGTGGAACGGGAGATTCGCATCATGGATGTGCAGCCGACAAATCTGCGGCAACTGTGTGATGCCATCATGTCAATATGGACCAAAATCTCTGAGGAATGCTTCCAGCACCTTGTTGAATCTATGCCACGAAGAATTGAGGCAGTTCTGAAGGCAAAAGGGGGTCCAACCCGTTACTAGCATGGTGTACCTAATAAAGTGGCCGGTGAGTGTATATCTATCTATCTAGTTTAGTTTATTTAGATATGAATATATATATATATATACACACGCAAAGAATAAGTGAAGAAGAGTCTTTAAAAAGACTTTTGGGTTCTCAAATGCAGTTCCCTGCCTAATATAAACGAAAAATCGCTAATATATAACGCTTCTCTCTATCTCTATCTCACGAATCAGTCTTTCCCTCTTCTAAAACCACTACTGTCTGAGCCGAGCCAAGGGCGTTCGCATCTATATATATTCGTACGTCACCTATTGAAGGCAGCCAATCATTCGTAGATACGTAGAAAAGGTAGAAGGTCATGGCGGGAGGTCCCCCAGGCTTCCCTGCATGTTTATTGGTGAAGAAATAGGCGCTAAACTTGCAAGGAGGAGTTAAAGAAAAACACGAGTCTTTCACGATATTCGTACGAATAACGAATATTCACGAGTATGCAATTATTCGTGCGAATAACGAATATTTACGAATATATTCGCTCATCTTTAGTTGCCACCTTTATGTATGTAGCACTTCTTGTTCCTGTATCCATCCAAACCCATGATGCACCTCTCCTTCTTCTTCCACATCTCTAACACCTCCTCTAACAATGTCCAGCTTGTTTTGTAGCTCCTCCCACTGATCTTCTTACATAGACACTCCCCTTTCACTGCCCCGCCCAAGGACTTAACATCAGAAGAAATAAGATGTATGGACATGGACATGTGATTACAGCTCAGAACGGAAAATAAGAGCAAGAAAGGTAAAATAAATACATTACAACATTATAGTGACCTTCAGAAACGATTAATGTATAGGATTTGGATGCAAAGTGGAAAACTCCTTTAAGACTTTTAATCACAAGGACCCAGTTTGTTGGAGATGGAGGTGGTCGAGAATTCTGCTCCTTATGATGACTGCTCCTTACCTTACAGGAGGTCCCCTCCCCCAATGCCATGCTCTGTCAGACTACCCTTTATGGTACACTTAAAGCTCTGTTCACCCTTTTGGTTCAAGAAAAAAAGGTCAGGGTAACTTATACTTGAATGGGTGCTGAGCTACAGTACCCCGGTACAACGGCTACACAATGGGTGCAGTCTTCTGTTTCCAGTTCTATTTACTGTATAAATTTCAGCACTCATGGCTGCCCAAAACAGCTGATCGGCGGGGTTGCTGCAGCGAGTCCAGGAAGGGAGAGGCAGAGAGGATGGGAGTGGTGGCTGCAGCAATTATAGTGTTTGGAGTACTCTTGGTGGCTCTGGTTCTTCCCTACACTCCCTGGGCCAGTGCACAGTGAAGGTAGGACACGCCCTGGCTTTGCGGATGTTGCGGGTGCAAGACCGAGTCATGATACAAGACAACACTGTACTGTGGCACAGCAGGTGTTGATACTTGCAATGACGGGGTCAGAATCACACACTACCTATCTTCCATATCCTCCTTCTTCTCCTCTCGCTTTCTAAAACTTAACATGGATAAAACAGAATTTATCATCTTTCCCCCATCTTGCACAACCCCTCCAACAGACCTATCTATCACGATCAAGTCCACTGCCTTGGAGTGACCTTGGATTCTGCCCTCTCCTTCAGACCACTCATCCAAGCCCTTTCCACCACCTGCCGCCTCCAACTCAAAAATATTTCCCGCATCCGTGCATTCCTCAACTATGAGTCTGTGAAAGTGCTAGTACATGCCCTCATCATCTCCTGTCTAGACTACTGCAACATCCTCCTCTGCTCTGTGCCCTGCCTTGCCCCCCTCCAATCTATGCTCAACTCTGCTGTCCAACTAATCCACCTCTCACCCTGTTACTCCTCTGCTTATCCCCTCTGCCAATCCCTTCACTGCCCAGAGAATTCAGTTCAAAATACTAGCAAATACATACAAGGGCGTCCACAACCTGTCCCGTCCTTACATCTCAGAGCTACTTTCCCGATACATCCCCCCCTACACAATCTCCGATCCTCACCAGACCTCCTTCTCTCCTCCCCTGTTATCACCTCTTCCCACAATCTCCTCCAGGATTTCTCCCACGCAGCCCCAATACTCTGGAACTCTCTACCCCAACATATCAGACTCTCACTTACAGTGGAATCCTTCAAAAGAAACCTGAAAACCACCTCTTCAGACAAGCCTACAACCAGTGACCCTGCTGCCTCTACACCGCCATGACCAGCTGTACCCTCTCCTACTGTTTCCTTCATACCATGTAGATTGTAAGCCCTCGCGGGCAGGGCCCTCTCTCCTTGTGTACCAGTCTGTAACTCATCATGAAAACATCCGGTGTTGGGGGGGTCAGCCAAAGGTAGGCAGTGATGGGCATGAGCCTCCCTATCGTCACTCATGATGCTATGGGGGCTCGTCCACCTCACTGTCAGCCATTGGCTGCACACATGTTTTCATTCCGTGCATGGGAAGAAGCAGCTGCGGCGTTGCAAGGACCAGGAGCGGCGTGGGGATCCAGGTAAGTATATTCAGTGTGAGGGGCCCGTCTTGGATAACCCCTTTAAGAAACAGGAGAGCAGCAGCCTGGGCTTCTGATGAGACCAGATTTCGGACTGCTTCAGACTCCAATAGACAATGTACGTAGCTAAGCATGACCCAATCTTCATAGCTATGGCCTAATAGCTGCGGTGTAAAGAAGGAAGGATCAAAAGCCCATTCTTTAACCCCTTAGTGACCACCCATGCGCCTTTTTACGGCGGTCACTAAGGAGCCTTAGGCTGGGCCGCCGCTTCTTTACGGTGGCCCAGTCTAAGCTCTGCACAGGGAGCGTGGGCCCGGCTCTTACATGATTGCCGCGGCCCTGCTCTAACAGCCCGGACTGGCAGAAGTGCCGATCCGGGCTGTTTAACACTTTACATGCCGCGGGCAATGGCGCCCGCCCCATGTAAAGTGCTGACAGAGGGAGCAGTCTCCCTCTGTCTCCCATCGGCACCCCGCAAAAGCGATCGCGAGGTGCCGATGTGTGGGAAGGATGGCTGGGGCCTGTGAAGGCCCCAGACCAGCCTTGAGTAGTTACCAGCATGCTGCGCTTCTCTGGCACAGCCTGCTGGTCAAAGTCTGAATAGCATTGCCATTAAAATGCAATGCACTATAGGGATAATATATTGCATTTTAAAGGCAATTAGAATACTGTTTTGTATAGTCCCTTTGTAGGACTATTAAGTGGTAAACAAAAAGTAAAAAAAAAAAACACATTTATTCAATTAAAAAAATCCCATAAAAAATTAGTCTTTTTTTTCCATTGAAAATATGCTTTTCAATGAAAAAAATTGCAAAAACAAAATCTCCCCCATATGTTTAGTATTGCCGCACCCGTAATGACCCGGACTACGTAAATATCACAAAAATTATCCCCTACGGTAAACGCCGTAAAAAAAAAAAGACTTGCTAAGAATTTCTAATTTATTCTTAGTTGCCACTAGAGATGAGCGGTTCCGTCCCCACTGACTTTAAGACGGGTGAGGACGGAAACGTTTGGTATGAGTGTCATACCAAACGATCCGTCCTCATTGACTTACATGCAGATGAGGACGGATCCGCAATGCCTGCTCGCTCATCTCTAGTTGCCACCAAAAAAACGTAATAACAAGTGATCAAAAAGCGTCATTTACTCAAAAAGGATACCAATGAAAAATACATGTCGTCCCGCAAAAATGAAGCCCCCACACAACTCCATAGAAAGAAAGATACAAAAGTTATGTTCTTGGGAATCGGCAATGCAAAAACATTTTTTTCTTTTAAAAAAAGGATTTTATTGCAAAAAAGTAGTAAAACGCAAAAAAAACTATATGTATTTGGTATCACTGTAATCGTATTGACCCAGAGAATAAAGATATTTTGTAATTTATACCGAAAAATGAACGCCGAAAAATTTATAACGTAAAAACGCAGTGGCAGTATTGCAGTTTTTCCCATCTCCCTCCCAGAAAGAGTTAATAAAAGTTAATCAGAAAGTTATGTGTAACCCAAAATGGCACCATTAAAAACTACAACTTGTCCCGCAAAAAATAAGCCCTCATACAGCTATATAGACGGAAAAATGAAAAAGTTATAGCTCTTGGAACGCGAAGTTGAAAAAAGAAAAAAAAAATGCTTGGTCACTAAGGCCGAAAACAGGCTGGTCACTAGGGGGTTAACAAGACGTTGGGTGGATCATAGAATACCTCAGACAATGCAGCTAAGCTGGAGCCATTGATCACAGCAGTACCCTAATGAAGCAGTGATTCTCTAGCAGCCTCCATGGGACATATGATGGATTTCAGACTACGTTAGACTCCAACAGACGATGTAGCAAAGCTGAAGCAACTTGTAATAGCTAAAGTATACCCTCATGGAGCACAACTGCAGCGTAAAACACCAAGGAAGGACGGAGCAGCAGTAGTGAAATATTTTGGACACAATTTGACATCTGCTTTAAACCTTTATTAATATTTTCATATGGCAACATGAATACAACACGTAACATTGTGTCACACGAACATCAGAGTTGGTAGAAAAAAATTACAGTCATTTTATTTTCAACTTTGCCGCTGTTATTCTCGCCCGTTGGAAACCTTTCATTTTCCCGGATCAGAAATCTATTTTCTCGACTTTGATTCTACATTTTGTTTTGTTTGCCTTTCCGTAAATGTCACGCTAGAGGAAATGATAGATTCGGATTATTGATAGCTTTCATATTCCCTAAGACTTTTCTGCTTTTCTCTAATAGCTCTTCTGACGGTAAGTGCGAAAAAGATAAACCGCACACCTAAAATATGGGCAAATATAATGACGGCTGCATCAGTCTAGAATTCTTATAGCAAAAATAAAAATTCAAATGTATAACTGGCAAGGGAAAGGGACTGCTGGTTAGGACAAGGCTAAGCAGAGGCATAGCTGGGGGGGATGGGCATGGTATGTTCCTCGGGGGCTGGGTAAAGGTAGGAATGTGGTGGAAAGAACTGAGGATGCTGGCACATATGCACACTGTATGCAGCAGAACATCAGCCTCCTTAGCCAACTCAGTCCTCCTCCTAAGCTTAGCCCCCTGATTGAACATTCGTTGCTCCAGTATCAGTATAAATCCTGCCTATCGAAGCACCAGTCTTGGAGGTCAGTGAAGCCCCCCATCCGTGGTAGGCCTTGTTTGGAGATACAGAAGGTGATGAAGGGGTTAATAGTAATATGCATTATATCATAAGTGGTGGTTTTGTTTGAATATCTAATATCCCTGAAGATCTAAGGTCCTGTAATGGCTCATAGATTACAATTACACCATTATATTATAATCATGAAGTTCAAGGGTTAATAGCAGATCTCAGACAGAAAAAATGTGCCTAGAATTTTATTTTGCTTAAAATACAGAGGTCTATATTTCTTATAATTTTAAAAGAGCTCCAAATCTCCTCATTCCCTTCACACATCTATGGTGTAGTAAGATAAAATTCTGTCTTCCTGCAGCTGCCACTAGGGGGAGCTCACTGCATAGGGATTTATACAGCTCTTATTGTAATTCATATGGAAATAACTGCTCCTGGTGGTGGCCAAAAGAATTTCAGCTTTTCATTTTTAATTCATTTCAGACTTTTTTTTACATTTTTTCTTTAGCCTTTAATTTTTTTAAGGTTGCTTGGAGGAGGGTTTCCAGGTACTACATGCGCCCCTGAGGTTCTATTGTGGCTCTAGTATGTAGCTCTAGTATGAGCACGGCATGATCTCTAATGTTAAATTTAGGTGGAAAGGGTCCAACATGAATATTTGCTCCAGTTGCTGGAAACCAAGTTTAAAAATGCTAGAAATGTACATGATGTAATCTGTAGTGAATGTCATTTTCATACCAGTGTCTGTATTTGTGAGATATATCTCCCTGATGTTTCTCATCTGTGTCATGTGACCAGCAATCAGACTCACCAACTCACACAGCATCGCATGTGTGGACAGGAAGTCTATTTCTCTATGTATTCCTATGGGAGCCTCACTTTCAGTCTCATAGGAATAAACAGAGAAGTGACTGGCTTCCTGTCCTGGGTCAGTTGGAGGTCAGGGAGTTGGTCACATGACACAGCTACAATAAGAAAAGAGGGGGTAACTCATAAATACAGTCTCTGATGAGAAGATTGCATTCACTACAGATTACATCATGCACCTTTCTAACAGGTCAGAGAATAAAAATTTATGCGGGAGTTCTTCTTTAAGCAAGAAATAGGAAAAATTACGCACATTTGACTTCACCAAGAGATACATGCACAAAGAACTCTCATAATATCTCAAAATATTAAATATATCATAATATTTAAAAAATGTCACCCGTGAGACCAAATTTTTTTTTTCTTTTTTAAAAAAAATTACAATAGAAAATAACCTTCTTCAGGATCTTGGTGGAGGATCTTGGTGGAGACAATTATTTGACCTTCTCACTCTTCCATTAACTAAACTAGTCACTATTCACAAGAACCTGTTGAGGACAGCACAATTTAATGCCCATGTACTGTATGATGGGGCTGGAGTATCAATACATATACGATAGTGAATATACAGCACAGGTTGGTTTAAAGGGGTCATCCAGGATTAGAAAACATGGCTGCTTTCTTTCAAAAGTGGTGCCACACCTGTCCACAGGTTGCAGCTCAGCTCCATTGAATCCCATAGGGCTGAACTGCAATACCACACACAATATGTGGGACCATTTTTTTTTAAAGAAATTAGCCATGTTTTTCTGAGGACAACCCCTTTAAGTGCTACATAACCTTGCTCGAACCTGGTTTCTGGATTAAATCCTGCAGTTTCAGCATCTAGAAGGATCCATTACACCGCAGTTGATGGAGTCCCAATCTTGCCGTCTCATGCACATATCTCTCTAGCCTTTGAATTTAAAAAAATATATATATAATTTACAACAAATCTCTCAGATCTTTAATAAATATCTCAAGTGTTAGAGCCGAATATAGTAAATATGATTTTGTTGTATCTATTTCTGGCCGTTTCCATAGAAACAGGAACAGTTTGAGGCAGAGAAGCTCGCTTTTCCAGTAAGAGTTGATCATCTTGAAAGATAGTTGAAAGTTAGATAGTTTCCAGTAGGAAGGAGAGCAAAGGTTACAGATTTGGGGCTCTACGGTTTCGATAAATATGGAAGGACGTACATCAGAGACTAGAGATGAGCAAATTTATTGAAATTCTTCATGTCCTTTCGTCAAATTTTTGAGAAAATTTGATTTGTGTTCGAATCAATTATACACCAATGGAAGTTGCTCCAATTGCTCTGAAAATTGGTATATAACACCTTCTAGTCTCCTAGGACTTTTTATGTAAAAACATTATCTCCCCTCGTCATTTTTTTACTAATTTTTGTTCTTTCTCCCACCCTCCCCTGACCCTAAGCTCCTGAACACAATTACAGCAGATGTAAATAATGTAAGACTTAGTCTGACACGCATAGCTGTGGGTAAACAAATGGTTGACGGCTTTAAGAGTGTTTAAAAACATACCATACTGGCACATGTGTTATGCTTTTTCATATTAGAAAGCTTCTAAAAAGTGTCCCTTATCGGGGGCAAATGGTGTTTAAACACACACAGTGTTATGGGGGGAAAAACTGTGACTTGTTGGGACCAAGCATCCAAAAATTATGCCTCAATGGGCACACACATGTATGTGTCAGAAGAAAGAGTGGCTCATTCTGCAGAAGCATCCAAAAATTATGCCTCAATGGGGGAAGATCCCTGTATCTGTTTATACACACACATGTATGTGTCAGAAGAAAGAGTGGCTTGCTCTGCACAAGCAACCAAAAATGATGCTTTACTGGTCCAGAATGCCAACCCAGGAGCAGCAGCAATACAATGTATAGAGTAATCGTGGCATGTGGCTGCAATAGTAGCGGCAGCAGCAGCACAGCATGGCACAGATAAGGAAGCAGATGTGTCTGTGGCTGTTTAGGGGTAGTAGTTGTAGTGGCGACTATGTAGTGGTAATGGAAGTGGTAGTAGGGGATTAGAAACAGGGAATAGCACCTGCCGTGGTGGCGGCAATAGCATCCAATTGGTATGAAACATGATGGTAGCAATGACGGCAGCAGCAGCCATATCATATGGAACATGACAGTAGGCAGGCAGACAGTGGCACTGGCATAATGGTGCACTGTTAGCAAGGGCAGATTTATCGGCCTCAGCCGGAGGAGTGTAAAAATCTGGACTGGTACTGGAAACAAGAGTACAACACCTCAGGGAACAGCTAGGGCAACTAAAATTGTATACAGTACAGGAGGAGGAGCTGGAGCTGAGAATGAAGCCGCCTAAACTGCCACCTAGTAATTATAAAAGACCTTTAATGAAGAGCAGCCAGCAAGCAAATACGGTGAGAGACTGTATGCAATACTGTGTTCCACGCAGAAAAATCAGAGAGGGTAGGACCAACCAGTGCTGGACCACTTGTCTTGAAGGGCCCCATCACAGCCACATGGTCTGCCTCTGTCGTATGTAGTCCCTTACACAGTCCCTGGCTCCCTGCTCAGCCATTTATCATCTTGAGGTCTTGTTCAAGTCACGAACTGGAAAAGGAATTCAACCTACATATCCAATCCACAGTAGCAGGCAGCACTACTATCGTACAGTATGGTGCTATTAATCTGGGCACTATGGGAATACTCTGGCATTGTATGGTAGTATTGATCTGGGTACTGTATGGTACTACTCTTGTATTATATGGCAATATTAATCTGGAAACTACATGCCACTATTAATAAAGCTGCTATACTGTATGATAAACTGATCTAAGCAGTCTGTGGTGCTATTAATCTGTCCATTTTTGGCACTACTGGGGCACTGCATGGTAATATTAATCTGGGCATTGTATGGTACTGTTGAATGGGTAATGTATAGTGATGATCGAGCACCCAGGTGCTCGTACGCTCGGGTGCTCTGGCCGAGCACCCGAGCATAGTTGAAGTCTATGGGAGTAAACCAGGCACCCCCTGCAGAGTGGTAAGTTTTACCACAGCGCCACCTGCTGGACAACAGGAATCCCTACAAAGAAGAAGCCTGAGGAGGTAAGTGGTTTCTGTTTGTTTGTTTGTTTGTTTTCTATTTTTCAGAATCGCGAATGCTGAGGACTACTTTTGGATTCATTGGATTACGTCGGACCAGCTTTTATATTTTTTAAATAAAATGGTCAAACAGGGGTCTGGGGGAGTATTTATTTTTATTTAAATAAAATATTTTATAAGTGTGTGTGTGTTTTTTTTTACAACACTGCAGTTTTTGTAATCACGGCTATTTACAGACGGCCCTGATTACTAATACTGGGCTTAGTGCTTGCCGGTATGGCCAGCACTAACCCCAACATCTATTACCTCGGCATTCACCGCCACCAGGGGTGTCGGGAAGAGCCGGGTACCCACAGGACCGAACCTTTTAAATTGAGGGTCCGATTCTGGGGCAGAGGCAGGCTGGTACCATTAGGCTGGGAAGGGCCAATAACCGTGTCCCTTCCCACCCTGGTAGTGCCAGGCTGCCGCTACTAGTTGTATCTGGCTGGAGAAGGAAAAAAGGGGGGACCCCACGCCATTTTTTAAAAAAATAAATAAATAATTTTTAAAAATGTCGTGGGATCCCCCCTTTTTCCCTTCTCCAACCAGATACAACATAGTTGAAAAAAATTACACCTTGAATTCTTCAATGGAAAAAAAAACGTGATATGTGACGGATCCGACATGAACTCCATTGAAAGTCAATGGAGGATGGATCCGTTTACTATTGTGTCACACCAAACGGATCCGTCCTCCATTGACTTTCAATGGAGCTCATGACGGATCTGTCATGATCCCAATGCAAGTCAATGGCAACGGATCCGCTTACTATTGTGTCAAACCAAACGGATCCGTCCCCATTGACTTGCATTGGTGTCATGATGGATCCGTCTTGGTGCAGGGAGGGGACTCAAGCATTGCGCTCGAGTACACTCGGTGTTCGGCCGAACACCAAGCGGACCCGAGCGTAGGCATGCTCCACCGAACAGCGAGTTCAGCCAAGTAATGTAATGTACACTAGTAATGTATGGTACTACTGTGGCATTGTATGGCAATATTGCTCTGAATACTGTATGAAATCACTGAAGCACATTATGGTACTGTTGATTGGGTACTATATGGCATTACTGTGGTGTTGTATGGCAATATTGATCTGGCACAAAGAATATCATATGGCACAGTATGGTATTATTCTGAAACACAGTATGGTACTGTTCATTGGGTTCTGGTACTACTCTGACACTGTATGGCAAGATTAATCAGAGTACAGTATGACACTACGGAAGTACTATATAGTACTGTTGATTGGATACTCTATGGCTTTGCTGCGGTGTTGTATGGCAATATTGATCTGGGTACTATGTGGCACTAAGACTGTTACATGGCAGTATTAAAGGGGTCCTCTCACATCAGCATGGGACATTTATCATGTAGAGAAAGTTAATACAAGGCACTTATTAATGTATTGTGATTTTCCATATTGCCTCCTTTGCTGGCTGGATTCATTTTTCCATCACATTATACACTGCTCATATCCATGGTTACGACCACCCTGTAATCCATCAGTGGTGGTCGTGCTTGTGCACGATAGGAAAAAGTGCCAGCCTTTCTGGTGGCCAGGACCGAGGGAGCTCACATAGGCTGGTGCTTTTTCCTATATTGTGCAAGCACGACCACCACTGATGGATTTCAGGGTGGTCGTAACCATGGAAACAAGCAGTGTATAATGTGATGGAAAAATGAATCCAGACAGCAAAGGAAGCAATATGGATAATAACAATACATTAGTAAGTGCCTTGTATTAACTTTCTCTACATGATAAATGCCACTTGCTGAAGTGAGAGGACCCCTTTAAACTAGAAACTATGTGGCACTATTACTGAAGGTATTATATTTTTAAACTTATGTGGGTGGCACAATTGCTCTGGGCGTTTGGCACTAGTGGGGCACTATATTGTTCTATAAATCTGGGCACAATATGGCGCTGCTGTGGCATTATATAGCAATATTGATCTTGGTACTGAATAGCACTACTGTTTTAATATATGGCATTACTGGGGCACTGCATGATGTTATTGATCTGTCCAATAAATGACACTATTTGTGAGGTTAGTATATGGTAAAATAATCTGAGCAGTGTGTAGCACTACTGGGGCCCGATGAATTTTGATCCATTTCTGTTTTTCGCTGTTTAATTTTTTTTTTTTTTTTTAAGGTGGCACAGTTTAAAGTCTTTAGAGAAATGTGAGAATGCCTACACACACAGCATCTTGGTTTGTAGCATTTTTGTAGCTCTGGATAAAAGTTTTTTTCTGGAATCTTTGGCTGCAAAGACATCAGATAAAATGCCTTTCAAACATTTAGAAAATAAAAAAAACAACAAAATACATAAAAAAACCTGCATGAAACACATACCGAAAAAGAAAGTGTTTGAAGGATTTCGCAAAAGTAAAAGGAAACCTTTTTCTGTTCTTTCCCCTATTTTCTCATGATCTGTGATTTCCCTCCTGCACATCATCCTATACAGATCACTGATAACAAAAAGAACACCAGTGTTAGAAAAAAAATATATACTGTATATATATTTAAAAATGGCATTACGGCGTCATCAGTTATTTGGCTAATCTGATTCATAGATTTTGATAAAATAATTAAAGGGGTTGTCTGAGTTATGAAAAAAAATCTATAGCACTGTAAATCTGATGGGCAGCAATATATAACTAAGTTAAGCAAGTTTTAGGCATAAAATCTATATTTCCTCATTTCCCTGGTTCTCTTATGGCCTTTGTTTACCTGCAATAACAACAGTCTCTGCCCCTGCTCTGCAAAGGGAGTGAATAAAAGTGCTGCCCTAAATGACATGTCAGCCTGCTAAGACACTCAGCAGCATGTTGTATGTGTAGGACTACAAGTCCCAGCTGTACAATGTGACGTCTCGTGTACAGACTGTTATTTGCTTGTGCACGAATACAAGATTAGCAGGCAGGGAAGCTGACATCACAGGTCATGTGACCCTGAGTGAAATCTGAGAAACCAGCAAGTTTAGAAGCAGAAAGTGTATGGAAAAAAACTGTTGTATTTGACTAGTTAGAAATATACAAAGGACAAAAAAATAACTCGGACAACCCCTTTAAGGAAAAAATAAAATGACATCTCAGTGGAAACCCATGAAAATACAGAACTGGAGGGAGGACACATAAATTGCTTAAAAGAAAAACAAAATTATCTTATCGTTAATCCCGTCATCTCCATTCACAGAGGTTCGCTTCGTTCAAGGAGTCATTTAAATTTGGCGATTTTGATTTCCTTTAATGCACTATATATAGAGTTCATTAAGCCCTAACAGAATCCGGAATGAGCCAAAAATTCCTCTCTGGCCCGGGAGATAAATTTAGATCCAATAATGAATACATAATTAGGCGCTTAGTATTCATTTGTTATGCACTTGGCTGCCAAGACGGACCATATATTTAATGACATCGCTCCTTAGCCAAAAACGGATTGATATTGTGGCACCAAAATAAATTCCGCTCAGTTTTTCATAATAATTTTTTTGCACAGTGAAGACGTATTTCATTTGAACCAATTATCCTAAAAAAAAGTTATTTCTAATTATTGATCATTGACAACAAACACGAGATCCCCTCACCCCCACCGCCACTATCCCAAGTTCCCTCTCTTTGTATGGGACAGTCCCATAAAAGTGAATGGAGAAGTGGACCTATCTATGCACTACCGGAACCCCTATCTCTAAGGATCATGATCGGATATTTATCACCTGTCCTGTGCATAGGGGATAAATAGTTTTCTGGGGATGACACATTTACTCACCTAACATAGACATTTTAATTTTCAAAATTCCTGAAAAAAAACAAAACGTTTTTTATTGTAGACATTTCATTTATGTCTTTCATTACTATAATTGACACATAATTTGGCAACATATTTAACCCTGCAAAATTGTTTATCCTTCTGCATTCGGTTGAACATAACTCGTAAATGTTTTAGTAACCAATTTGATGGGAGTTTCCACTGGAGTGTTTTTTTCCATCATTCATGGATGATATGAGAATAACATGTTTTTATTTTTTTAATCTTTTTTTTTATTATGTAAAGAAAATGTGTTTATTTTTACAACTTGTAACATTTTATTTGATGCCTTTTATTGGCGCAAATAACAAGGGTTTTGAACTCAAGCAAATGGGGGAAGGAAGAAACAAAAGACGATGTGGAGAGGGGAGCAGAGGTGAAAGGGGGGGACGGATTACTTAAAGAAGAACTCCCGCAAAAAATTGTATTCCATGTCCTGCAAGAAATGTACATGATGTAACCTGTAGTGAATGTCATTTTCTTACCAGTGTCTGTATTTGTGAGTTATATCTCCCTGATGTTTCTCATCTGTGTCATGTGACCAGGGATCAGACTGACCAACTCACACAGCATCTTATGTGTGGACAGGAAGTCTATTTATCTATGTATTCCTATGGGAGCCTCACTCTGAGTCTCATAGGAATGAATAGAGAAGTGACTGTCTTCCTGTCCTGGGTCAGTTGGAGGTCAGGGAGTTGGTCACATGACACAGCTACAATAAGAAGAGAGGGGATAACTCAGAATTACAGTCTCTGATGAGAAGATTGCATTCACTATAGATTATATCATGCACCTTTCTAACAGGTCAGAAAATAAACATTTTTGCGGGAGTTCTTCTTTAATGGAGAGGGGAGGATGTGGAACACTGAAATACTTTTTACCAAGATTTTTAGCCACCTTTGCCACAATGACAAGAAAATATTTTTACAAAAAAAAACTTCCAAAAATGTTTTATTTTTAACTGTGCAGAGAGGAGTTGATTACAAGTTCCTGTTCAGGCCAAACAGCACTGGCCTCCTGCACAGCAAGAATTAAAGTGAATCTCCACCTTTAATACTATGTCAATGTTATCTTCATAATCTGCTGGCCTCTTTCTTAATCCATGTGTACAGGGCTCTATATTTCTGATACAGAACTACAAATCCCCAGCATAAACACAGAGTTATAGGATAAAATTCTGCATTCCGGATGTTGCCTCTAGAGGGAGCTTATGAGCAGACTGCATACATTAGTTTAATGGGCATCTGTTAGCAGTTTTGTACCTATGACACTGGCTGACCTGTTACATGTGCACTTGGCAGCTGAAGACATCTGTGTTGGTCCCATGTTCATATGTGTCCGCATTGCTGAGAAAAATTATGTTTTAATATATGCAAATGAGCCTCTAGGAGCAACAGGGTATTGTTGTTACACCTAAAGGTTCTGCTCTCTGTAATTGCTGTGTCCTTTGATTGACAGAGCCAGGCATTATGATGTTTTCACAGCTTCACCCTATCAGTTAAAGTGCAGAGGGTGTGGCAGTTGCGTCAACACAGACGCCTTCAGCTGCCAAGTGCACATGTAACAGGTCAGCCAGTGTCATAGGGACAGAACTGCTGACAGATGGACTTTAAAGGGGTTTTCCTGGACCTGGAGATTTTTGAGCGGTCTTAGGTCATCCATATCAGATTGGGGTGGCCTGTCTCTCAGTAACCCACTAATCAACTGTTTGAATGGGATGCAGCAGTTGCACGATTGCTGCAGTCTCTACAATGATTACCTTGGTCCATTCACCCGCTCTCTGTCTACTTAGTAGCAGTACACAGTATGGTGGCTTTGGGCAGTTTGAATGGGACATTCAATCTGTAATACTCTGCACCACCACTACTATATGTACAGCATGCACTGTGCACAAAATATTACCTTTTTAATACATTACCTCCTGATCTCATGTGCGCTGGAGTGAAACGCACCTGATTTATTAAGAGGCGTATGGCTCCAAGGTCCATTGTGCCCCAGCTTGGGGCTGGTGTAGGCTTGAGCTGTAATTTACGGCAGTTTTTGTTGTAAATAATAGTAAATCTGACGTATGCATAGGTTTTGCTCCCTCCCAGTAAGCTGAAAAATCTGTGACTTTTTTATGCCCCAAAAAGGGGGCCTAAAACCTTTATAAATCTCCATTAATGACTCCTGCCCACAAAATGATAAACAATGTAGTATGTGAACAGTCAGTTCTTAAAGTTGATCTGTTAGAAGTGAATGTGGCAAGGGTCAGATTTAAAGCACCCTTGCTCCTCCTACTTCCTCTGCCAGCCCCTCCCTCTCCTTGATTGACAGGGCCAGGCGAGATGACTATGCAGAAACTAGCTCCTGTCTGGAGAAGAGAAGGAGGAGCTGACAGAGAAACCAGGAGGAGCACGGGTGCACATAGTGGCTTGGGCCCATCCTCAGTGCACCTAACTATTAATTTGCATATGGATTAGAAGTACTTTTTCCCAAAAATGAAGTGACGGGTCACAAAGTGAAAGCTATCATTATATTCAGCTGAGCTAGCCCTACAAGGCACAGTTAATCAGTGATTCCCTTTAACTTCCAGAAAACTCATTTAATTAAACTTGTAGTCGATTACGAAAATTTTCATTGTGATCCGTTTTTCATCTCTCTTGTTGAAGATAATTGTAGAAATACATCCAGTCTTCACCGGATACATTTCCCTCAAGCATTGTTACAATGTAGCAGCTTAATCCACTTCACTACACAAAGCCCATTGCTTTCACACTTTTAATCTTGTTGTGTTAAGAGCTGGAATTGCCGAGTCTCATCTAAGCCGCTTATCGACTTTATAAAGAAAATTTACGATGGCTTCATTAGACTGATTTTGCATGAGGAAATTGTGTCACCCAGCAAATATTGACTCTCTATGGTTGCCTACTGCCCTTATCACGCTGTTCCTTGGTTAAAGGGATTGTCCAGTTTAGAAAACCGTTTCTCGTACACCCTGTTAGTGAATTTTGAGTGACTAGAGGGCAGGAACGGATAGGCAACAGAAAGTGGCCCTTGGAAAAAATGTAAGTCAGTGGACTAACCAAAATGACAGAATACGCTGGTAGTGTCAGTTTGATATGTACCCAGCGCCAGTTGGTCCCCCTGGTCATTGGCCCACTGGGAAATTTCCCTGTAAGATATGTGGTTAGTCAACCCCTGCCAGAAGGAGTCCCTTGTAGAGAAGAGCACATTGATTCTTTGGAATCAAAATTTGGCAAAATTTTTTTCTAAATTTCTGGTGAGCAGAGAGGAGGATGAGGCAGCGCTTTACCTCAGTGTTGTGAAGTAACTTTTCCTGCTGTGTGATTAGGACAGGTTCTGTGTGTACTAATAGGACAGAGGGTGATACTGTGTCATGAGATGTCTATGCTACATGCAGGGTTGCCAACCGTCCAGAAATTTCTGGACAGTCCGTAAAAATAGGTAACTTTTTTCCTCTGTCCGTGAAAAAAAATAGAGGTGTCCGTGATTTTTTTGAGGCTGGTGGTACCTGACTAGATTATTTTGGTGGTAATTATCATCATTTTACAGCTCACAGTAAATGGTGGTAATGAGTTCTGATCAGTATATTAAGCTATAGACTTGTATTACTTATAATATTTATCCTTTTATTATGGTTTTCCAATTTGTCCGTAAAAAATGTTGGCCGTCCGTGATTTTGGGATAAGTTGTCCAGAAAAAAGAAAAATTCGGGTTGGCAACCCTGGCTACATGTCTATATTCAGCCACCCAGTGGTTGTGTTGCGACCTGCAGCCTCCAAAGGCTTTTGCTAGCCTCTCCAGATATTGCATTGAATTGGTTACATGAGATACAGTATTGTTGTCCTGAACCAAATTAGAGCTAAGGTAAAGATGGACACCTCTGTAAGATGATACAAGAACATGCTCAACAGAAAAAATCCTTGCGAGGTCAACTCACCTCTATTTACACCAGCGCTTATTAGGTTGACCATGGAAAGAGTCTTCTCAGAGACTTGACCTTTCATTTGGCTCATCAGCATTCAACCAATCGACCCCCACGATACAATGAATACATCTGACCGCAAATCAGTTTCAGAGATCAGTTAACCTAATTGTGCATCTGTTTCGATTGAGTTTTATTGTAGCATTGTCTTTTTTTTATTTATTTTTTTTTTTTTTATTTGTCTAAGCGCCAAGATTTCCTTGGCTAAAGAAATTCCTCTGACAATTAGAAATTAGTTTGGCTTCCTGTGAACTGAACGTTCAGGGAATTTGTAATTTACAAAAAAGAATAACACAAGGTTTCCTTCTGCCAAAATATTAATTGATATTGTATTCATCCTAAACAAACAAGCAAAAATATTAACCCGGCCACAGATTCGTTATCCCATTATTTCTGGTAAAACTTCAGTCCATGAGTAAGATCCAGTTTCCAGAACATAAAAGACGTGCTGGAAATACTTAAAGGGGTATTCCTAGGTTATATCATCACTTTACAAACGGTGAAGGTTCAATCTCTAGGACAACCATACTGATCCTAAGGTTTTCCTGCCAAATAGTGGTTCCTGCCCCCGTTGTGGTGGGAGCTGTAATTGCCCCTCCAGTCATAGTTGTCAATAGTCCTGAATTTGCAGGATCTGGCCCTGCAAGTTTGGGTTGTCCTTGGTTGAAAATGGGTGGGCTTATGTAAGCCCTTCCCATAAGTGGGTGGCCCCAGTGGTTTGGGTGTTCCCAGGGTGGGGCTTACATGTCCCAAACCTATCAACTATAGTGTTGGTAAGAATGTCCCATTCACTTTGAATGAATTATATAGTAATTATTAGTGATGAGCGAATCGAAGCCCAAGAATATTCAAAATATTCACGGCAAAGCCGAATTTCCTCGTGCTTCGCGGTAGTGAATCGCTTTAATCTGAAATAGTGTTAGCGACGGGCCAGCTTGAAGATGTCAGCCAAAATCCCATGCGCGGTGATGTATGACGAGACGAGATTTCGCGCCAGACATGGACATGGCAGTGGCCGTCCCATTGTGAGCAAATGGAGCAGGTAAGTATTATTTTTTTATTTTTTTAAATTTTACACTGTATTATTCCAATCAGGTGCCGTGATCACCTATGAACGTGGCATCTGAGGGGTACAATGACGTGGAGCAGCACAATCGCCGCTCCCTCTCATTGCACCCACCTCTCCTTACAAAGAAATGTGCTTAGTGCCGAAGTCATTTGTCCCAAATCGGATTTTTTTGTAAAATTTTCCGAAGCAGCTGAATCTAATTTTACAAAACTTTGCTCATCTCTAGTAATTGTATAGCGAAGCCATCAATTTTTAAGAAGAGAAATGAATACCCCTTTAAAGAAGCGTTCTGGTTTCTTGTAAATAAAGTTTGCTATTTTCATGATCTCTGTTTGCTGTCAGTCAATAGGAATGGACTTGTAAACTTGTAAATCATAAGTCCTTGTTTCTGCAGAGAAGTATATAAAACTGTATCCAATAGCACATTATAAAACGCACAAGGTTTCTGAAGTCTTCATGTATATGGTGGTTTTATAAAAAAAAATCCCTACAAATTGTAGCAAAAGAAATACAGTACTGAACAAAACTGAATAAAACTGCTTTGTACAACGATGCATGGAAGGACCTACACAAGGTAAGGTCACATGACCATATCTGTGCAGGTCCTTAAGCCAGTGGGAAGAATAGCAAGGAGGAAGAGGAGGAGAGTTTGGGTAGATGTGTAAGTCCATAGGATCTGTATTATATTTTATTGTTATTTTTATTATCTGGGGGGGTTCCTTTATTTATTTGGGGTTTCTGGTTATTCTTTTCTGGGTTTGATATTTGCTTGAGGGGCTGTAACATAGTAACATAGTAACATAGTTTATAAGGCCGAAAAAAGACATCTGTCCATCCAGTTCAGCCTGTTTTCCTACAAGTTGATCCAGAGGAAGGCAAAAAAACCCTGTGAGGTAGAAGCCAGTTTTCCCCACTTTAGGGAAAAAAATTTCTTCCCGACTCCAATCAGGCATCAGAATTACTCCCTGGATCAACGACCCCTCTCTAGTAACTATAACCTGTAATATTATTACCCTCCAAAAATACATCCAGGCCCCTCTTGAACTCTTTTAGTGAACTTACCATCACCACCTCCTCAGGCAGAGAGTTCCATAGTCTCACTGCTCTTACCGTAAAGAATCCTCTTCTATGTTTGTGTACAAACCTTCTTTCCTCCAGACGCAGAGGATGTCCCCTCGTCACAGTCACAGTCCTGGGGATAAATAGATCGTGGGAGAGATCTCTGTACTGACCTCTGATATATTTATACATAGTTATTAGATCTCCCCTCAGTCGTCTTTTTTCTAAAGTGAATAAGCCTAATTTTGATAATCTTTCTGGGTACTGTAGTCCACCCATTCCAGTTATTACTTTAGTTGCCCTCCTCTGAACCCTCTCCAGCTCTGCTATGTCTGCCTTGTTCACAGGAGCCCAGAACTGTACACAGTCCTCCATGTGCGGTCTGACTAGTGATGTGTAAAGTGGCAGGACTATGTTCTCATCATGGGCATCTATGCCTCTTTTGATGCAGCCCATTATCTTATTGGCCTTGGCAGCAGCTGTCTGACACTGGTTTCTGCAGCTTAGATTTCTGTTCACTAAAATTCCTAGGTCCTTTTCTATGTCAGAGTTACCCAATATTTTACCATTTAGTATGTACTGGTGACTTGCATTATTCCTTCCCATATGCATAACTTTACATTTGTCAGTGTTAAACCTCATCTGCCACTTCTCTGCCCAAGCCTCCAGTCTATCCAGATCCATCTGTAGCAGTGTACTGTCCTCTTCTGTGTTAATTACTTTACACAGTTTAGTGTCATCTGCAAAAATTGATATTTTACTGTGCAAGCCTTCTACAAGATCATTAATAAATATATTGAAGAGAATAGGGCCCAATACTGACCCCTGTGGTACCCCACTAGTTACAGTGACCCAATCTGAGTATGTACCATTAATAACCACCCTCTGTTTTCTATCACTGAGCCAGTTACTTACCCACATACAGACATTTTCTCCCAGGCCAAGCATTCTCATCTTATATACTAACCTTTTATGTGGTACAGTGTCAAATGCTTTGGAGAAGTCCAGATATACGACATCCATTGATTCGCTGTGGTCTAGTCTAGAACTTACCTCCTCATAGAAACTGATTAAATTGGTTTGACATGACCGATCCCTCATGAAGCCATGCTGATATGGAGTAATTTGCTTATTTTCATTGAGGTACTCCAAGATAGCATCTCTTAGAAAACCCTCAAACAGTTTACCCACGACAGATGTTAAACTTACCGGCCTATAGTTCCCGGGCTCTGTTTTTGGACCCTTTTTGAATATTGGCACCACATTTGCTATGCGCCAATCCTGTGGAACACTCCCTGTCAGTATAGAGTCCTTAAATATCAGAAATAAGGGTCTGGCGATGACATTACTTAATTCTCTTAGGATACGGGGGTGTATGCCATCCGGTCCTGGCGATTTGTCTATTTTAATCTTTTTAAGACGCAGCTCTACTTCTTCCTGGGTCAGACAGGGCACTTTTAATGGGGAATTTACTTTTATATTCTGCATTTCATCTGACAGTTTATTTTCCTCAGTGAATACAGTGGAGAAAAAGATATTTAGTAGATTTGCTTTCTCCTCATCGCTCTCTGCAACTCCCCCCTCATTACTCTGTAAGGGGCCGACACCTTCAGGTTTATACTTTTACCATTTATATAATTAAAGAACATTTTAGGGTTAGTTTTACTTTCTTTGGCGATTAATCTCTCGGTCTCTAGTTTGGCTGTTTTTATTTGTCTTTTACATATTCTATTTTTTTCCTTATAGTTTTTCAATGCTTCCTCGCTCCCCTCCTGTTTTAGTGATTTAAATGCTTTCTGTTTGTCATTTATTGCTTTCTTTACAGTTCTGTTTATCCACATTGGTTTTTTCTTGTTCCTTAACATTTTATTCCTATATGGTATGTACCTCTCACAATTAGATATTAGGATGCTTTTAAAAATATCCCATTTTGTGGCTGTATTTTTATTTTTGAGGACTTTGTCCCAGTTAGTTAGGCCTATGGCCTCTCTTAGTTGACTAAATTTAGCTTTTTTGAAGTTAGGTATTTTTGTTCCTCCCTGAAGAAACGCTCTTTTGAATGACAGTTGGAAGGTTATTATATTATGGTCACTATTTCCTAGGAGTCCCCCGACCTGCACATCTGTTGTTCTGTCAGGTCTATTGGTTAATACTAAGTCCAGTATGGCCGTCCCTCTAGTCGGGTCCTGAACCAGTTGGGAAAGGTAATTGTCTTTGGTTATTTCCAAGAACCTGTTTCCTTTATGAGATATACAGGTTTCAGTTTCCCAGTCTATATCTGGGTAGTTGAAATCCCCCATAATAACGACCTCATTATGATTTGCCACCTCGTCTATTTCGTTTAGAAGTAGATTTTCTGTGGTCTCTGATATATTGGGTGGTTTATAATAAACTCCTATTAGTATTTTATTATTGTTTTTGGCTCCATTTATTTCTACCCACAGTGACTCCACATCTTCATGTCCCTCACTTATATCTTCCCGCAGTGTGGGCTTTAGACAGGACTTTATATAAAGGCAGACCCCCCCCTCTCCGGTTTTGGCGATCCTTTCTAAACAGACTGTAACCCTGTACGTTAACTACCCAGTCATAGGTATCATCCAGCCATGTCTCAGTTATTCCCACTATGTCATAGTCCTCCTCACACATCACTAATTCCAGTTCACCAATTTTATTAGTCAGGCTTCTGGCATTAGTGTACATACACTTAAGAGGTCTATGTATATTTTTTACCCCCCTTTTTAAATTATTATTACCTTTGAAGTGAATATCCGGGGGTTTTGGGTTACTTTGGTTGATGTTTTGCCCAATATTCTCCCTACATTCCTCACTAATCCCAACCCCCACTAACCCCCACTCTCCCCGACTGTGACCCACTCTCTATCTACACTATCTACCCCCTTATTAGTATTACCCCCCACCCTCCCCCCAGATCCTAGTTTAAAAGCTCCTCCAGCCGTCTAACCATTTTTTCCCCCAGGGCAGTTGCACCCTCCCCATTAAGGTGCAGCCCGTCCCTACTGTAGAGTCTGTAGCCGACAGAGAAGTCAGCCCAGTTCTCCATGAACCCAAACCCTTCCTTCCTGCACCAGCCTCTGAGCCACTTATTTAACTCCCTAATCTCCCGTTGTCTCTCTAGTGACGCACGTGGCACTGGTAGTATTTCTGTAAACACTGCCTTGGAGGTCCTGGACTTGAGCTTCTCTCCTAGTTCCCTAAAATCATTTTTAAGGACCTTCCATCTCCCCCTGACTTTGTCATTGGTGCCAATGTGTACCATGACCGCCGGGTCTTCCCCAGCCCCACCCAGCAATCTGTCAATCCAATCCGCGATATGCCAAACCCGAGCACGCGGGAGACAACACACTGTTCGGCATTCACGGTCTCGGCGACAGATGACCCTGTCTGTCCGCCTAATTATAGAGTCCCCTACCACCAGCATCTGTCTGGCCTTTGCTGCTCTCCTTTTCCCATCCTTCCTGCAGCGGTCATCCTCCTGGTTTCTAGGAGAAACGACCTGCTGCAGTGTCGCTGGTCCTGGGCTTTCATCCCTAATATCAGCCAAACAGGCATATTTACTAGGGTGTTCCAGCTCAGGACTAGCCTCCCTGGCACTTTTCCCTCTACCCCTCCTTACTACATTAACCCAACTGCTGACCTGATAGTCCGGCTCTTGCCCTTCTCCTCCCTCCTCCTCTTCACTGACCCCAGCCAGTGCCTGCACTGTGAGGTCTAAGCCTCTCTCCAGGTGTTCAATGCCCCTAAGTATGCCAAGCTGCTTATTTAGATCCAAGATCTGGGCTTCCAAATATGCAACGTGATTGCATCTAGTGCAAATGTATTCACCCTCGAATGGTTCTTCAAGGCGTGCATACATTGCACAGGACACACACTTAGTAGCATTGTCCATGGAGCACCTGCTAGATGGGGATATACAGTACAGTACAGAAAAACAGTAAATATATGATTAGGGTTTGCTGTAGCTGGAGGACTACAAATCAAGTTAACACACAAGGAAAATCTCTCCCACCTTACTTTTTCCTCCTTGTCTTAAACTCCGTTTTTTTAACTCCACTTATACACAGCCCCCTTACAAAGCAAGCCCAAAGTCAGATAATTTGGTTTAGGGGGTGTGGTTTAAAATGTCCATGCAGAGACATGTGCAGACCGCCTGGACAGGCGGTCAGCAAGAGGTAAAAAATAGGTCACTCTCTGATGACACACTCCTCTTAATAAGTAGAAGTTGTTACTGAAGTATGAACAGCTGAAAAACTGGAAATCACCTCTGATCGGAAACAGAGAACAATAGCAGCTTTAAAAATCGGTCTGCAGCTAGCTCCCCCTAGTGGAGACTAAACGCAGCCAAGATTTTATGATTTACTGCCATGACTTTGTAAACACAATCAGAAATGTTAGTAACAGCTAGAAATATGTATGAATAATTTTGTTTGACAGCATACTTTTTTATGATCTATTTTTTTCTCCTTAATTCTGTAGATTGACAAATTGGAAAGAATATTTTGACATATGTCAGTCTGAAGCAGGAAAAGAAAGAGAAAAAGACCACGCTGCAAATGTATCTCAGCTCTAAATCTGTCACTGCTTGGCTCTCTCAACAATACAAATTATTTTGTTCTCATATTTTTCTTATCTTGAAAGGATCCTGTCAGCACGATATCGGCCACCCTCTGAATAGATTGTCAGCATCTGATCAGCGGAAGTCTGACACTCGGGACCCTGCCAATAAGCTGTTTGAGAAGGCAGGTGTGCTTGCAGTAAATCTGAGGCCCTCTCTCTGCTTGCCAAGCACAGCGCCGTACATGTATAGTGGCCGTGCTTGGTACCGTTGACCAGCCCCATTCTTTCAAATGGGCCTGAGCTGCACCTAGTCCATGAAATCTAAGAATGTGATGTCACAAAGTTGGAGAAGGCCACAGCACTACAGGTGGAAGTGTAAATGGCAGAGCTATATTTAGAGAGAATGTAACTCACCATTCCATTCTCCCCCCTTTGGGCAGAAGTGGACCAGTCCTACTTCCTACCAGAAGGGAGTGGTTGCAGTTCTTGTTAATTCTGGTTTAGACTCCATATTGCAGCTGAGAGGAGCTGAAAGAAGTAGCAGCCACAGGAAATTGTTCTTCAGCTGGAGCAGGAGCCACCAAAGGGAAGAAGCTTGTAGAGCACATGAACTCCATGCTAATTTACGTTACTGAATGTCAGGAGGGGAACAACAGTTGAAGGCACCCCAATCCAAGGATACCAGAACCGAACAAAAGTCCAGTAACCAGACCCAAGCAGAGTTTAGCACAGCAGAGAGAAAGAAAACAGAGTTACTAAGCAAGCCTGTCAGCCCAGCAGAGAAAGAGAGAAAGCAGAGTTATTAAGTTTGCCTGCCAGTTTATGCCAAAGCCTGCTGGAATCAAGAGAAAGCCTGAATGTCAGAAAAGCCTGAATTTTGTCAGGAATCAAGTTTACCCAAGTAAAGCTGCTGTTAAAGTTTACCAAGGTCTGGACTAAAGTTATTTTCCATCCCCTAACTCAACAATCCCCCATTTATTTGCTTTGGAGCCTAAGCCTGGGGTCCCATTGTATTCAGGTAGGAGCACCTTGACACATATAGGCCGCAACACACCACTCGGCAATTCCCACTAACATGGGCGTTTTCCAGAACCTAGAAATGAATAGCCTGTCCTCGACAGGCAACCCCACCAATCAGCTGTTTGTAGCCGCTGGCACCAAAAACTATGCAACAAACGGATCCGAAAGCAGAAGGTTCCATCGACTATGTAGCGGCCGTGCAGGGATATTTTCAGCTCAGCTACTATTCAAGTGAAGGTGCGCTGAGTTGCAGTACTCAAGAGCCAGAAACTACACAATGAATGGAACTTTTTATCCACTTCTGGGTGGAAACAGGTTATCGGTGGGGGTCCTGGGTGTGGGACTCCCACAGATCCGATATTAATGATTTATCCTAAGGATAGGTAAATATCTAAATCCCAGAACACTACTTTACCAGACGGTGTATGTTGTCCTTTATGGTGTTCCCATAGTGATCTTCTGAATGTAGCAAAAATCATCTTTATTCACCGCTCCCACTGTATCTTAATCAGCAGTTTGAGGTCCAGGAGGCTGGCACTTTCTTGCCTGAAGTCAAGGTTGCTAAAGGCCAACAGATGCCATTGCCTGTGATAGGGAACCACCTCTTTAGGAGTGGCAGAAGAATCGAACACGTTGACCAAGACAGAAAGATGTAAAGGTAATATATTAGGTATATAAGAAAAGGAAGACCATTACAAAAAGATGCAACAAAAAAGGACCCATGGTAGGAAGGAAGAAAGGCTATAACCAAAGGCCATGATATAAAGGCAAAAGAAATACCTTGACAGTTGGAAGGAAGGAAGGAAATAAGGTAAGAAGGAAGTAAATAGAGGGAGGAAGGAAGTCCATGAAATAAGAGAATAAAAAAAGTCCATTAAAAGATTTGCTGTGGTCAATTAGTTCTAGTTATACCACTGCAGAAGAGATGATACTCACCTCACCTGGCCTCTTCCATTCCAATGCTCATCAGGTCCCAGCAGTCTCTCAGTTCCTTACTACTCTACACCCATTTTAATCTGATGTTATCAAATACATTTTAGCCAAAGAAACATGTCAGGATCCTTCTTTTTTATTTCTCTGTCAGAAGTCATAAATTTAGACCAGTGAGTCCATTATAAATGCACATTTTTTAGCTCATGTCGTTCCAGCTTACGTCTGGTGAGTT
Source organism: Rhinella marina (assembly GCA_900303285.1). NCBI lineage: Eukaryota > Metazoa > Chordata > Amphibia > Anura > Bufonidae > Rhinella > Rhinella marina. The sequence goes on along the minus strand of ONZH01021004.1, from coordinate 156,118 downwards.
TACACTTCCACATCATTATTTCACTCTCCATCTGTCTGTGTCAGGCCTCGGAGATCATGGACTGCTCAGTTTAGCATTTACAGATTACAGAAGCGGCCTGGCTGAAAGTTTCTAAAACTCTTAATTAATCCTTCAAGACCAAACTTATCAGTGTCTTAAGACAATAGTGGCAATTGGATACAGGTTCCAATGAACATCAATGTACGCCCCCTACCGGTGGCCTTGTCCTACAGAAATGTAGACAGTATAAAAGGCTTTTTCTATCACTAAGCTCTTGTGGTACTCTTCCTCCTTTGGAAGATGTCAGCTAGTCTATGAATTACAGGCAATACTTCCTAGAAAATGCATGCACATGGGCTCTCTTCCAGAAGGAAAGGAAATTTCCTGGTGGGCCGATGCCCAGGGGACCACCTGGGCCCTCATCGTGGACGGCCAGTGGAAGTTTTGGGGATGTATTTTTATGTATTGCTGGCCCTGCCTTCCATTAATTTGGACCCAAATACAAAATGGGGCGACTTTTAGTATTTTTTCCAGGGCCACTTTAAGTTCTCAGTCCACCCCTGTCTGTCTCCTTAGTACCACCTATAGGTAGCTATCCTGTAAGTCAGTGTCTGAACTATTAAACTGGCTTGAAGTCTCCTCCAAAAGGAAAGGGCAAGAACCCCAAAACGTGTCTCGTCCTTTTTGTTTAGATTTGGATTTGGCTAAAACCATGGTTATTTTTCAATGGGTCAGACATTGACTGACAGGGTACCTGCCTATAGGTGGCACTACAAATTTTTGCAGCCAGGTTAATTGTGTTTCTACTATAGCTTGTTATTCACCCCCAAAATTTCTAAATTCTTACATGTATACATACTACATACAGGTTAGATGACGGCTTGCTAATAGTCCCAATTTTTGCAAAACTGCCTGATGAACCAGCCAACAAAGGAACTTATATAGATTTGCATTTCGGGCAGCTTTTGGGTGTTCTTACTTACACATGTCCCCCAATTTGGAGTTCCAGTGTTGGTATGATGTCTCCCTCTTGTGGAAAGCTTGGGTCCTTCCACCGATTCACCACCCATCATCGGAAAATTATTTCCCCAGCTTTGAGATGCACTTTTGGTAAATTTAAAGAGGACCTTTCACCACTCCTGACATGCCTGTTTTAATAGCTTCATGCATTCCCCATGTAATAACAATTCTGGAACATCTATTCTTATGGCTCTGTGTTGTGCCATTCCTTTATTATTTGCACTAGAAGTTGTGAATGAATTGCTAGCAGTCTGCAGTAAGGGTACAGAGGGGAGGTAACAAGTTGGGGGTTGTATCTGCACAGTCTGAACATGGCAGCACTGATTGGCTAGAGTCAGTCTATGCAGGTACACGCCCAACTGGTCACCTCCCCTCTGCTATTTTACTAAAGGCAAATAGCAATTCATTCATAACTTCTAGTGCAAATAAGAAGTTAATATGTTAATATTTTTTTCCATTTTTAGATTTTGCTGTTAGATATTTGTTATGGCGCCCCCTTGTGACACATTAAAGGTGTTCTCCCCTTTTTTATATTGATGACTTACCCTGAGGATGGGTCATCAATATCAGATCGAGGGTGCGTCCGACTACTTTCACCCAGGCCGATCAGCTGTTTGAAAAAAATAGTGCTATTGCTTGTAGTCCCCTGATGACGCTGCTGGTGCATCGAAACCTGTCGGACGGACAGTAGCTTATCAGTAGCTATTTCAAAAGCACCACGTACTACTGTTATACAATCAACTAGGGCTCCAGAGCCTAGTTGTAAGATAGAATCAATATGTCAGATAGAGATAGGTAGTGAGGCAAACAATGAATTATATACAGTGTGGCTCTCAAACAAGTAGCCCCTGACTCAGACACCATTAGGTTGTAGGTGGTATAAGGTTTTAACATCTTTAGCTCCTTAATACAATCAAATAAAGGTTACATTTTAGAGGGCCTAATATAGGGAGGCTGGCAAACTATCAGGCTGTGTCCTGTATGTTGCTCTACTATATATAAATAAATATAATGAGATATATATATATATATATATATATATATATATATATATATATATATAAATATACATTTCCTCCCCTGGCCTTGATTTTGCACTCCCTTCACGTAATCTTTGAGTTTTGGTGTACTGTAATTCACTTCACTGGGACGGCTCTGTGGTATTCACAAGCACTGCTTTCTCTTCTACCAGTTGATTGGTGGGGGTGCCGGGAGTCGGACGCCCGCCGATATGATATTGCTGACGTATCCTGAGGATAGATCATCAATATAGGAAAAGCGGACAACCGCTTTAAATGCTATTTTAATATAATTCAGCATGAAAAACTAGTTGAAGTTTCTGTTACAAAATGCTCTGTCATGTCTAAGACACTGTTGGGTGTAATCGTCGGTAAGCACCACCACCGGCATTTTATTTCCTTGGTAACAAGGCTAGGACTGCGGGCTCCAAGGCCAATTAGAGGTAACACCGCCACGTAAAGGCTCATGATGTTGCGCAGGTCACATGATTGAGGACACCCCACAGGACCTGTGAGCGTGGTATATTTGGCCACATATGCCTGTGAATATTGGTCTTCTGTACATCACTAGCCTCTCTGTTGTGGACTGCACCTTCTGAATTGGATTGCCCCGACTATTGCTTTTGCTTGTGCTGTTTCTTCTGGTTTGACTTCGGCTTGGACTTGGAATCTCTTCTTCCTGATGTTTGGAACCTTGTCATGTCATCTTGTGTTTGGACCCCTGCTTGGTATTGTATCATACCTCCCTTTGGTTTCTGATGTGGCTCTGTTTTTGCTCTCTCAGTTTTGACCTCCTCCATCTGACTTTGTTTTACTGTTCCTAGTGGCATTGACATTTCTTCTTGTGCTTGTCTGTCAATAAGTTTGTAATTTTCTCCCAGTCTTTTCACATGCAGGTCCCAGCACCTACTCAGGGAGGGACAATCGCCCAGTTGTGGGCTGTCAACTAGGTCTAATAGTGCAAATAAGTAGGGGCAGTGGTGCAGGTGGAATTACTACCTTTATGTGTGAGATATTGTCTTTATTGTAATGGCAATCTGGTGTTTAGGTATTACAACGCATCCTCTGAGAAAGGACATGCTCCTGAGCTGCAGTAGAAAGGATACACCCCCATAGAAAGGTCATGCCCTCTGATCTGTGATAGGTAGAAAGCTGCAAAAAAATACACACCTCTGAGGTGCCATCCTGCAGAGAATCTAACAGAGGATTCTTTACGGAAAGAGCAGTGAGACTGTGGAACTCTCTGTCTGAGGAGGTGGTGATGGTAAGTTCACTAAAAGAGATCAGGAGGGGCCTGGATGTATTTCTGGAGGGTAATAATATTACAGGTTATAGTTACTATTGAGGGGTCGTTGATCCAGGGAGTTATTCTGATGTCTGATTGGAGTCGGAAAGGAATTTTTTCCCCTAAAGTGAGGAAAATTGGCTTCTACCTCACAGGGTTTTTTTTGCCTTCCTCTGGATCAACTTGTAGGAAAACAGGATGAACTGGATGGACAGATGTCTTTTTTCGGCCTTACAAACTATGTTACTATGTTAGAGTAATTGAAGCAATGAATGGGGAGATCTCTGGATCCATGTGTGGTACAGGGCTGGTTCTAGGTCTGATTTTTTATTTTTCACATCAATCATGGCATAACCCCTTTAACAGAGGGGAGGCCCTGCTTTCAGGATTCTCATCTCTAGGCAACAGTGTAGAGCAGTTACAAAGGGCACCTCTTGCTCTGGAGGACCTGTCCTGTCCTCCATTATACAGACAACACGCTGATGTGGATGGGCACTGTGTAATGCTTCGTTTCGCCTGTGGGGGCGCTACAGAGAAATTAAACATTTACCGACAGATTTTCTCACCGATTACAGCTGATGGGGGGGGGCACTTTGTGATGATGAAGGGACTCTTCAATCAAGTAGGGATAGTCAAAAGTAGAGTGCCCTTTAAGATGTCCTTCATTTTACACCTATGTGTATTAACATTTTATACATTACATTATATACTTTTTGTGTGTGGTTCTTTAATTTGGTTTTATCCATGAAGTTTTGCAGGAAAAAAATTGGGGGAAAAAGTCCATTCAGTTTTGATTGTTTCCGAGCTTCACTTCTACGATCTATGCAAATCATAATAACTCTGAAAATTAGAAAATAAAAAAAAGTTTTCCATCCTTGTATTAAGGATGCAGCAGAATCGAATTTACTGAGATAAACGCCTAGAGACGTAATGAAAGATGCCTGGAATATGCAAATAGATCATCAAAATTATTTTTAGATTTTTAAAAGTTCACATTTCCCAAGTTTGTCAGAAACGAGCTCTTGTGATTATTAATGGGCGCAGAACATTACAGCGCCTCCAGAACAAGATTAACATTCAGCTCTCGTTCTCCTGACAATAGATTTATCCTGGTTTCATTGTATCATAGCACAAATGGGGGCTATTCTCTAAGAAAACCCCTTTCCTTATGCACTGTTGGGATATATGGAGACATATGTACAGAATGGTTTTATGGCTTGGGTGTTATGGGCAGTGAGGTTGTGCAGTGAGTCCCTGAGGAGCCGGTGCGGAGGATGGGAGTGGTAGTGGCCCTGATGAGATGTTGTGTCATAGTGTTATCCCTTAGGCAGTTGCTCCATGGGGTTTGGTGCAGGGAAAAGATGATGTGAAGGAATCAGGCCAGAAGTAGAAGAATAAAGGTCTCTCTCTTCTAAGTGCAAAATAAAGTTGTAGTACATCCAGCAATTTCTCTTCCCAGATGATGAGATATGGTGGTATGTCATCTTGCTAACGTCTCTGTCCTGAACCATTGGCTAACAGTTGAAAGCTGGCACTTGTGACTGTAGGATTACACTGTGTAATGCAGGCTTTTTTTTTTTAGTTTGCCTGGATTTGATGTGCTCTAAGATGATGGGTGCCGTAGCCCCTCACCTGCAACATGGTCTGTATAGCTATAGTTGCAGGTCACCTTGTGGACTTTGCAGAATATCTGTAGTTTTGTCTTGGAAGTCACTCTGGAGTAGTGGCCTCACAGATGAGTTGGTTCTCTGCTCCCTAAGTTCTAGGATAAGAAGCAATAGGACATGCCTCCTGAACCTCACGGTCCTGGCTAAGACCCCCCCTCCCCAGGCATGAAATATAACCAGACCACTCCTACCAAGAAGAGAGCAATGTGTGTTTAGTCCCATTCCTGTTTCTAACCATACCTAACCTGCTGGTGTACAGTGCAAACATTAATTAACCTTACAAACCAAACATTTGCAGATGCCCACTGGTCTGGGGTACTGAATTTGGACAGTCCCCTGGTTTTCACACTTAAACCCCCATCAAGGTATCTGACCATTGCTGCAGTGTAGCCACCATGCAGCTGCCTTTTGGAATGGTCCTCAAGTGGGCTTCTGCTGACCCACAGTGTTATTGAAAACAGTGAGAAGCACCGAGGGATCAGGCAATATTCATGGTCAGGAAACAGGCATAGGGCAGGTAGATTATGTGAGAATCCATGAAACAGTCCAGAGGTCAGGGCAGAATGGAGAACATTCACAGTCAGGTCAAGAGGGAGAAAGAATCCAGGAGTCAGGCAGAAGTCAGTACACAGGCAGACAATTGATTATAGCTCTTTTTCAGGTCCTAGAAAACTAGAGAAACATAGGGGATTGATCAGGCAAGGTGGAATAAAAAGGCCAGCAGCGATAGGAGAGCTTATTAGCACACATGGTGCAAAATGGGAATTAACCCTTGCAGTGCTGCAGGGCAAGGTTCAATTAATAGAATCTAATACACACACAGGGAAAGACCGAGCAGCCAGGCTACGGCCTACAGAATAGAACATAGAAGTCTGGTGACCGGCCCCTGGGCAGAAGCAAGCTGAGTGGTGAGGCTCCACGTGCCAGCCCCAGATAGCGGGACAGTAAAAGGCATGGAGCCTTAGAGCCCTTAGTTTCTATAAGACCTGTGAAACCTATCTTTGAGTTACATATGCAGTCTTGGAAAGTGTTTGTCCCATTAAGAGAACGCTTTCAGTTTGGTCATTTAGAAGGTGGTACCCTTGTTTGGATCCCTCTCTGTTAGCCCGAGCCGACAGCCATTGGAAAGTGCATCTCTCATTCTGGAGGACTCAACACAACCATTTGGGACATGTTTGCCTGTTCATTTTAATGGACACTATGTAATACTACATTGCTCATGTAGAGGTCACTGCAGAGGAAATATACCTCTGGCTGAAGTTACCCAATCACCAGCAGCAGATCCTCTTTTACAGGAGTTGCCTCATAAGACCATAAGTTAGAGAAGCCGGACCAGTGGTGATCATGTCTCTGCTAGGTCTTAGAGAAGCTGGACCAGTGGCAATCAGTTGATCACCAGGATGGGTAACCAGGTGATCACTGGGAGTGTGAATAGTCAGACCACATGCAATCAGGTGATCACCGGGACTTAGAGTAGCTGGACCAGTGGCAATCAGCTGATCACTAGCTGAATCAGTGCCTATTTGATGATTGCCAGGAGTTAGAGCAGTCTGACCATGTGCAATTGGGTGATCGTTAGGAGTGTGAGTAGTCAGACCAGTGGCAATCAGTTGATTAACATGATTTAGAGAATCCGGACCATGTACAATCTGGTGATCAGCAAGAGTTAGAGAAGGAAAATCATATGTAATCAGGTGATTGTTGGGAGTGTGAATAGCCGGACCACATGGAATCAGCTGATCGCCGGGAGATAGAGCAGCCAGACCAGTTTCAATCAGGTGATAACCAGGAGTTAGAGAATCCAAACAATGGGTAATTAGGTGATCATTGGGAGTTTTAATAGTCAGACCACGTGAAATAAGGTGATCACCGGGACTTAGAGTAGCCGGGCCAGTGGCAATCAGCTGATCACTAGCTGAACCAGTGGCAATTTGATGATTGCCAGGAGTTAGAGCAGCTGGACCATGTGCAATCGGGTGATCATTGAGAGTGTAAGTAGTCAGACCAGTGGCAATCAGTTGATCACCAGGATTTAGAAAAGCTGAACCATGTGCAATCTGGTGATCAGCAAAAGTTAGAGAAGGCGAAACATGTGTAATCAGGTGATTGTTGGGAGTGTGATTAGCCGGACCACATGCAATCAGCTGAGTGCCGGGAGATAGAGTAGCCAAATCAGTGGCAATGGGGTAATCATCAGGAGTTAGAGAATCAGAACAATGAGTAATCAGGTGATCACTGGGAGTGTGAATAGTCAGACCACATGCAATCAGGTGATCACCAGGACTTAGAGTAGCTGGACCAGTGGCAATCAGCTGATCACTAGCTGAATCAGTGGCAATTTGATGATTGCCAGGAGTTAGAGCAACCGAACCATGTGCAATCAGGTGATCGTTGGGAGTGTGAGTAGTCAGACCAGTGGCAATTAGGTGATCGCCAGTTGTTTAATTAAGCTAAACCACAAACGATCAGCTGACTGCCGATAGGTAGAGAAACCAGGTCAGTTAGTGATTGTTGCATTCTTTTTGAGTAAACCTCTCTAAGAAGAGGGTGTCCTATCTCATGAAAAATTCTGTATCGTTCCTCCATGCTTTATACTGTTCTCGTGTACATTGCATATTTAATGTGTAAAAGCAATTCCCATAAGTACAGGACTTACCTGATTTTGTTCTGCCAGTTGTTCTTTCTTGTATTTTATAATCTTCTCTCCTTTAATGGGAATCCTCTCTCCTGCAGTCTGGAGAAGTATGGAGGGCAGAGTAACACCCTTGGTCTGAATTGACATACAATGACTCTTAGACTACCTCAGACTGCAACAAACAGTGCAGCTAAGATGGAGTCGATGATTGTAACTGTTTTATTAATTGAGCCGAAGCAAACCCAACCTGACAGTCAATTAGCAGACACAGAAAAGTCCTGGAGTAGAGAGAGTAATGTAAGAAGGGTTCTGTGCCATCAAGGTGGACTGTTTTTAGCAGTTTTATATGCAGAGTCGGGAACACCACACATTAAAGTCGTTCTCCGCTATTTCTACTACTTATATTTACTGATGGGTTTTGTGGTCAGAGTTATATTGAGACAGATTTATCGCTTGAGACATTATGTAGAAACCGACGGCACCATTGTCATAAATATGATGAGGAAAAAAAAGAGCTCCAAATTAAGAACCGCCGCGCAACATTTGTTAAGTTTGTGGCAAAAAAATTACTTCAAATATTCTCATGACAAACTACGCTCAAAATGTCACAATTTTCCCTTCTGCAGCGGTGTGGCGTAAAAACCAGAGTAACATATCTAGTCAAATTTAGAGATGCGCCAAATTTATCAAACAACATTCAACTAGTGTTGAGTCAATCGAAGTTCCCGAAATTCGATTCACCGCAAAGCCAAATTTCCTCGCGCTTCGTGGCAACAAATCAGTTTTGCCTGAAATGGCGTTAAAAATTTTCAAAAATCATACTTACCTCATCCATTTGAGCACGAAGAGGCTGCCGCGACCATCTTGCTTGAAGTTCCTGCGTGAAATCTCTTGCACTGTGATGTATGATGTTACCACGCCGGGCGACGTGATGATGTCATCACGCACCGCGCAAGATTTCGCGCACAATCTTCAAACAAGATGGCTGCGGAGTCCTTTCGCAATCCAATGGATGAGGTAAGTACAACTTACCTACTGGTGTAGGTTGTGAGTTTTGTGCAACTTTTGCAAAACTCCCACTCCCAAGGAGGTCATTGACTAAGGTCATTTGCGCCGCAGTCTGCAACTTTTCCCAGCTCTTGCCAGGTCTAAAAAAGTGGGTGGGGAAGGGGAGGAGCCAGACGTTTTAGGCGTAGAAAATGGTCTAAATGTAAGACAGCAAGGAAGCGGTCTCCGACACCTCTGCATAATTCCAGCGGATCCAGCGCAAGGGGTTATCAAGACCTGTGCCTAAAACAGCGATCTTAATAAATGACCTCCTAAATGTCACAAAATTTGACCAAAGGTGTCAGAAAACGCAATGACAGTGCAGTGTAAAATCACAAAAAGTCACAATTTTTGCACAAAAATGGCATGTCAAAATTTGCGGTTTTATGGCAGGAAAATGGACACAAATCAAATAAAAAATTTTAACTTGTGACTTGCATATCTCTTAACCCCTTCAGTACGGAGCCACTTTTTACCTTGTGTCCCAGGCCGATTTGTGCGCTTTTACTTTTATAACTGATTCTGACATTGTTTTCTCGTGACACGTTGTACTTCATGTTCGAGGTAAATTTAGGTCAATATTTTTTTTCTTTATTTATAAAAAAAATCAACATTTACTACAAATTTGGAAAAATTTGCAATTTTTTAACCCTTTCAAGACCAAGCCATTTTTCACCTTCGTGACCAGGCTTAATATTGCAAATCTGACATGCGTCACTTTATGTGGTGATAACTTTGGAATACTTTTATTGAGATTGTTTTCTCGTGACATCTCGTACTTGATGTTAGGGGTAAATTTGGGTTGATAACTTTTACCTTTATATTATAAAAAAAATCCAAAATTTACAGAAAATTTGGACAAAAATGTGATTTTCTAAATTTTAATTTCTAAGCATTAAACGCAGATAATGATACCTCATTAGAGAGTTTTTACTTATAATTCCCTATATGTCTACTTTATGTTGGCATCATTGAAAAAATTACAATTTTTTTTTTAGGACTTTAGAAAGCTTAGGCCCCTTTCACACGAGCGTGACGGATTAGGTCCGGATGCGTTCAGGGTGCATTCAGTGAAACTCACACCATTTTGCAAGTAAGTTCAGTCAGTTTTGTCTGTGATTGCGTTCAGTTTTTTCCACGCGGGTGCGATGCGTTTTGGAGCTAGAACTGTTGCCTGCAGAGGGGTTCTTCCATTTCCGTCTTCTGCTATAGCACTGCCATTGGCTGGAGCATTGTTCGAACCAATCTCAGCGCAGGAAGGGGGAACCTAAACACTGGAGTGCCCTGTCTGACCTCAGTGGAGAATGGTGCAGATTCTTTAAGCACAAATTGGGGTATGACCCCCCCCCCCCGCTCCATAAATGGTTAAAAGAAAGTGCCAGAGCTGTTTTTGGCCAGTCTACACTGACCAGCCATTTGCAGCAATTGGGGCTGCAGGTGGGCGGAAAACTGACCTGGCTAATCACACAGTGACTGGATTTCCGGTGTGCCATACATGTACAGCACTGGGATTCAAGTTACGTTCCGCAGCGTCGTACATGTATGCTGCTGGTAACCTATTAGATCCCTTTGTGTCATGTGAACATTGGTCATGACATATTGGCTGGATATAGGATAATCGCATGCCTGCAGGAGAAGGAGCGGGGAGCCGGTGCGGGAATCAGGTAAGTCATCTTTACTTTACAGGTACGGAGATGCCGTGGTCAATTGTCTTCATAGCATCCGAGAGGTGCAATCGCAGGGTCTGAACAGTTTCCCCACGCTGAGATCAAGGGACTCGTTGAGTGGATATGGTAGCCTGGGGCTTTCTAAAGTCTGTGGCATGGTTCCATAGGAACAGGGTGAATCTACCATAGACGGCAATGTTAAAACATTGCAGTCTATAGGAGAAGTGATGAAATAATTGCTTTTTAACCCTAGTGGGATTTCAAATAAATGAGAAAAAAATCAAAAAAGATTTTTTTTAAAATGTATACACATACAGTAAATTCAAACACCCCTCTTTCCCCATATGTAAAAAAATAACATTTAAAAAATAACGGCCATAGACCTGGTCACATCCCAAAACACCTGAACTAATAAAATACTGATGTATTTATCCTGTACAATGAAAGCCGTAACTGAAAAAATCAAACTGGCTGATTCACCGCTTTATTGTCGCTTCACCTCCCCAAAAAATTGAATAAAAAGTGCTCACCCAGCTCTGTAGTCATTAACTAAAGAAAAGTTTAAGGGCGGGGTCAGAATTTGGCATAGAACTTTGAAAAAAAAATTTTTTTTTTTCAAAGTTCTACACCCGTCTCCCTATCTTCTTAATAACCTTGTAGTAGATTTTCAGTTCCATCATATATTATGCATACAGGTTATATTTGTTGAGAAGACCACACCACCTTCGTTGAGAAGGCCACTTTTCAATGCAATGTTGACTTGTCCACTGAACCACTGAACTTTAGTCAACCAGTCATGCCAATCCGATACCATGGTCAATGACGTTCAGCCATTGCAGGCACCGAGTTGATACTTGCCTCATGTTGTCAACTTTTTAGCATCTTGTCATCATGTTTCATATGTGTCATTACCATGTATGAAACAATATTAATCAATCCTTAGCACAGAGCGGGATAAAAATATTCAATTTTTTTTTTTAAGGATTTTTTTATGGATGTTTTATGAATTACCATGAATGGATCCAATAAGGCTTCCTGGAACTTTTTCTACACTGTAGGATGGTCATTCATCAACACTTTCACCGATAACCAAGTGGCTTGCATTACGATAACACAAAGTAGTTTGATGTCATACTGTATGTTGACCATCAACTTACCAAAAATGGACCTCATGGTGGACCTCATAATTGAACACTGTAACCTAGGCAAATCCTCCTCCAGAGCTGAAAATGTGAAGTGACTGAAATTGTTGTGAAGTTAATAGAAGGCTTTGTGTTTTCTACTTGTACAGTCTACCAGCTTGGTGCTGCCTGTTACAGTATGGTTTTTACATTGCAACAACTCATGGATGTAACCTTTATGACTCACAAATAAAAATGTCCGGCTATTATTAACTTTTTTTCAATTGGCTTCATTAAACATTTTTCACAGATTTTCCTCCACAGCCTTTACTTTCAGTGCACCTGCTCCTCCTCAGTGAATCATGAGACCTGTAGCACATGCAAGAGCAAACTAACTGAAGGTCTATAACTTCGGCTTCATATGGAAGCCGACCATGTTGTGAATCTTCTTGGATGTGGATGATCATGCTGCTCCAATTTCCAGCAAGAGAAGTCCGTTCCTCTGCATCCCTCCTTTCGGCTTCACTGTTCATTGTTAAAAACCTGAGAACAACTAAGTTGTTATGATGTGTGTGAGTCATAGATCTTCACTATGGTGTGTGTGTCATGAATCTTCACTATGGTGTTTGTGTGTGCCGTGGATCTTCACTATGATGTGTGTGCCGTGGATCTTCACTATGATGTGTGTGCCGTGGATCTTCACTATGATGTGTGTGCCATGGATCTTCACTATGATGTGTGTGTCATGAATCTTCACTATGGTGTTTGGTGTGTGCCGTGGATCTTCACTATGATGTGTGTGCCGTGGATCTTCACTATGATGTGTGTGCCGTGGATCTTCACTATGATGTGTGTGCCGTGGATCTTCACTATGATGTGTGTGCCATGGATCTTCACTATGGTGTGTGGTGTGTGGAATGTGTTATGGATCTTCACTATGGTGTGTGTGTTTCACAAATCTCCACTTTAGTGTATGTGTGTGTGTCATGGATCTTCACTATAATGTGTGCATATCATGGATCTTCACTTTAGTGTGTGCGTGTGTCATGGATCTTCACTATGGTGTGGTGTGCCATGGATATGCACTATGGTGTGTGTGTGTGTGTCATGGATCTTCACTATGATGTGTGTGTCATGTATGTTCACTATGGTGTGTGTGTCATGGATCTTCACTATGCAGTGTGTGTGCTGTATATTCACTATGGTGTGTGTGTGTGTCATGGATCTTACTATGATGTGTGCCATGTATATTCACTATGGTGTGGTGTCATGGATCTTCACTATGGTGTATGTGTGTGTCATGGATCTTCACTATAATGTGTGCATATCATGGATCTTCACTTTAGTGTGTGCGTGTGTCATGGATCTTCGCTATGATGTGTGTGCCATGGATATTCACTATGGTGTGTGTGCCATGGATATTCACTATGATGTGTGTGTGTCATGTATATTCACTATGGTGTGTGTGCGTGGTGTGTGTGTGTGTGTGTGTCATGAATCTTCACTATGATGTGTGTGTTATGGATCTTCACTATGATGTGAGTGTCATGTATATTCACTATGGTGTGTTCACTTTAGTGTGTGCGTGTGTCATGGATCTTCACTATGATGTGGTGTGTCATGTATGTTCACTATGGTGTGTGTGTCATGGATCTTCACTATGCAGTGTGTGTGCTGTATATTCACTATGGTGTGTGTGGTGTCATGGATCTTTACTATGATGTGTGTGCCATGTATATTCACTATGGTGTTGGTGTCATGGATCTTCACTATGGTGTGGTGTCATGTATATTCACTATGGTGTGTGTATGTGTCATGGAATCTTCACTATAATGTGTGCATATCATGGATCTTCACTTTAGTGTGTGCGTGTGCCATGGATATTCACTATGGTGTGTGTGCCATGGATATTCACTATGATGTGCGTGTGTCATGTATATTCACTATGGTGTGTGTGTGTCATGAATCTTCACTATGATGTGTGTGTTATGGATCTTCACTATGATGTGAGTGTCATGTATATTCACTACGGTGTGTGTATGTGTCATGGATCTTTACTATGATGTGTGTGCCATGGATATTCACTATGGTGTGTGTGTGTCATGTATATTCACTATGGTGTGTGTCATGTATATTCACTATGGTGTGTGTATGTGTCATGGATCTTCACTATGGTGTGTGTCGTGGATCTTCACTCACTATGGTGGGTGTGTTGTGGCTGGACGTTTGTGGTAGTGGAATCAAGGGAAACCACAGGAACTGAGAAGCCTGTGGGGTGAGAGTCAGGGTAAAGTGCTAGGATCAAGAAGGCTACAGGGACGGTACTGGTTTGGTATCGAGTATCGTGATACTGCACTTGGTCTCCGTATCAAAGTCTAAATTCTGCTTCATGACAACCCTACTCGGAAGTGCTGACTGGGGGAGAAACAGAGCCCAATTCTCCTGAAAGTTAGGAGTTCTGAAAGTGGCTAAATTTTAAGGCATGTACTCTTGAAATATACAAAAATCTCAAGAGTTTGAAACACTTGTGTGTGAAGTGACCCTCTGAATCTCATCAGATAGTCCACTCAGAAGACACACACCATCAAAATGAAACTCATTGAATTTTACCTATAAACCATTTTCTATAGTCTGAACAGATCATTAAAGTGCAGCGTCCAACAAAGTGCAGCGTCCAACAAAGTGCAGCGTCCAACAAAGTGCAGCGTCCAGCAAAGTGCAGCGTCCAATAAGGTGCAAAGTTCACTTGATTGGACACTGCACTTCAATGGTTTGCTTAGACTATACAATTTTCCTTTATTTTACGATTTTAGTAATTTTGTATTTTTAGGATTTTTGGTCAAAAACACATAGGGAAATATAGTGGTTTCTCTGACCATAAGAAATCAGGATATCACAAGTTTTTATGAAATCCAAACGTTCTATTACAACTTTTCAAGTAAGTCGGAATCAAGACACAGACAAAATTCAACATCTTTTTTTTTTTTGCGCTGAAATCAGGAGAGGACAATTTCAGAAAGATAGAGATATGATCAGTTTATTGCAACCCATAAATATTAATCTTTTCTTATGAGGTACAAAGCTTTGCAACAGAGTGCATCAAATCCTATGGGTTGTGGGCTGGCCCGGTACATACAGCCAGTCGACATGTCTGCAAAAAGACTTTTAGAACCAGCTTTTCAAAAGCAAACTGACGGCATCTATTATAGACACTGATCGACCCCAGTGGAATCTGCTTTTGCAAGCCCCCCAAAAAAACCTTGCAGTTCCATGTCTCTTTAAAACCCAGCAATGTGGCTTATAACAGAGAACTCTGCCCCTCCCGCCCGCCCGCCCCGCTTTGCCAATATGGCATCTAAAAAGGAATAGGCAACCTTTGCCGGTTTTTCGAGAAGGTCGAACACTTCTTGACACCAACAAAGGCTAATAACCATTATATACAAATCAAAAAGCGATAGAGGACAATCTTTTTCTTAGTTATACATACAACAAGGAAGTCCCTGTCTCTATTTTATTGAATTTAAAAAAAAAAAAGTACATCCACCCAAATATACCCACTTTTATCAAGCATTCCCTAAAAATATAATTCTATTCATGCAGGTACTTTCTGCACCAAAAATATTAGATATTTATATATATTTTTTACTAAAATTATGAAAAAAATACAGTTTAACCCAAATGGATGACTCTTGAAGCCACATCAATTTTTTGGGAACTGAGCGGCCAAACAAAAATGGGTAAGTGAAAAATAAAAACTTAAATAAAAACAAATTGAAAACAAAATGTCGCTGTCTTATAAACTTATCGGCTTATTCTCTTTATAATGCATACCAGTTTCACAAAGTGCATGCTTTTTTTAACAAAAAAAAATTTTTGGAACCGGCAAGCGAGAAAAAATAAAATAAAATTTTTGATTTAAAAAAAAAACACAATCTATCAAGCATTTGAAAATGGATCAGGCTATACTCAGCATACAGACCGCCTAATGCACATGCTTTTGTCTGGCAATAAAAAATAACCATAGGAAAAATATTTTTTTTTATATTCTTTGTCTTTTTTTTTTCTTTACATCGGGGAATAACCTTGAGAATAAGCAAGAATTTTCAAGTAAATAATACCTGACAAGTATTTTTTTGTTTTTTGTTTTTCATCGTAGGGGGGGATTGCACAGACTTAAATGGATACCCGTCACCTGCTCCTTTTTTTTTTTTGTAAAATAAAAAATAACTTAAAAAAAAAGTTTCCTAGTTCATAACTATGAGCGGCACACAAATTCCCCCCTTTGCTTGTGTGCAACTTTGGAATCGGTATTTGTATATATATTTTTTTATTACGAAATCCTCTGAAATCCATTTAGACGTAATGTAAGGCATACTTTGCTGGAGTAGAAGGTTCTCATGCTTCATGCTCAAGAATGAGTCTTAGAGAAGGCAGGCTAGAAATGTTTTTGTGTTGTTTTTTTTGTCCCCCCTCTCTGTCTCAATTCCCAAAAAAATAAGGAAGAATCAAAGGGCAGAGAGAGAGAAGATGGTGACCCGTGGCAAAAGAACAAAGGTGACCTTAGATAGACTTTCGCCTTTTCATTAGCCTGTGGTTTTCTGTAAAGCTGTGCAAACCAGGAGAAACAGAGCTAACGGGGGATGGGAAGAGACTGTTTTTTAATGTGCTTGGTGATATTTCTTCAATCTTGTAAGATATAGAATGAAAGTACTGTGGGTTCAGCTTCGAGCTGAAGGAATTTTGATGAGACACCATCCTGCTGGTGTACTCATGAGACCTGTAGCACATGCAAGAGCAAACTGACTGAAGGTCTGTAACTTCGGCCTTGTATCGAGGCCGACCATGTTGTGAATCTTCCTGGATGTGGATGATCATGCTGCTCCGATTTCCGGCAAGAGATGCCCGTTCCTCTGCATCCCTCCTTTCGTCTTCACTGTTCATGGTTAAAAACCTGAGAACAACTAAGTTAAGAAATGCCCCGATGACTGTCAAACCCACTAGAATGTACATAAAGCTAAAAGCCACGTAGACTGGCTTCTTTTGGAGGGCCCTGTTTTTCTGAAGGGCCACATAGTCTCCAAATCCTATTGTAGTTAAAGTTATAAAGCAATAATAATAAGCCTGGAAAAAGCTCCAATCTTCGTAATGGGAAAAGGCTGCAGCTCCGATGCATAATGTCCCCATGCAGGAGAAGAAGCCCACGGTCACCATGTTCTCCATTGAGACATCTGTGCTCCTCATGCCGCAGCATTTCTTGATTCTTTTCAGGAGGTACTTCACAAAGGTGTTCATTCGTTCACCAAGGCTTTGGAACATGACCAGGGTAAGAGGGATTCCTAGCACAGCATAGAACATGCAGAACGCCTTTCCAGCATCCGTTCCTGGAGCGGCATGACCATAACCTAGGAGGAGATACAAGAGATGCTTTAGAATGTGGATACAACTTTCAATGACACTATAAAAAAATGTGCACAAACATAAAATATACCAAGGTCTAACTATAGGCATCTCTTGATGCTTTCTAAATTGCAGATACTTGACCACATTAGGCTACTATCACACTTGCGTTGTAAGGATCCGTTTGTGAGACCCGTCACAGGCTCTCATAAACGGTCCTGAACTGATCAGTTTTGTTCTAATGCATTCTGAATGGAAAAGGGTCCGTTCAGAATGCATCCGTTTTGCTTCAGTTCAGTCAGCGTTCCGTTATGGAGGCGGACACTAAGGCCCCATTCACACGACCGCATTATTGCGGACCCGCAATAATACGGGGGCCGCCCAGCGTGTGTTCCGCACCGCTCGGAACACACGCTGGGCGGCCCATTCAAAATGCCTATACTTGTCCGTGCGTGCGGAAAAGTATAGGACATGCTTCATATTTTTCAGCGAAACCGCGGCACGGAGCTGCCCGCTCCCATAGATGAGAATGGGGCCGCATCTATTCCACAATATTGCCGCCCCATTCATATGGTCGTGTGAATGGGGCCTAAAACGCTGCTTGCTGCGTTTTGGTGTCCGCATGAAGAAACTGATCCAAACGGATCCGTCATGACTCACAATGTAAGTCAATGGGGACGGATCCGTTTTCTCAGACACAGACACATTGATTTTCAATGGTGTACATGACGGATCCGTCTTGGCTATTTAAGAACGGAATGGATGCAGACGGTTGTATAATCATGACGGCAGCGTTTTTGCTGATCCATGACGGAAAACGCAAAAACGCTAGTGTGAAAGTAGCCTTAAACATAACCTTCAACGTGAAGCATCGTTGACCTGATGGACACTTCATCTTATTGTCTTCTACAGGGTGGTAAAAAGGTATGGAGACCTGAATGAATAAAAGCCGTTGGTTGGGAACGCCATCCTGTGTGTAGCATGTTGCTAAGAGGAAGATATCAAATCTGTCAGGGGTGGTGGCCATTTTGAAAGCCTCTATCTTGAAACCAAGACAATACTTTCAAATGAGAAAGGGCATATGACATATGTATTTGATTTGATAAATCTAAATCAGTGCTAAAATGAGACATACCTTTATTCCTGCCAAAGTTATTAACAAATTTTCTCTTTGGAACAGACACAGATATGGCTACTGAGAGATCAACACGCGAGGAGAGGACAGAGATTGTGTTGATGTCCGACGAGCACAAAACCCAAGTCACTGCAGCAGATTTCAATGCTCAGCGTCGGGCACAGTTGGCAAATTGAACCTCTTTGTCAAAATTTGGCAAGCAATTTACCAATTAGGGGGGATGGATGGTCTGCTTGGGTGTCCAAGTGTTGAAATCCCCTAGAATAACTAGGTACTAAGTTCCCGGAGATCAGCAAAATCTCTGTCCTCTCCTCACATGTTAATCTCACAGCCATATCTGTGGTTGTAACAAAGAGAAAATTGTTCACGGCAAGAATAAATGTATGGATTCCTCATCAAATTTTCAACTATATGTCACCAGCACCCATTTCCCTTTTGCAAATATTGACTTGGATGCAAGATGATGGCTTTCAAAATGGCCGCTGTGTTGGACACTTAGCAACATGCAACACACATAGGATGACATTCCCAACCACAGTTTTCCATTTATACAGATGTCTCCATACTTTTGGACCACGTATTATAAGAAAATCCAGTTCACTGAACAAGAACACCATGCTTAAAAGAAATGAAATAGAAGAAGAGGACAACCACCAACAAGAGGCACGTTATCATTGAGACTATGTACAGATGTATCATTCCTCTTGGTTTCAGATATACCTAGATGCGAGGGACAGGGTTAACAGTTTTGGGGAAAAAAGTGTAAAACTGTTGGTCATTGATTATGCTATAGGTGTCTGCATGAGAATATATCAAATTTGTTATGAGAAATTGGCGTCATTCATAAATTTTGCAGAGAGATAAGAGTGGACACATCAAGAAGACTTTGGAAGATCAAAGCTTCAAACAGGACATCAGTGAAAATACTATTCCTAGGGTCTCTAGGAGTCAAAAATTACTTATTTTTAAAAACGGTCAACAAAAAGAACTCGGGATTGAACAGGCACAGCTCTCTGAGACCAAGTTCTGCCATTCCTTGGCTTTACAAAACAACTTAACAAACACAAAACTTGAGACACAAATTTTATAAGGAGGCTAACATTGCTAAAAAAGGATAAACATGCCTTGAAGACAGAGAAGAAGAAGAGAATAAGCAACACGATGGGTGCAAGTGATAACTGATATACGGCATTCCTGCCATTAGAAAACCTGTAGACCAGAAAACCAGTCAGAAAATTCTGAACCAACACCATAGGTCCAATACGGTTGGTGACCAGACAGTATAGTAATAGTATGCTTCATGGGAATATTAAAAGATGTAACTCTGTAATATGTGTGTAACTCATAAGCATAAAAATAACATAATATATGGTAGGTAAACCTCGTGCCCTATGTCCAAAGGAAACCTCAGGCTGACAGCTAATAATATTAAATGATATGTGGCAAAGGGTAAATAGATGTATTAATTAAAGAGGTTTTCCAGACTCCTTATATTGAAGACCAATCCTAAGGATACGTTGATAATATCTGATGAGTGATGGTCTGACATCCCACATACTTGCTGATCGGCTGTTCCCTGCAGTCTCCAGGCACTGAAACTAGCACTTACAATGTAATTGGAATCACAGCTCTCTTCAGTGCAGTGGACAATTGGAGTTATTGCACCTAAGCTCCCATTCATTTCAATTAATCTATAACACTTCCCCAATGTACAACAATGTATCTAATAGTACTCCATCCCTCAGATCAAGAAAAAAGGTAAAAGTATACTGCTCCTATGTATAAGAATATAAGTACTATAATACTGTTCCTATGTACAAGAATATAACTACTATATTACTGCCTAGTATGTACAAGAATATAACTACTATAATACTGCTCCTATGTACAAGAATATAACTACTATAATACTGCCTCCTATGTACAAGAATATAACTACTATAATACTGCTCCTATGTACAAGAATATAACTACTATAATACTGCCTCCTATGTACAAGAATATAACTACTAAAATACTGCTCATATGTACAAGAATATAACTACTATAATACTGCCTCCTAAGTAAAAAAAATATAACTACTATAATACTGCTCCTATGTACAAGAATATAACTACTATAATACTGCTCCTATGTACAAGAATATAACTACTATAATACTGCCTCCTATGTACAAGAATATAACTACTATAATACTGCTCCTATGTACAAGAATATAACTACTATAATACTACCTCCTACGTACAAGAATATAACTACTATAATACTGCCTCCTATGTACAAGAATATAACTACTATAATACTGCTCCTATGTACAAGAATATAACTACTATAATACTGCCTCCTATGTACAAGAATATAACTACTATATTACTGCTCCTATGTACAAGAATATAACTACTATAATACTGCTCCTATGTACAAGAATATAACTACTATAATACTGCTCCTATGTACAAGAATATAACTACTATAATACTGCTCCTATGTACAAGAATATAACTACTATAATACTGCTCCTATGTACAAGAATATAACTACTATAATACTGCCTCCTATGTACAAGAATATAAATACTATAATACTGCTCCTATGTACAAGAATATAACTACTATAATACTGCTCCTATGTACAAGAATATAACTACTATAATACTGCCTCCTAAGTACAAAAATATAACTACTATAATACTGCTCCTATGTACAAGAATATAACTAATATAATACTGCTCCTATGTACAAGAATATAACTACTATAATACTGCCTCCTATGTACAAGAATATAACTACTATAATACTGCTCCTATGTACAAGAATATAACTACTATAATACTGCCTACTATGTACAAGAATATTACTACTATAATACTGCTCCTATGTTCAAGAATATAACTACTATAATACTGTCTCCTGTGTACAAGAATATAACTACTCTAATACTGCTCCTATGTACAAGAATACAACTACTATAATACTGACTCCTATATACAAGAATATAACTACTATAATACTGCTCCTATGTACAAGAATATAACTACTATAATACTGCTCCTACGTACAAGAATATAACTACTATAATACTGCCTCCTAAGGGTGAGGTTGTGTGTCAGTAGCTCTCCTGATGTCTGGAGAAAGTCCGGGGTGTGGCCAGCTTCAGCATGGAACTTTCCTAAGCAAGCCCCAGGCTTTCAGGCCTACACTGGGACAGAACTCCCAGTCTTTTTCATCTGTGGATGTTAATCCCAATGTTATTTCTGTGGAAGGAAATTCACAGAATGTGACTGCCAGCAGCTCAAGAAAAAGTACAGAAAGTGATATGATGAAAACACAGAAAGAAGGAACGGAATCCAGGAGAAGTGAGGTGAGACAGCCAGCCATGAAAGTCTTGCAGAAGCCAGGGAAGTCAAGTGACTCCAAAAAGGAATCCTTTGTGGGGAACAAAACTGTGAGCAAGATCCAGCAGTGTGAACAGGAGCAGAGCTCATCTCCAGCAGGTGCTCAGCTCACCCCTCAGCGACATCGCAGGACCTCCTGGGAGAAACTGACTTTGCAGCAGAACTTGCAGCAGCATGATCTGGTGTCCAGTATGGCGTCCACAGCCCGCACAAGGTCTCAGGTTGGTCGTGGGAGCAGCAAACCTGCTGAGAAGCTGCAGGCCTCAGGTGACTACAAACCACCTAATACAAAACCACTGGTGAAGGAGGCTGATCGAGCACCTGAGGTGAAGCTGGCCGAGGAGATCCCAAACCTGGTAAGGAGAATGGGGGAGCTGAGAAGCCATAAGCAAATGCTGGTCATGCAAATAGACTGCTTGTACAAGTTAAAGACTGCAAACCCTGACAGTAAAGCTCTGTATGATGGCAGGCTGCACTCACTGGGCACAGAGCTGGCTGGTGTGGGGAAGGAGATAGACTGTGTCCTGGAGAGGATGGGGCCCCTGGCAGAGACCTACAGGAACCAGGAGCGGTTTGTGGCAAGTAAGCCGAATGTTAGACTGGAGTCTAGATCCTGTGATGGAGAGTCAGGGTCAGATGTCCCTCCAGATGAGTCCCAGCAGAAGATGCGACCTATACTGCAGGCAGCAAGCTTCTCCTTCCAAGCCAGCGGTGTGCAGCAGCAGCTGCAGCAGAGACCCGCACCACAGGTCCCAGCAAGCACTGCACTGCAGCAAAAACCAAAAGTACGGACACAGAGACATGCACCACAGGTCCCAGCAGTGACTGTGCAGAGACCTATACAACAAGTTTCAGCTGGTGCAGCAGAGAAGCAGCCGCAGACATTGGCACCACAGGTCCCAGCTAGCAATGTACAGCAGCAGCCACAGAGACCGGCACAACAAGGCCCAGCAGACACTGTGCAAGGACTTGTACCACAAGTTCAAGCTGGAACAACACCGCAGCAGTCACAGACATTGGCACCACAGGTCCCAGCTAGCACTGCACGGCAGCAACCAGAGATGTTGACACCACAAGTCTCAGCCGGCACTGAACAGCAGCAGCTACAGAGATCTATAGCCGTCCCTGATCAGGTGCATGCAGCCCAAGGACTAGCAGAGGCACCACAAGTCCCAGCAGGCTCTGTGCAGCAGCAGGAAGGTGGACAGTCATCTGTGTGTCAGGATGATGTGGTGACGCAGCAGACTGTGGATAATGGCGGTTGTATACCTGCAGGGTCTGAGACTGGAGGGGATATGCTATCTGTGTGGGAACTGTCTGATGGTGACATAGAGGTGGACGGGGCGGGAGAGGCTGTGCAGGATAATGTGCAGGATTTCCCCCCTTTACTTACAACCACACCAGGTGTGACAGACGCCCCTAGAGCAGACGTCCCCCCTGTAGATCAGGGCCATGAGACCCGGCAGGATCCCCCCAGAAATGCCTGGAACCGCGGCGCTCCATCCTTCTCCTCCGGTGGTGGTTATTCAGGCCAGGCGTTTAAGAGGAGGAACGTGGTGCGTTTCAAACACCGAGGCGCCAAAGAAGACCTTCCCGACAGGAGGTTTGTGGTGCGGGAGCTTCTTTGTGGCCAGATGGGGTTTTCGCCATCAGAGATCTTGGCGGTCATAAACCTTCCAGATAGACAAGGCTATGACGTCAGCTTTAAGCTCATGTCTACTCTGGATAGGTTCTGGGCTAGCTTCCCCAGGTTCAGGGTTACAGAGGGATGGAGTAAATTCCTGTTCATTCCGATCTCCAGGCCTGACACCGTCACAGTCAACGTTATATTCTGGAACGAGGCCGTCCCTCCCCAGGATATAGTGGTGTGGCTGAGGAGACACTGCGACCTCATGTCTGACCTGACCAAGAACAGGGACGATGACGGCATCTGGACGGGAGGGTGGAAGGTCCTGGTCAAACTGCGACAACATAATAATGTCACCTGTCATCTGCCCAACTCCTTTCACATTGGGAGGGAAAAGGGTGTGTGTTTCTACCCCAGTCAGCCACGGAAGTGCTTCAGATGTGGCAAGTCAGGTCATTTTGCCAGTTCTTGCACCGTGGTGAAGTGCAATCTCTGTGGTGAAGTCGGCCATGTTAGCGCCACCTGTGAGACCGTGAGGTGTAACCTGTGCGGAAAAATGGGCCACCCCCACAGAGATTGCCCCGATGCCTGGCATAATGTGTGCAAGGAGCTTCCTGATGAGGAGCTGCTGGAAGGGGCAGAGGCTGTGGAGGAGGAGGCCCTAGTGTCAGGGACGATACTGACCAGACAAGGGGTCCAGGAGGGGTCAAGTACTGTAGAACCAGAACATCAGGGCCTAGAGAGCGCACAGGGTGATTCTGTGACTGTCCCTCAGGTCCAGCAGCGGCCAGAGGCGTCCTCCTCCATATCACCAGCTGCATCTGATGACTTTAACATCAAGCAGAGTAAAAGGAGGAAAAAAGACAAGTCCTCCCGGAAGGCCGAGGAAGAATACCACAGAGACCAGCGGGCCAAGAAAAAAGCCAATACCGGTGTAATGGTCGTATCCAATAGATATGAGGTTCTGACAGAGTCAGACGGTGACCCTGAGCAGGAGTTAGAAAGAATTGATGCTGAGTATGAAAGAGATGCAGGAGATCCCCCAACAAAACGGAGGCCTATATCTGTAGAAGACCCGCTAGAGTCTGACATGGAGACAAATGGGAGGCAGAATGACCCGGACTCTGTGCTATGATGATGAGGACCTCACTGCTCTTATTGTGCTTTGCACTGATGGCTGGGTTTTTTTTAACAGTAGTTTCCAGTAATGTGAACAGTGTTAAAGTCAGGAGTACAAGACATGCAGTGTACGACCACCTGAGGTACCTGGACGCAGACGTCATCTTTCTGCAGGAGACCCGTTTGACCACATCTGGGTTTTTACGTGAGGCTGAGACGGAATGGAGGTCTGGTCCTTCTTTCTGGTCGCTGGCTGTGGAGCCTTATGCCGGGGTCGCCATACTCTTTAACACCAATGATGTGACTGTCCATAGACTGACGGAGGTTGTTATGGGTCGGTGTCTGGTCCTGGAGGTCACAATCCACGGTAGACGACTCCGGCTCATTAATATCTATGGCCCACAGTCAGTGATAGAAAGGATCCAGTTGTTTGATAAGGTCAAGCAGTATCTTTTTACCTCGGTGCCAGTGGTGTTGGCTGGAGACTTTAATGTCACTAGGACATCGGGTGACAGATCCTCCGGCCGAGCTGTGACCAGAGACGCCAAGGTCTTGAACAATATCATTCAGCAGACAGGACTTAGTGATGTGTTCACACAGGGAGGTAGGAGGCCTAAGTTTACGTACACCTGTGCCGACAGAAGCAGTCGGATCGATATGGCCTTTGTTTGTCCTACAGAAACTATTAGTGGAAGGAGTGAGAAGGTCGTCCCGTTTTCTGATCATCTCGCCCTGTGTTTCTGTTTAGGAGATACTAAACGCCCTGATGTTGGTAGGGGATTATGGAGGCTTAACTCCAGTCTCTTGGAGGATCCTTACATCCAGAGCTGTGTCCATTCTCTTTTTCAGCACCAACTAGAGAGGGTGGACTTCTATGAAAACATGGCCGACTGGTGGGAGGACGTCAAGGAGGAGATCCGGTCCCTCTTACAGAGACTGTCATTTAAGAAGGGGAAGAGTAAGTACAGCCAGTATCTGAGACTGCGGAAAGAATTGGAGTCACTGTATTCGGCAGACGGGAGGGACCAAGAAAAGATAAACCGACTGAAATCTGAGATGAGTCAGTATCAGTACAGCAGGTACACCTCCCTGGTCCTCGAACGGGATTATGGGACCATAGGGTCTCCTGATCCCTTTGAGAACTGCCGGGAGCGTGTGGCCAACAAAGTGGTGACCGGTCTCACTGACTCCCAGGGTGTTTTGAAGGAATCTCGGGAGGGTATCCTGGGGGTGGTGAGATCTTACTATACTGACTTGTTTCAGAAGAAGGTTTTGGATAAGGAGAAGATGGCTCAATTCTTGGAGGCAACTCCAGGCCCTGACACTGATGATTTGGACTTTTCTCCTTTAACAGCAGAATTAACGGTGGAGGAGGTTAAAGTGGCCATTGATCAGTTACATCTGAAGAAGGCACCAGGTCCAGACGGTATTACCTCAGAATTTTATAAAAAGTTCAGAGACCACTTAGCCCCAATCCTCGTGGACGTGTACAGAAATTGTCTAGAAAATCACCTGATGCCTCCGTCCATGAGGGTGTCCTCGTTAATTCTGCTGTCTAAAGGTAAGGAGCCTAGTGACATCAAGAACTGGAGGCCGATTGCCCTCTTGAATGTCGACAGGAAGATTCTGGCAAAAATTCTGTTCTCTAGATTAGTCTGTTTGTCCCGGGCACTGTTGTCAGGCTGTCAGTTCGGCACAGTAAAAGGGCGGAACATCTCTGGAGCAGTCATCTCGATAAGGGAGATGTTTGAGAGATGTAAAGCTCTGAGGTGTGGGAGATATGTTGTAGGTCTGGACCAGGCTAAAGCCTTCGACAGAGTAGACCACGAGTATCTATGGGCCACTTTGTTAAAGTACGGTATTCCGGGACAATTTATTGATTGGCTGAAGACCTTGTATAGAGAGGCTGAGAGCTTTCCTCTGATCAATGGTTGGCAGGGGGACACATTCGGGGTTGAGGCAGGGGTGAGACAGGGCTGCCCGCTGAGTCCCCTCCTGTATGTGTTTGCATTAGACCCGTTCCTGAGGTCACTGCAGGAGTGTGATTTTCGGGGGGTGCCGGTCCCCCACTGCTTGCCCCTGAGTGTTGTCGCCTACGTGGATGATGTGACTGTGGTGATATCTGAGCCTCGTGAGGTGGAGATGTTGTCTGCAGCCATCAGAAGCTACTCGGAGGCCTCAGGGTCTCTGGTCAACCTTGAGAAGAGTCAAGCTCTCTGGACACTGAGTTCCGATCCAGACTTTGATCTGCCGCAATTTGCGAAAGCCTCCCCCTATATTAAGATCTTAGGGGTTAAATTCGGGAGGGATGATAATGCCAGGATAAATTGGGAAGAGAAGTTGGAAGCCGGAAATGCAAAGGTTCAGCGATGGAAGAACTGGAGGCTGACCTATAGAGAAAGGGTGACTATGCTGAAGACTTACCTGGTCCCTGTCTTCTTGTACATCTCTGTCGTCTTTCCTTTGCCAGAATCTTTCTCAGCTAGGCTCTTCAGCCTGTTCTTCCAGCTTCTTTGGGGGAACAGGTTGAACCCAGTTAAAAGAGGGATCACCTACCTGCAGAGGAGAGAGGGTGGGCTGGATATGATAAATCCAAGGGTGTTCTTTGACTCCATGTTTCTGAAAGTTAATTTTGGTGGCATGGACTCAGAGAACAGCTCCCTGTGGGTGAACAGTGTCAGGGACTGGATATTGCCTTTTGCAGAGTCTTGGGTGCGAGGCGGCAGTCTCAAGAGGGGTCGGTTGACTCGTGACTTCCTCCCACAGTACCTGGAGTATGGTATTAGGTGTCTGAAGAGATGGAGTATAGAAAAGTCTTATCTTCAGACAAAGACCAGGAAAGAACTTTACTCCAGGATATGTAGGACATTCTTCTGGTTACAGCCGGCACTAAAAGACTGTACGACCAACACCTTACGAGACAGTTTGAGGCTCCTCAATGGGGCAAGGCTTCCTCCTAAGTTATATGACATCGCCTGGTTATCACTGCATGGGAAACTATTTGTTAAAGGAAATTTAAAGTTTCTGAGTGTGTCAGAGAGAAAGTGTCCCTTGGGTTGTGGTCAGGATGAAACAATGGCACATTTTATATCGGAGTGCTGGGGAGGGAGGAAAATATGGCAGGAGATATCCCGTAAGTTAAAACTCCCAAGACTGCTGTCCCTGCAATACCCTGAAATCATTTATGGCGTACCATCGAATGTAGGTGACATTGACCGGGGGACCATGTATCTCATCATTACTATAGTCAAATATTATCATTGGAACACCAGAACCCGAGTGTCCATCAGTGGGGAACCATTTGAGCACATGAAGGCAGTGAACCTCATCATGTCCGAGCTGAGGTGGGTGAAGTCACTGGAAGTTAGGAAAAATCCCAATAACATGAAATTATGGAGAAATGTATATATAGATTAATTTTTATATAATTTGTTAACAAAACTGGACTCAAGTTAAGTTGATTTATAAGTTTACTCTGTTTTATGGTTGTATGAATTTTGTTTGACTATATTGTTTATCAACTTTGTCAGAAATGTATATATTATATTTGTTTTGTTTCTACTAATAAAAATTGCCTCCTATGTACAAGAATATAACTACTATAATACTGCTCCTATGTACAAGAATATAACTACTATAATACTGCCTCCTATGTACAAGAATATAACTACTATAATACTGCCTCCTATGTACAAGAATATAACTACTATAATACTGCTCCTATGTACAAGAATATAACTACTATATTACTGCTCCTATGTACAAAAATATAACTACTATAATACTGCTCCTATGTACAAGAATATAACTACTATAATACTGCTCCTATGTATAAGAATATAACTACTATAATACTGCTCCTGTGTACAAGAATATAACTAATATAATACTGCTCCTATGCACAAGAATATAACTACTATAATACTGCTCCTGTGTACAAGAATATAATTACTATAATACTGCTTCCTATGTACAAGAATATAACTACTATAATACTGCTCCTATGTAAAAGAATATAACTACTATAATACTGCCTCCTATGTACAAGAATATAACTACTATATTACTGCTCCTATGTACAAAAATATAACTACTATAATACTGCTCCTATGTACAAGAATATAACTACTATAATACTGCTCCTATGTGTAAGAATATAACTACTATAATACTGCTCCTGTGTACAAGAATATAACTAATATAATACTGCTCCTATGCACAAGAATATAACTACTATAATACTGCTCCTGTGTACAAGAATATAACTAATATAATACTGCTCCTATGCACAAGAATATAACTACTATAATACTGCTCCTATGTACAAGAATATAACTACTATAATACTGCTCCTATGTACAAGAATATAAATACTATAATACTGCTCCTATGTACAAGAATATAACTACTATAATACTGCTCCTATGTACAAGAATATAACTACTATAATACTGCCTCCTAAGTACAAAAATATAACTACTATAATACTGCTCCTATGTACAAGAATATAACTAATATAATACTGCCCCTATGTACAAGAATATAACTACTATAATACTGCCTCCTATGTACAAGAATATAACTACTATAATACTGCTCCTATGTACAAGAATATAACTACTATAATACTGCCTACTATGTACAAGAATATTACTACTATAATACTGCTCCTATGTTCAAGAATATAACTACTATAATACTGCCTCCTGTGTACAAGAATATAACTACTATAATACTGCCTACTATGTACAAGAATATTACTACTATAATACTGCTCCTATGTTTAAGAATATAACTACTATAATACTGCCTCCTGTGTACAAGAATATAACTACTCTAATACTGCTCCTATGTACAAGAATACAACTACTATAATACTGCCTCCTATATACAAGAATATAACTACTATAATACTGCTCCTATGTACAAGAATATAACTACTATAATACTGCTCCTATGTACAAGAATATAACTACTATAATACTGCTCCCACGTACAAGAATATAACTACTATAATACTGCCTCCTATGTACAAGAATATAACTACTATAATACTGCTTCCTATGTACAAGAATATAACTACTATAATACTGCTTCCTATGTACAAGAATATAACTACTATAATACTGCTCCTATGTACAAGAATATAACTACTATAATACTGCTCCTATATACAGGAATATAACTACTATAATACTGCCTCCTATGTACAAGAATATAACTACTATAATACTGCTATTATGTACAAGAATATAACTACTATAATACTGCTCCTACGTACAAGAATATAACTACTATAATACTGCCTCCTATGTACAAGAATATAACTACTATAATACTGCTCCTATGTACAAGAATATAACTACTATAATACTGCCTCCTATGTACAAGAATATAACTACTATATTACTGCTCCTATGTACAAGAATATAACTACTATAATACTGCTCCTATGTACAAGAATATAACTACTATAATACTGCTCCTATGTACAAGAATATAACTACTATAATACTGCTCCTATGTACAAGAATATAACTAATATAATACTGCTCCTATGTACAAGAATATAACTACTATAATACTGCTCCTATGTACAAGAATATAACTACTATAATACTGCCTCCTATGTACAAGAATATAAATACTATAATACTGCTCCTATGTACAAGAATATAACTACTATAATACGGCTTCTACGTACAAGAATATAACTACTATAATACTGCTCCTATGTACAAGAATATAACTACTATAATACTGCCTCCTAAGTACAAAAATATAACTACTATAATACTGCTCCTATGTACAAGAATATAACTAATATAATACTGCTCCTATGTACAAGAATATAACTACTATAATACTGCCTCCTATGTACAAGAATATAACTACTATAATACTGCTCCTATGTACAAGAATATAACTACTATAATACTGCCTACTATGTACAAGAATATTACTACTATAATACTGCTCCTATGTTCAAGAATATAACTACTATAATACTGTCTCCTGTGTACAAGAATATAACTACTCTAATACTGCTCCTATGTACAAGAATATAACTACTATAATACTGCTCCTACGTACAAGAATATAACTACTATAATACTGCCTCCTATGTACAAGAATATAACTACTATAATACTGCTTCCTATGTACAAGAATATAATTACTATAATACTGCTTCCTATGTACAAGAATATAACTACTATAATACTGCTCCTATGTACAAGAATATAACTACTATAATACTGCTCCTATGTACAAGAATATAACTACTATAATACTGCCTCCTATGTACAAGAATATAACTACTATATTACTGCTCCTATGTACAAAAATATAACTACTATAATACTGCTCCTATGTACAAGAATATAACTACTATAATACTGCTCCTATGTATAAGAATATAACTACTATAATACTGCTCCTGTGTACAAGAATATAACTAATATAATACTGCTCCTATGCACAAGAATATAACTACTATAATACTGCTCCTGTGTACAAGAATATAACTAATATAATACTGCTCCTATGCACAAGAATATAACTACTATAATACTGCTCCTATGTACAAGAATATAACTACTATAATACTGCTCCTATGTACAAGAATATAAATACTATAATACTGCTCCTATGTACAAGAATATAACTACTATAATACTGCCTCCTAAGTACAAAAATATAACTACTATAATACTGCTCCTATGTACAAGAATATAACTAATATAATACTGCCCCTATGTACAAGAATATAACTACTATAATACTGCCTCCTATGTACAAGAATATAACTACTATAATACTGCTCCTATGTACAAGAATATAACTACTATAATACTGCTCCTATGTACAAGAATATAACTACTATAATACTGCCTACTATGTACAAGAATATTACTACTATAATACTGCTCCTATGTTCAAGAATATAACTACTATAATACTGCCTCCTGTGTACAAGAATATAACTACTATAATACTTCCTACTATGTACAAGAATATTACTACTATAATACTGCTCCTATGTTTAAGAATATAACTACTATAATACTGCCTCCTGTGTACAAGAATATAACTACTCTAATACTGCTCCTATGTACAAGAATATAACTACTAAAATACTGCTCCTATGTACAAGAATATAACTACTATAATACTGCTCCTATGTACAAGAATATAACTACTATAATACTGCTCCTATGTACAAGAATATAACTACTATAATACTGCTCCTACATACAAGAATATAACTACTATAATACCGCCTCCTATATACAAGAATATAACTACTATAATACTGCTCCTATGTACAAGAATATAACTACTATAATACTGCTTCCTATGTACAAGAATATAACTACTATAATACTGCTTCCTATGTACAAGAATATAACTACTATAATACTGCTCCTATGTACAAGAATATAACTACTATAATACTGCTCCTATATACAGGAATATAACTACTATAATACTGCCTCCTATGTACAAGAATATAACTACTATAATACTGCTATTATGTACAAGAATATAACTACTATAATACTGCTCCTACGTACAAGAATATAACTACTATAATACTGCCTCCTATGTACAATAATATAATTACTATAACACTGCTCCTATGTACAAGAATATAACTACTATAATACTGCCTCCTATGTACAAGAATATAATTACTATAATACTGCTTCCTATGTACAAGAATATAACTACTACAATACTGCCTCCTATGTACAAGAATATAACTACTACAATACTGCTCCTATGTACAAGAATATAACTACTACAATACTGCTCCTATGTACAAGGATATAACTACTACAATACTGCTGATATGAACAGAAATGTGGATTCAGTGGGAGAAATGTGACATCACTTTGGAGCTGCGCTTTCATCCATCATTTCACGCTCGGCTGTCACACTATGAACCTTTCCTTCAGCCTCTCCTGACTTCTGTCTCCATCACATGCTAATAATAAGTTGTAAATATCACCTAATAGAATTACTAGTATAATGGATATAGGCAGGTGGTGTAACCTGCTCCCTCAGCTCTGCTGCAGGTTGTCTCTGATGAAGGCATTTTAACATTCAAGCTGAATAGTTTGACAGAGGAGATTTCAGGAATGGCAGCTATGACACATAACGTCGCCTAGTGGATGCTGACATCATTTATTGAACCGCTTACATCTCTCTTCTGCTGAGCTGGGAAATTTTGACAGCATTCGTTTTCTAACTCAGTGCCACAGACTGTAGTTATCTGGTTGTGTATGAGGCCCATTTACACACTCATTCCTCACTCAATTAATACCCTCTCACTTTCATAAATTCCCACAATGTTCTGCTAACTGTACCTACAGGGGGCCTAACAATCTTGTCAAAATGTCTCGTGTCTTAAAGATTGCAGTAAGAATACCTACATACGTTGCATATTTGTTTGCAGAAAATTCACACAACAACCAGCACTACTTATCAAGATTTGGTGCATTTTTGTGTAGTTCTTGTGGATTTTGGCGCTGATTTTCTGTTTATAAGCCCATTGACGTCTAAGGGCGAAACTACTGCACATGAAGTGAGAAATAGCCCAAATTTATTTATTTTATGCACTTATATATTCAGCAGCGCTTTACAGACATTATATCACTCACTGTCCCCATCTGAACTCACAAACTAAGTTCCCTATCAGTATGTCTTTGGAGTGTGGGAGGAAACTGGCAAACCCAGAGGAAACCCACGCAAACACAGGGAGGACCTACAAACTCCATGAAGATGTTGTCCTTGGCAAGATTCGAACCCAGGACCCCAACGCTGCAAGACACCACTGCTAACCACTGAGACAACATCCTGCTGCAAACAGACAACTGACATGCTGAAATCATAGTTACATCCTGCATCATACTGTATCCAGAGCTGCAATCACTATTCTGCTGGTGCAGTCACTGTGTACATACATTACATTACTTATCCTGTACTGATCCTGAGTTACATCCTGTATTATACTCCAGAGCTGCACTCCCTATTCTGCTGGTGCAGTCACTGTGTACATACATTACTTATCCTGTACTGATCCTTAGTTACATCCTGTATTATACTCCAGAGCTACACTCACTATTCTGCTGGTGGAGTCACTGTGTACATACATTACTTATCCTGTACTGATCCTGAGTTACATCCTGTATTATACTCCAGAGCTGCACTCACTATTCTGCTGGTGCAGTCACTGTGTACATACATTACATTACTTATTCTGTACTGATCATGAGTTACATCCTGTATTATACTCCAGAGCTACACTCACTATTCTGCTGGTGCAGTCACTGTGTACATACATTACTTATCCTGTACTGATCCTGAGTTACATCCTGTATTATACTCCAGAGCTGCACTCACTATTCTGCTGGTGGAGTCACTGTGTACATACATTACTTATCCTGTACTGATCCTGAGTTACATCCTGTATTATACTCCAGAGCTGCACTCACTATTCTGCTGGTGGAGTCACTGTGTACATACATTACTTATCCTGTACTGATCCTGAGTTACATCCTGTATTATACTCCAGAGCTGCACTCACTATTCTGCTGGTACAGTCACTGTGTACATACATTACTTATCCTGAACTGATCCTGAGTTACATCCTGTATTATACTTTAGAGCTGCACTTACTATTCTGCCGGTGGAGTCACTGTGTACATACATTACTTATCCTGTACTGATCCTGAGTTACATCCTGTATTATACTCCAGAGCTGCACTCATTATTCTGCTGGTGCAGTCACTGTGTACATACATTACTTATCCTGTACTGATCCTGAGTTACATCCTGTATTATACTCCAGAGCTGCACTCACTATTCTGCTGGTGCAGTCACTGTGTACATTACATTACTTATCCTGTACTGATCCTGAGTTACATCCTGTATTATACTCCAGAGCTGCACTCACTATTCTGCTGGTGCAGTCACTGTGTACATACATTACATTACCTATCCTGTACTGATCCTGAGTTACATCCTGTATTATACTCCAGAGCTGCACTCACTATTCTGCTGGAGCAGTCACTGTGTACATACATTACTTATCCTGTACTGATCCTGAGTTACATCCTGTATTATACTCCAGAGCTGCACTCACTATTCTGCTGGTGCAGTCACTGTGTACCTACATTACATTACTTATCCTGTACTGATCCTGAGTTACATCCTGTATTATACTCCAGAGCTGCACTCACTATTCTGCTGGAGCAGTCACTGTGTACATACATTACTTATCCTGTACTGATCCTGAGTTACATCCTGTATTATACTCCAGAGCTGCACTCACTATTCTGCTGGTGCAGTCACTGTGTACATACATTACTTATCCTGTACTGATCCTGAGTTACATCCTGTATTATACTCCAGAGCTGCACTCACTATTCTGCTGGTACAGTCACTGTGTACATAAATTACATTACTTATCCTGTACCATACCTCCCAAGTGTCCCTCATTTTGACCAAAGTCCCTCTGTCCCTCTTTTATCCTTAAATGTCCCTCTTTTTGACCTGGAGGATTAACACATAAATGTGCATTAATAAATTTACTAAATTGCTCCTTGCTAAAGTGTCTGCATGGTTTTTACCTATAAATTAGACCAGAACGTCATTATTTGGTGCAATTTGGACCTTAAACTATCTATAATCTGATGATTTATGTGCTAATATTTATATGGACAATGAAGCACAAGAAAAAAATTGACGCAGGGGCTCTAGTAATTATGCTTTGGGCGAAGTTAGAGGCGTGGCCTAGTATGAAAAAAACTGCCGTGATGCGCGCCGCACACATTGTCCCTCTTTGCAATTTTCAAAAGTTGGGAGGTATGCTGTACTGATCCTGAGTTACATCCTGTATTATACTTTAGAGCTGCACTCACTATTCTGCTGGTGCAGTCACTGTGTACATACATTACTTATCCTGTACTGATCCTGAGTTACATCCTGTATTGTACTCCAGAGCTGCACTCACTATTCTGCTGGTGCAGTCACTGTCTAGATACATTTTTTATTCTGTACTGATCCTGAGTTGCATCCTGTATTATACCCCAGAGCTGCACTCACTATTCTGCTGGTGCAGTCACTGTGTACATACATTACATTACTTATCCTGTACTGATCCTGAGTTACATCCTGTATTATACCCCAGAGCTGCACTCACTATTCTGCTGGTGCAGTCACTGTCTAGATACATTTTTTATCCTGTACTGATCCTGAGTTACATCCTGTATTATACCCCAGAGCTGCACTCACTATTCTGCTGGTGCAGTCACTGTGTACATACATTACATTACTTATCCTGAACTGATCCCGAGTTATATCCTGTATTATATTCCAGAGCTGCACTCACTATTCATGCTGTATTATACTACACAACTGCACTCCTTACAAAACTAGGGAGTTACAAAACTACAACTCCCAGCATGCCGTATTAGCTGTAGGCTGTCCAGACATACTGGGAGTTGTAGGTTTGTAACAGTTGGAGGGCCGCAGGTTGGGCATCCTTGCATTTCATTATTGATACTGTACTTCCGAGTTGCTCCAGAGCTGCACTCTCTGTATTTTTTTTTTTTTTTTTTTAAAGAGAGTCAAATTTTCCAGATTAAGGCCTCTTTCACACGAACATTGTTTTTGCGGGCTCCGATCCGCATTTTTTGCGGATAGGATGCAGACTAATTAATTTCTATGGGTCCGAAAAAAATGCACACAGCACGCCGTGTGCTGTCCGCATCCGTATGTCCGTTTCGTAGCCCGCAAAAATAAATAGAGCATGTTCTATTCTTGTCCGTATTACAGACAAGGATAGTACTGTTCTATTAGGGGCCAGCTGTTCCGTTCCGCAAAATACGTTTTGTTTTTTTCGCAGACCGCAAAACAAAACGTTTGTGTGAAACTAGCCTAAATCTAAGTTTTTTTCTGGGTATGGTAAAGAAATAGCTCGAGGGCTTGCCAGGGCATGGACCTTATGTGCTGGGTGCCAGGAGGGCCTCATCTAAGGCCTCATTCACATCTTTGTCAAGGAGATCTGGCTGCATAATCCAGGCCCAATTGCCGGATGTCGCCGGACACAAAAATATTGCATGCAACATTGTTTTGTCCATCTGAAACCTGATCATGGTCGGACCTCATTACAGTCAATGAGGATCTGGCGGTGAGCAGAAAATCTGGCAATGCTGGATCCTTCGAGATCCATCAGGTTGCTCTGTGTCGGAACATTCTGCTGGATCTCCTTGACGAATATATGAACTCAGCCTAAGACAACAAACTGAATCCTTGGCCCTGGGTGACAGGAAGGCTCGCTGCCTGAGGCAAAAACTGAAACGGCCACAATGAAAGCGCATATTGCCCACGGCCCTTCTGCTGCCCCCCTCTTGCCCCTACCCGGTGTTGCCTGACCTGGCCTCATTGGTGGTGCGCCCCTGAGCCCCAGAGTATGGTCCAGATTGCTTTGACCATCCCAGGCCACCAGCATCCATGGCACAGTTACTGGTCTTTGGAATTGTGTTATGGAGGAAACAATGGAGGTTGAGATCTTCGATGTTTGTTACAATGTGTCAGTTCTGTATCTGCTCTCCTGCCCAGTCCGCCATCTCTGCTATATAATATGTGGAAGGCTGGCAGGAGACAAAGGTTTCTTCTGACACTTAGCCTTAAAATGCTAATTAAAACACAGGCTTGCTGGTTAAAGTCTGATCCATTTCCAATGCGTGACATGTGCTCCTCAGTAAAGGCATTCAACCGAATTCAAGTCATACGTTTTCTATAAATAGCAACAAAAAAAAAAAAATTCTCCGAGCCCACAGAATGATGAAGCCGAAATGATTTGTATCTGAGCAGCAAAGAGAGAATACAGTCTTAATAAGAGGATCGGGAGATGATGAAAACTCCATACGCATCAAGTCATTCCAACGCTAGAGGTTATCAGGAGAGATGAGCAGATACCAAGACTTCCCGATTCTCCCCACACTCGGGAATTAGCAGATCTTGATAATGAGAACGACCTGAGGTCATTCTCATTATTGGAATCTGTGTCCATAAGGGGACATTGGAGCTGATGATGTACATGCCTATAAGAGACATGGGTTCCCCTCTGGCATTTTCACACTTTCGAATGCAGCATTCTGCTCCAAGAGTCACATTATACTGGCCCACCAGAGAACCAGAGAATTCTTTGGTGGGCCCAGTCTCTTAAAGGGGTTCTCCAAGTTATAATTATTGATGACTTATCCTCAGGATAGGTTATCAGTATCAGATCGGCGGGTGTCCGACACTGGGCACCCCCGCCAATCAGCTGTTTGAAGAGGAGGTGCGCGCCCTACCAGCGCTGCCTCCTCTTCACTGTTTACATGCTGGCCGACACGGAGGTAGTGGTGAGTAGGTGTAATTACACCTCACCACCCCATTCATTTCAATGGGAAGAATCACTCCCATAGACTTGTATGGGAGCGATCCTTCCCATTGAAATGAATGGGGCGGTGAGGTGTAATTACACCTACTCACCACTACCTCCGTGTCGGCCAGCATGTAAACAGTGAAGAGGAGGCGGCACTGATATGGCGCGCACCTCCTCTTCAAACAGCTGATCGGCAGGGGTGCCGGATGTCTGACCCCCGCTGATCTGATATTAATGACCTATCCTGAGGTTAGGTCATCAATATATATAACTCGGAGAACCCCTTTAATCTATAGTGGATCCCAAAGGTCCAGGAGATAAATTGCATTTGGAGCCAATCCCTTGACATGAGGGTCTATTTCTTTGATACAAATCCTTTTGGACTTTATTGATGATATGGAGTTTGGGGGCCCCTGAGAATAATTTCCTTATGGTGGGTCAGAGGATTCCCAATCTAACACTCATTATACTGCAAATTGAAGAGGGTTAACAAAATGTATATGCTTTGATATGTAATACCTGCCTATGTGTGTATTTGCATAAAGTAACCACAGGCCATGTTCTTAGCCACCACTAGATGGGGCTGGTGTTGCCCTCAATATAAAATACAATACAATGCCCACATAATGTCATTCAGTGACCAAACAATTCAGCGCCTAAATAACCCGACCAAGCAGTACCAAAGAATACTGTACTTCCAAAGGCTGCCAAAATAATACTATCATTCATTGCCTAAATAATACAGCCATGCAGTACCAGACAACACTTCCATATATCACCCTCATAATGCTGTCATTCAGTGACGGAATAATACAGCCATACAGGATGCAGTGGCTAAATAACACTGCCATACAGTGCCAAATAACACTTCTATACA
Organism: Rhinella marina; assembly: GCA_900303285.1. Classification (NCBI taxonomy): domain Eukaryota; kingdom Metazoa; phylum Chordata; class Amphibia; order Anura; family Bufonidae; genus Rhinella; species Rhinella marina. The sequence continues at coordinate 117,667 of ONZH01021004.1, read as the reverse complement.
TGCCCACATAATTCTATCATTCACTGGCTAAATAATACTACCATACAGTAAAAAAATATACATACATACAAATATACATATACAGTATAAAAATAATACATTCATACAATGCCTACACACTATTGCCAATCCAAATGAAACCGCCATATAATACTGAAATATTGGAGAGGTTAAAGGGTTTTCTGAGACTTTACTACTGATGACCTATCCTCAGGACCAGTCATTAGTATCTGATCGGTGGGGGTCCGAAGGGACTGTGGCTCACAGTAGCTCTGTGGCCTTCTCTCCGCAAACCAAGCACAGCGCCGTACATTGTATAGTGGCCATGCTTGGTATCGCGCTCAGCTCCATTCACTTCAATGGGGCTGAGCTGCGCCTAGTCCATGGGACTGATGAACGTGATGCCACATTGCCAAGGCAAAGCTGCAAGAAGGCCGTGGCTCTACTGCAAGCAGCAGTTCCTTCTCAAGCAGCTGACCGGCGGGGGTCTCAGGTGTCAGACCCCCACAGATCAGATACTGATGGCCTATCTAGTAAAGTCTTGGAAAACCTCTTGAAAGGTAGAGTCCCTGGTGGTCCAGGTTGCTGCAGGGATCCAGTCCCTGGGCGAATTGTCAAATTAATCACCTCTGAAAACCCGCCCTGGGTGTGCACCTGTAATTATTGCAATACTACGGCTGCTGTTATGAGTAAGGGTCTGTATGTAATGACCTGACGTTGTTGTCTGTGTATATGACTTTTTATCTTTTTGCATATGGGAATTACTCACAGGTGAGCTGGACTCGTGCTTTCCATTAATACTACGGTTATGTAGCAGGAGTCAATGTCACATTGTGTCAAGGCAAATGTCACTATGTAGCCCTTGGTTGCAGTTAGGTAATGGACCTCCTCACCTCCGGAGGCAGCGTTTGATAGTCCTGTAGTCACTTCTGGAAAAGAATACAAATATGCTCATTTTTCGATTCGCTACTTTGGGCACAGCATTGGCTGCAGACCTTGGTTGCTCATCCAGCATGCACAATACATAGCGCCGCTGATTCCAATACTGCAGATGCTGCACTCAGGACACGTAATACGGTAAAACAACAGCCTCCATGTATTGTGCTGTGCATCTGTAACAGTGTCACGTTCAGCATCTCACGGCAGAGTGAGTAACACGGGTGAGTCATAGCCAACTCTGCGCGCAGTGTGATTTTTTAAGGAAATACCATTGTTGAAATAGCTGTAAGGCATTTATCGGCAGCCCCGTGTCACTTACGCTTTTTATGTCACATGTATTATGTATTATGAAATTATAGCATTATGCATATTGGTATTATAATAGGGAAAAACCCAAGCGGAATAGGTGCTGACAATCAGGATAAGGAGGACATTGTGTGTTTCAGTGCAGAAAGCGTCTGCCAGCAGGATCAACCCTATTAAGCCAGGATTACTGCCTGTGAGGGTTGATTCTGCTGGATAAAGTGACAGCTGCCTTTTATAAATCAGATGCCCCATTCCTGAGGAAAAAAAAAAACATTTATTCTTTACGCGATATTACGAGGGCTTCAGTATATGTAGGGTTGGAGCCCAGCTTCAGTTCTGGCCACGCCCCTTGGTGCACTGAAGCCCTCTTTTGGATAAAAAATAAAAGTCCTCTTTTCTCAGCAATGCCAAGAAAGGCAGGTATTATTTTAATCAGTGGGATCAACCCCGCCAGGCAGTTTGTCTGATTTGTTTGATTTGATAGGGTTGATCCTGCTAGCAGGTACTTCTTTTTAAATGCTATTGCTCTCCAAGACATTTATGGTACAGAAGTGTTTAACCTTCCTTTATGCAAATTTCTAAGGACTAAGGACTCCAATTTCTTGAATTCAACACATTCTCATCATGTGTAAAAAAAAACCTCAACAGGTTGCCAATTACATCACACATACAACACAAACAACTCCCTACAGAATATTACACAAGTACTGTATGCCTTCTTCAAAGCTATTTATCTCACAACACAGAGGAAAGGTAAGGAGGGAGACATCTGTACCTTCAGAACAGGTATCATAATTGTCTGATAGGTGGAGAGTGCCTGGAGAATGGAGACCCTGGCATCCCCATTCTGGAGTAGAGCCCAGGTGCATCATCACTGTGTTTATTATCTCTGTACTATGACATCACTGTGTTTATTATCTCTGTACTGTGACATCACTGTGTGTATTATCCCTGTACTGTGACATCACTGTGTTTATTATCTCTGTACTGTGACATCACCATGTTTATTATCCCTGTACTGTGACATCACTGTGTTTATTATCCCTGTACTGTGACATCACCATGTTTATTATCCCTGTACTGTGACATCACTGTGTTTATTATATCTTCACCTTATGGGAAGGAATAATGCAAGTCACCAGTACATACTAAATGGTAAAGCATTGGGTAACTCTGACATGGAAAAGGACCTAGGAATTTTAGTGAACAGCAAACTAAGCTGTAGAAGCCAGTGCCAGACAGCTGCTGCCAAGGCCAATAAGATAATGGGTTGCATCAAAAGGGGCATAGATGCCCGTGATGAGAACATAGTCCTGCCACTTTACACATCACTAGTCAGACCACACATGGAGGACTGTGTACAGTTCTGGGCTCCTGTGAACAAAGCAGACATAGCAGAGCTGGAGAGGGTTCAGAGGAGGGCAACTAAAGTAATAACTGGAATGGGTGGACTACAGGACCCAGAAAGATTATCAAAATTAGGGTTATTCACTTTAGAAAAAAGACGACTGAGGGGAGATGTAATAACTATGTATAAATACATCAGGGGTCAGTACAGAGATCTCTCCCATCATCTATTTATCCCCAGGACTGTGACTGTGACGAGGGGACATCCTCTGCGTCTGGAGGAAAGAAGGTTTGTACACAAACATAGAAGAGGATTCTTTACGGTAAGAGCAGTGAGACTATGGAACTCTCTGCCTGAGGAGGTGGTGATGGTAAGTTCACTATAAGAGATCAGGAGGGGCCTGGATGTATTTCTGGAGGTAATAATATTACAGGTTATAGTTACTAGAGAGGGGTCGTTGATCCAGGGAGTTATTCTGATGCCTGATTGGAGTCGGGAAGGGATTTTTTCCCCTAAAGTGAGGAAAATTGGCTTCTACCTCACAGGGTTTTTTTGCCTTCCTCTGGATCAACTTGTAGGAAAACAGGCCGAACTGGATGGACAGATGTCTTTTTTGGCCTTATAAACTATGTTACTATGTACTGTGACATCACTGTGTTTATTATCCCTGTACTGTGACATCACTGTGTTTATTATCTCTGTACTGTGACATCACTGTGTTTATTATCTCTGTACTGTGACATCACTTGTTTATTATCCTGCAGTGACATCACTGTGTTTATTATCCCTGTACAGTGACATCACTGTTTATTATCCCTGTACTGTGACATCACTGTTTATCCTGTACTGTGACATCACTGTGTTTATTATCCCTGTACTGTGACATCACTGTGTTTATTATCCCTGTACTGTGACATCACTGTGTTTATTATCCCTGTACTATGACATCACTGTGTTTATTATCTCTGTACTGTGACATCACTGGGTTTATTATCTCTGTACTGTGACATCACTGTGTTTATTATCCCTGTACAGTGACATCACTGTGTTTATTATCCCTGTACTGTGACATCACTGTGTTTATTATCCCTGTACTGTGACATCACTGTGTGTATTATCTCTCTACTGTGACATCACTGTGTTTATTATCCCTGTACTGTGACATCACTGTGTGTATTATATCTCTACTGTGACATCACTGTGTTTATTATCTCTCTACTGTGACATCACTGGGTTTATTATCTCTGTACTGTGACATCACTGTGTTTATTATCCCTGTACTGTGACATCACTGTGTTTATTATCTCTGTACTGTGACACAGGGGCGGACATACCGCGGTGCAGCCGGTTCGGCTGCACCGGGGCCCGGGACCGGAGGGGGGCCCTTTCTTCCCGGCGGCAGGTAGAGATGTGAGCGCTTCCATTTTGGAAGCGCTCATCTCTATATTCATCTGTATCGCCGTCCTTAGGACGGCGATACAGATGGATAATGCGGGGCAAGGGAGGGAGAGGCGTGTCCCTTCCCCGTTCCTCTGATAGGCTGCAGGCACTAGGCCTGTAGCCTATCAGAGGCCGGCACAGGCGGCGCGATGACGTCATCGCGCCGCCTGAGCCGTACAGCGCGGGACACAGGCCGGAAGAGGCCTGCATCGCGTCGCTGACAGAGGCAAGGAGGTAAGTATAACTGTTAATTTTTTTTAATTTAAGTTGGCACTCAGTGGGGGCACTATGGGGGAGGAGCACTATGGAGAGAGGCACTATGGGGGCCACTTTGGAGGGGGAGCACAATGGAGAAGGAACACTATGGGGGCCACTATGGAGGAGGAGCACTATGGGGGGCACTATGGAGGAGGAGCACTATGGGGGCCACTATGGAGAAGGAAAACTATGGGGGCTACTATGGAGGAGGAGCACTTTGGGGGGCCACTATGGAGGAGGAGCACTATGGGGGGCCACTATGGAGAAGGAACACTATGGGGGCCACTATGGGGGGCCACTATGGAGGGGGAGCACTATGGGGGGCCACTATGGAGGGGGAGCACTATGGGGGGCCACTATGGAGGGGGAGCACTATGGGGGGCCACTATGGAGGGGGAGCACTATGGGGGCTACTATGGAGGAGGAGCACTATGGGGGGCCACTATGGAGGAGGAGCACTATGGAGGGGGAGCACTATGGGGGGCCACTATGGAAGGGGAGCACTATGGGGGCCACTATGGAGGGGGAGCACTATGGGGGGCCACTATGGAGAAGGAACACTATGGGGGCTACTATGGAGGAGGAGCACTATGGGGGCCACTATGGAGGGGAGCACTAGGGGGGCCACTATGGAGGGGGAGCACTATGGGGGGCCACTATGGAGGGGGAGCACTATGGGGAGGCATATGGGGGGCCACTATGGAGGAGGAGCACTATGGGGGGCCACTATGGAGGAGGAGCACTATGGGGGGCCACTATGGAGGAGGAGCACTATGGGGGGCCACTATGGAGGGGGAGCATTATGGGGGGCACTCTGGAGGAGGAGGACGACTATGGGGGGCCCTATATATATACTGGCACTATGGAGGGCGAGGATCACTATGGGGCCCTATCTTATATTCTGGCAGACATGGGGGCACTATGGAGAAGGGGGGGAGAGGAGCACTATTGGGGTCATTGTATAGGGGCACTAAGAGGGTTTTTTGGGTACATAGTAGGGGCATTGGCACATTATGAGGGCACTATGGGGACATTGGCTGGCCGGGGGCACTAATTATTTCTATTGTTGGGACTATTACTATCAGCTTAGCACAGTTATTTTTGGGGAACATTTTGGTTATAATTTAGTGTCAGGGACACTTTCCTGGGTGCAGTTATTTTAATTACTGAAGGCGGTAGTATTTGAGGGGGACTGTTTCTGCAGTATAGTTTTGGGGAGCACAGCGGGCACAGTATTGGGGAGTGGCAGGATGAGGAGTTCAAGAAGGTGGAAGAATGATAGAAAAGTAGGAATCTAAGATGTCTATTTGTCAAACTCCACAGAGAGAAGAGATGGCTGGAAGAAATCATCATGGCAGTCTGGTCTGAAAGGAAAAGATGAGGAAAGAGAACATCTACATCTAAGAAGACGTCACTGGATGTAGGAGGTATGTGGACCTGTATTAGGCTACTTTCACATCTGAGTTGGTGATTCTGGCAGGCTGGTCCAGCAGAGAACAGCCTTCTGGAATTCACCGGCTCTGGCACTGCTGGATGCAGATAGAATGCCCGCCGGCCCCATTAACTATAATGGGGTCAGGCAGAGATCCGGCCACAATCTGGCAAAAATGCAGAGAATCAGCAGGACACAAACCTCTGCATGACTGAGTCTGTGTCCGGCCAATTTCTTGCATTCTCTGCCAAATCAGGTGGCCGGAGCGTAGTGCTGCAGGTGTGAAAGTAGCCTTACCCTGTATGTTTTGTATTGCTGTATGTAATGTTAGGACACCATAGGTTAGGTTGAGAATTTGGTTTGGGAACGGCGGGGGTGGGGGGGGGGGCCCAAACACATTCCTTGCACAAGGGCCCTCTGCTGTCTGTGTCCGCCCCTGCTGTGACATCACTGTGTTTATTATCTCTGTACTGAGATATCACTGTGTTTATTATCTCTGTACTGTGACATCACTGTGTGTATTATCTCTCTACTGTGACATCACTGTGTTTATTATCCCTGTACTGTGACATCACTGTGTTTATTATCTCTGTACTGTGACATCACTGTGTTTATTATCCCTGTACAGTGACATCACTGTGTTTATTATCCCTGTACTGTGACGTCACTGTGTTTATTATCTCTGTACTGTGACATCACTGTGTTTATTATATCTGTACTATGACATCACTGTGTTTATTATCCCTGTACTGTGACATCACTGTGTTTATTATCCCTGTACTGTGACATCACTGTTTGCACTATCCCTGTGCTCTGAACTTGGAAGGCAGTCATGACTGAGATTCTTTATGGGGCCGCATGGTAAATTGTTTCCTCCCTGTATGTGATAAAGCCTTTGGCAGGTTCCTCTCTGTTCCTCTATATATTGGTTCCGCTATGCAGTACATTATTTTCAAACTATTTCTGTTTATTACGAGGGCAGAACTGCGAATGAATCACATCGGGTCTATTCCTAATAACTATAATGACCAGTTGGTGTTGATTTACTGACAAGCGCTAATGTTTCCAGGGCTATTAAGGTGTTGTAACATGGAATTTTCAATTCCTTCATTCTAACTGCCGGCATTTAGAGCCAATGGCCCTTCTCCGCCCCTCCCGATCCGTACATTTCAGATGCTTTTAAGGGAAGAATATGTCTAGTTAAGAGTTTCTTCAAGAGCCTCTTTAGACGGAGCCTCCATTTATCAATGCTGCGGTGTATACGTATACAGGCAGAAAGGTTGCTGATAATTAACAGCAATGTCAGCGCGCTACCCCATGACAAGAGAGTAATTTGCTGCAACACAAAAGCCGCTCCAGTCACATTTCACCGACGATATTAAGACTAAATGGATTCCAGATGAGCAGTAAACGTTTTTATTTTTTTTTTATCCTTTGTATAACTTAGTATAATGGCAGTGCAATGGTTTATATGACCGGGATTATAATTAGAGATGAGGCGATTGATCCGCCACACCTGCCTGCTCGTAAAATACGGATGTTTCTTTCATTTTACGTACTAAATCGAACCGCAAAACAGTCCCTTAGGGAAACAATAAGCTCTTGGAAGGAGAGGAAGATGAGTACAATGTTATATGTAATATGTTCACATATATTCTCTTGTACATTACTGCTAAGGGCTGCAGAAAGTGTTCTCAATGAAGTGGACGTCGATCTGATTTTCAAAGAAAATTTTAATTGCCGATAAGCCGAATTTTTGTAAAATGTTTTTGTAAAATTCGGCAAAGCGGCTGAATTGAATTTTCCAATACTTCGCTCATCTCTTGCTGCAGTTGTCATATTACATGTGTCATGCATGCTACTGCACAGGGCGCAGCCTCCCAGCATCTCCTGTGCCTCACCCATGTCCCTAAGTCTCTCCAGCATCCTGCTGAAAATTTTAAAGGATCTCTATAACTAAACATTTAATATATATAATCTCATTGTAGATATTTAAAGAGGCTTTGTCACTAGGTTGTAACCTATGTATTTAAATACATAGGTTACAAGACCTAGTGACAAACTTTAAAATCATACCTGTCATGCAGAGTTCTGCGCAGCGGTTGCGTAGATATTTAACTTAGAAAACATATGCAAATGAGCCATCGGAGCACCGGGGGGCGGCCTCTTTCCTCTGGAGCACCACTCCATCACCGCCCCCCCCGGGCCCGAGGCACGTCCCCTCGCTATTGGCACGCCCAGTACCCTATTTGATAGACTCGTAAGTCTAGCGCTGAAATCCCGCGCATGCGTCTTAAAATATCCACTGGAGCATGCGCAGTAGCAAACACTGTAAACACTCCAAGCGCTACTGCGCATGCTCCAGTGGATATTTTAAGACGCATGCGGGGGATTTCAGCGCTAGACTCGTAAGTCTAGCGCTGTCTATCAAATAGGGTACTGGGCGTGCCAATAGCGAGGGGACGTGCTGATGGGCTGATCTGAGGTCTGTTGGGGGGCACAGTGGGCTCATATGGAGGCTAATGGGCTGATCTGAGGTCTAAAGGGGAAACAGTGGGCTCATATGGGCCGATCTGAGGTCTGATGGGGGCAGAGTGGGCTGATATGGGGGCACAGTGAGCTGATATGGGGGCTGATGGGCTGATCTGAGGTCTAAAGGGGAAACAGTGGGCTCATATGGGCCGATCTGAGATCTGAAGGGGGGCAGAGTTGGCTAATATGGGGGCTGATGGGCTGATCTGAGGTCGGATGGGGCTGAGTGGGCTGCTCTGAGGTCTGATGGAGACAGAGGGGGCTGATATGGGGGCACAGTGGGCTGATCTGAGGTCTGATGGGGGCTGACATGGAGGGCTGATATGGGGGTCTGATGTGAGGTTTGATGAAAAATATTTTTTTCCAATTTTCCTACTCTAAAATCTGGGTGCGTCTTATCATCGGATGCATCTTATAAAGAGAACAATACGGTACTTGCTCATGATCTTTGTAGCCCTCATAGCCGTCTTATACATTTAACAATTTTTTTGCGTTTCTCTCCGGAAAGAGGAGCCCTGATCAATGGCTATAAAATCAGGCAGTGACTTAAATTTTCAGCAAGTAAAGAACTGAACTCACTAAGTTCTCCCCGGAGGCAGCGAGACACAATAATCAATAATGTTTCGTCCACACAGCAGATTTCTACAAGAATCACAATATTAAAAAAGACAAAACCGTACATCAAGGCCCCATAGAAATGTCTATTAAACTGTTAGTCTGATATTTTATGTCTTTTACTTTACCAGAAATGAAATAAAATATTCAAATGATTCTGATGAACTAAACTTAAAGCCAGTTACAACTGATATAATTGTCGCTGGAGCAGAAATCAGCACTGAGATATATGTAATTAGGTATCATGTAACTACAACTTTTACTGAGCAACAATTGAAACTTCAAACTACCCTCCTGTCATACAGTAGGTCAACTTTGCCTCCACCAGAGAAGAAAGTAACTGCTATAATACTGCCCCCTATGTACAAGAATATAACTACTATAATACTGCCCCTATGTACAAAATATAACTACTATAATACTGCCCCTATGTACAAGAATATAACTGCTATAATACTGCTCATATGTACAAGAATATAACTACTATAATACTGCCCCTATGTACAAGAATATAACTACTATAATACTGCTCCTATGTACAAGAATATAACTACTATAATACTGCTCCTATGTACAAGAATATACTATATACTACAGAATATAACTACTATAATAGCTCCTATGTCAAGAATATAACTACTATATACTGCTCCTATGTACTACTACTATAATACTGCTCCTATGTACAAGAATATAACTAATATAATACTGCTCCTATGTACAAGAATATAACTACTATAATACTGCCCCTATGTACAAGAATATAACTACTATAAAACTGCTCCTATGTACAAGAATATAACTACTATAATACTGCTCCTATGTAAAGAATATAACTACTATAATACTGCTCCTATGTACAAGAATATAACTATATATATATGCTCCTATGTACAAGAATATAACTACTATAATACTGCCTCCTATGTACAAGAATATACTACTATATACTGCTCTATATATATACTATTAATGCTCCTATGTACAAGAATATAACTACTAATAATACTGCTCCTATGTACAAGAATATAACTTACTATAATACTGTTCCTATGTACAAGAATATAACTACTATAATACTGCTCTATGTACAGAATATAACTACTATAATACTGGTCTATGTACAGAGAATATACTACTATAATACTGCTCCTATGTACAAGAATAAACTTGCAATAATACTGCTCCTATGTACAAGAATATAACTACTATAATACTGCTCCTATGTACAAGAATATAACTACTATAATACTGCTCCTATGTACAAGAATATAACTACTATAATACTGGTCCTATGTACAAGAATATAACTACTATAATACTGCTCCTATGTACAAGAATATAACTAATATAATACTGCTCCTATGTACAAGAATATAACTACTATAATACTGCTCCTATGTACAAGAATATAACTACTATAATACTGCTCCTATGTACAAGAATATAACTACTACAATACTGCTCCTATGTACAAGAATATATAACTACTATAATACTGCTCCTATGTACAAGATATATAACTGGCTCCTTACTATAATACTGCTCCTATGTACAAGAATATAACTACTATAATACTGCTCCTATGTACAAGAATATAACTACTATAATACTGCTCCTATGTACAAGAATATAACTACTATAATACTGCTCCTATGTACAAGAATATAACTACTATAATACTGCTCCTATGTACAAGAATATAACTACTATAATACTGCTCCTATGTACAAGAATATAACTACTATAATATGCTCCTAATGTACAAGAATATAACTACTATAATACTGCTCCTATGTACAAGAATAACTACTATATATAACTGCTCCTAGTACAAGAATATAACTACTATAATACTGCTCCTATGTACAAGAATATAACTACTATTAATACTGCTCCTGCTCCTATCTCTATGTACAAGAATATAACTACTATAATACTGCTCCTATGTACAAGAATATAACTACTATAATACTGCTCCTATGTACAAGAATATAACTACTAATACTGCTCCTATGTACAAGAATATAACTACTATAATACTACAAGATATTAACTCCTATTGTACAAGAATATAATACTATAATATAATACTGCTCCTATGTACAAGAATATAAACTACTATATATACTGCTCCTATGTACAAGAATATAACTATACTATAATACTGCTCCTATGTACAAGAATATAACTACTATAATACTGCTCCTATGTACAAGAATATAACTACTATAATACTGCTCCTATGTACACAATATAACTAATAATACTGCTATGTACAAGAATATAACTGCTATAATACTGCTCCTATGTACAAAGAATATAACTACCTACTAATCTGCTCCTATGTATAACTATGCTATAATAGTCTCCTATGTACAAGAATATAACTACTATAATACTGCTCCTATGTACAAGAATATAACTACTATAATACTACTCCTATGTACAAGAATATAACTACTATAATACTGCTCCTATGTACAAGAATATAACTACTATAATACTGCTCCTCTGTACAAGAATATAACTACTATAATACTGCTCCTCTGTACAAGAATATAACTGCTATAATACTGTCTCCTATGTACAAGAATATTACTATTATAAAACTGACCCCTGTGTGCAAGAATATAGTGCCATTTGTACATGCCCTAAAGTGAAATTAACACCTATATTCTATGTACTAATTTAAACCTGATAGTGAATGATATTCCTTTTTTATCTCTCTTTAGTTCCTGATTGCAGATATTTTTGGTATTCTGTACGATTATAGGGGCAGCCGTCTTGCCTGACCTGTTGTTGACAGCATCCAAGGATATGCTTTACAGCAGCCACATGAACCATAGGACACAATAGAAAAGCAATGTTCATTCTCCTCTTAGAGAGAGTTTTTTAGACATGCTTGGTCACTTGTGCAGAGGTCATTGTGCAGGAAGGGGGAGTAGATACGCTGTGAGGTCACCTCTTGTGAATGGTGCATTCTGATTCATCTATATACAAGTGTGTTATCTGTCATTGATAATCCTGCCTTTGACTATAATGAGATGACTTATTTATTTTAAAATGAGAATGAACATCACCAAAAACGTTGTTTCTGATGAAACATTTTTCATAAAAGCTTTTAAATGAGACATCACATTAAAGCTTTGCTGAAAAGTTTTGTCTATTCCACCTCAATGGTTCATGTGCTTTTCTCCTCCCTCCCCCCTCCGTCTTCCCAGGATTTGCTCTGAGCGGTCCACGTGGACGCGTTAGGTCATGCAGTATAATTTTACCGCTTAAATATCATTTTAACAACATCTGAGTCGCCTGTACAGATCTGTTGAACGTGACAAGGACCATTGGCCATTTCCAGCTTTCGTACAGTTGTGGAAAGTTCCTCATTTACTCCTCCCGTCATTATATATGTTACGTGGTGTGTGCACTTGGTTTATTATGCACATACAAGGTGTAAAGATACAAAGGCAGAGCGAAGAATGTTTCGTCTGACAAGACCTAAGGCGTTGGGTTTGATAGACGAATGCTTCAATTGATGTAATTGTATGTGAAACCCAAAGTGACCCACTTTTCAAGGGCTTCAGGCTCATTAACAATCTACAGTACATCAATGGATCAATCACAAGACAAAATGCATGATTACAGAGCGCTGACCTACTTGTGGATGTACCATTCACTCCCCGTTTATGGAGCTTTACAGCTTCTATTTGTTCATTAAAAACAGCGTGAAAAAAAAAGCTCATTACAAGGAGTGAGTGTATGAAAAAGCTGCGGAGCGGGAACCATGGGGGTTGTGTCATCAGAATAGCAGCGACCAGGACCTGAGACGTTCCAGAAACAAGACTGCTGCCATTGACCAAGTAGGTTTAGGTGTACACGGTTGATAGGAATGGTATATTGATGAAAACCAATGGGAAACAAGCTTTTATTTTTCTGGTGTAGGTTGGAAATAGTAATAGTAATATAGCAACATAGTAACATAACAGTATAGTAAACTACAAAAAAAGGAGAAAAGTCCAGCTTCCCATAAAAAGTGATAGACTTTATTCTTTTTTAGCGTCTACGCGTTTCAGATCTTAAAATGTGAGTCTTACTCATGACCAGAAATTCATCATTAGAAATTCATTTTTGAACGGGGTTGTCCATGGTATGAAAGAAAAGTTTCCCTCAGGCAGAAATTGTCATTAAAGGGGTTGTCCCATGAAAAATAATCTACAGTTTTAAAACCAGCCCCTGGATCTGAATACTTTTGTAATTGCATGCAATTAAAAATTTAGCATAGACACTGAGTTATTCAATACAATGTATCTGTATAGCGCCACCTGCTGTTTGTTCATTTTTTTATTTCTTTGTCCTGCTCTCTGAGGAGGCCGCACATGCTCAGTTCCATCCTTCAACTGCCTCCTGAGCTGTGATAGGGAGATCATGGACACACCCCCTGAGTTGTGATAGGGAGGGCATGGACACGCCTCCTGAGCTGTGATTGGCAGAACATGGACACGCCCCTTGAGCTGCAGCAGAAAAGACACTCCCCTTGAGCTATCAGCTTGATATAAATCTAGCAGAACAATGAATGTGGAGATCTTTGGATCCATGTGAGGTACAGGGCTGGTTCTAGCTTTGTTAGAAGGAGATTGTCATGTACTATATGATGTCTGATTTTCATTTTTTACATCAGTCATGGGAGAACCCTTTTAAATAATAGAATAACATATACTCACCTATTTTATTTCTGACTATTCCAGTACTGCCGTTTCGATCCTCCCTGGGCTTTGTTTGCATCAGTGATGACGTGCCCATATAACTCCACCTGTTGCCTCAACAGTCATATGCTGTGTTATGATGTTATATGGTTGTGAAACATTGCTGGACAGAGGAGGGCTTATTAGGCACAGGATATTGTAGACCAAACTGTACTGCTTTTCAGGTAACCATTCAAAGCCAGCCCTGTCATACTTCATGTTTCTTCATAGCCAACTAGTTATGATCTAGGAACTTAGACGCCTCTTTTGTTTCAAGCACCAGCATTTTCGGCCTTAGGAAACCTACTGAATTATATGTCAGTTAAAGTAATTATGTATTCAGCTAAGATCCTTTAAATGGGATTTTCCAGGAGTACAATATTGATTAACTTTCATCAGGATAGGTCATCAATATATGATCTGTGTTTGCCCAACTCCCAGCACCCCCAGTGATGAGCTGTTTGAAGAGGCCAAAACCCTCTGCTGCGGCCTCCTATAGCATACCAAGAACTGTGCAATACATTTTTAGTGGCTGTGCTTGATATTGCCCTCTTGAATGAGACTGAACTGCAAATAGGCCTTGTGACTGATGAATGTGACATCACTGACCTAGGAAGAGGCCAACAGCTGATCGGTTGAGATCATGGGACCTCCACCAATCAGATCATCAATATACTACTCCTGGAAAACCCCTTTAAAAACTTCTCAATGAAAATCATTGGTTGAAACATTTGGAGATACAACTAGGATTGCAGTTCCCATCCACCTTCAGGCAGCTTCTCCACCCCCTGGACTATAGTCAGCTTGGTTAGCAGAGATCTGTTAGCCTTTGATAACTGTTTTGCTTATGTATATGTCATGGTTACTTCATCATTTTCACAACCATTCTTAAGGACTGTATTTTGGAAAATGAAATTTTAAAAATTTATAGGTTTGTCCCGGAGCTCTTACTTACCCACAGTTTCGAAAACTGAGAATATCGCTTTGCTGTGTTACCCCTGAATGCCAGTGGGCTACAAGTGGACGCTAGTGAAAGGAGCTGAGCTGTAATACCAAGCATTGCCACTATACAATGTACGGCGCTGTGAATGGTATACTGCCAGGAGGCCACAGCACTCCGGTGAGCACCGCAGCTTCCTCAAGCAGCTGATCAGCAAGGGTGGCAGAAGTCTGACCCCCAACGCCCTCAGGATCAATTTGTAAATACTGGAGAACTCCTTTAACTCTTTCAAGGGCGAAGCTTCAATTTATACATGCCAACTTTATTATAATTTTTGCTATGATTGCAGTGATTCCTTAAAGGGGTTGTCCAAGTTATGAAAAAAAATATATAGCACTGTAAATCTGATTGGCAGCAATATATAACTAAGTTCAGCAAGTTTTAGGAAAAAAAAAATCTATTTCCTCATTTCCCTGGCTCTCTTCTGGCCTTTGTTTACCTGCAGTAATAACAATCTCTGCCCCTCCCCTTCAAAGGCAGTGAATACAACTGCTGAGTGACATGTCTGCCTGCTGGAATACTCAGCAGCATGTTGTTTGTGTAGGACTACAAGTCCCAGCTGTACAATGACATTGCTGATACACACAGGAAATTCTCCCTACCTGTTCTTGTACAATTCCTCTATAGTTCCTTGCCCAGCATTTGTCTCCTCTCACTGCTGTAGCTACTATTTGTTGTAAAGCCTTGAGCCCTCAGTGTGTTCTGGCTGAAGGGGTTAATGTTTTATCTGAAGGAATCCAGGGAGAGAGCAGATAGCAAGAGCCCGGCAAAGAAAGGGGGCGTGGCCAGTGACGTCTGGTGTACAGAGTGTTATCTGAACTCTGAGGCTTGTACACGAAACATCACAGATCAGGGAGATAAGGTGACATCACAGGTCATGTGACCCTCAGTCAACTCTGAGAAACCAGCAGCTTTACAAACACAAAGTATATGGGAAAGTTGTTATACCTGACAAGTTAGAAAAATATAAAGAACAAAAAAATAAATCGGACAACCCCTTTAAATGTGTATTTAAAAAAATATATTTTTATGAAAAAAAAATGTTTCATCTTTTTTTAATAAATTTTATTTAATTTAATTTAAGAATTGCCACAATGCGATTTTCCCACTCACCACTCAGGTGCCGTGATCCTCCAAATATGAGCTACACAGCCATGGAGTCTGCAAAGACCACCACCACATAATGCCCAAATAACAGTGCTATACAAGGGTTAATTAACACTATCATACCATGATACACCAATAGAATAGGAGTAGTAAATCTCCAGATTTTTTGTGGATTGAAGTGCAAGATTTAAGATTCACATTTTGCTAATCTCAGGAGGTGCTGGTTCTCATTGAGGAGACCAAGTTGGTGTAGGGCAGGGATGTTCAACCTGCAGCCCTCCAGCTGTTGCAAAACTACAACTCCCAGCATGCCTGGATAGCCTACACCTATTAGAGCATGCTGGAAGTTGTAGTTTTTCAACAGCTGGAGGGCCGCAGGTTGAGTATCTTTTGTGTAGGGAGTCTTACAGGCAATGGTGCATGGGAAAAGGTAAAAGTATGCAAATTAGCTCTCCTCCAAAGGAATGAAAACTGCCTCTCTAGTGCCACCTATAGGTAGCTACCTTGTAAGTCACTGTCCGTCCCATAAAATCCCTGACCATGTTATGAGGCTCTTTAATGGGTGGCACATTGAATTACAGAGTAGATACCTGTAGGTGGCACCAGAGAAACAGGTTTCTTCCTTCTGGAGGAGAGCTAATGTGTATAATGTTTACTAATGTAAGACAAATTGTATCATTAATTTGGTGTTAGGTCCGGTGGATCTGCAAACTAAGTCAATCAGGAAATAATAAAAATAATTTGCTCATCACTAGACGGGACTACAGTAAAGTTGCATTTACAATAAAAATCAGAAAGTTTCTTTATCCTGATAGCAAGCAGAGAGCTTGAAAACTGTGAAACTCAAATGAATATTATAGAGGAGCTGTCACCTCTCCTGACATGTCTGTTTTAGTAACTACTTGCATCCCCCACGTAACAACAAGTCTGGAGTATCTATTCGTTTGACTCTGTGTTGTGCCCTTCCTCTATTATTCCTACTAGAAGTTTATGAATGAATTGCCAGAAGTCTAATAAAGCTCCAACTGGGATTTTTGAGGTGTTCCTATGCAGTCTGACACTATCTAATCAGACTGTACAAGGATAGACTCCCAACTGGTAACACCCAGCTGGACCTTTATTCATAAGCTTCTACTAGGAATAATAAAGGAATAGCACATCATAGGTGAAATGATGCTGCAGAAGAAGGCGCTCAGTCATATGGAACAACTCGGTTCTCTTAAATCACTGGCAGCAGCTGGAGATGTGTCTCATGGAGCTGGCCGGCTTCCCATAGGGGCGTAACGAGGACCCATGGGGCCCCATAGCCTAGCTTGGAATGGGGCCCCACACCTTCAGTAGCATTTCAGGTGGGATAACGTGCACAGTCATGTCACAGTACAGTAAGAAAGCTCACAGTGATATCACAATAGTATGAAAATATGCATGGTGAAGCAGAGATGTCACCGCACAGAAATAATGCAAATAAGTAACTACTCTTCCATCATCCAAACACATCAACAGACTGTATGTCACAGTGTAGATGGGCTCACTTAGTTGCTGGGGCCTATAGCGGCTGCTACTCCTACTACCCTGGTCGTCACCCCCATGCCCATAGCCATTTTATTTAGCGCCTCTACATCAGAAAGAAATTGCGGAGATAGACAAGGTCCATCCAAGGCAGGATCCATAAGTGGTGGGTGCGGGGTGACTAACAATGGTGCACGACCCAGGACACACCAGAACACAGTCCTCATACAGTAAGTGTTGTCAGCCAACCTTCCCCAGAACACCTTTCATATCACCTTTGCTATTCTGTCACATGTTTTCTTTCTCCTTGTACAGGTGTCAGTATTCACTGTAGTTCTGGAATTCGGTTCATTCTATCATTGTTTAGTTCTTACGTATCCAAAAATATTGCACAATTATAACAACCACTACTGTAAAACAAAAAATGGCAATTCCCAACCCCACCCCTCTTCTTGGCCCAGTGCAGATGAGTCCTAGAAGTCACAATGGGCATATTTAAAGGGCTGCTCCACTTTGGACAATGTTAGAGGGGTTTCTGAACCCACAAGGTGAACATTCAGGTGTAATCAATCTTAATAAGTTTCAATATTCCCACAGCGCCTCCTCAGGACAAATGAAGTATTACGCACTTTAAGTGAACAGCGTTGTCCTGCAGTACCAGGCACATCCTACAGTCAAGAACGGCGCTGTTTCTTTAAAAATACAAAGTTGTGGTTTTGTGATTTCAACGCCTTTAAATTTGGCTAATATAATAATGTAAGAATATAAAGCGGCAGCTGTTAATGACATGTAATAATGCGGGGGGCGGGGCCGCAGGGAAGCTGATCCAGAATAAGATCGCAATTCACTCATTGACGCTCATTTGTTTGAGGGTTTAATCTGTCGGAGTGTGCAGCACTGTCCTATAGGGTTCACGTGGATAAAGCATAATGATCCCATTACCCGGCCCTCAGCAGCACAGCGGGCCACCGGCTCCCACTTCATAAACACCATCGGCATTCATATGCTCGCGCTTAACATCAAGACGTGATTCTGTTGACAGCACTGATTGTCTAACTTACCCCAACTCACACAATCACATCTTCTACTAAGATCTCTCCACTCCCAGGAGCTCGATGTCATACTGAAAGTTGGAGGAAGAATCCAACTCCTCTAAAGGGAACGTGTCAAATGACCTTCTGTTTAAATCACTTTTTTATGTTTAGCATAGTTTTAAATAAGTTTTGGTTATGTTATTTTTAATTTTTCATGTTTCTTTTTATATTTAAACTAAAACCAAAACTCCTGCAGTTTTTGGACTGGCCACTATGTCTAATAACAGGCGTCACTTCTTGGTCCGTACAGATCACTTTACTGCAGTTATCTGCTCATCTCTCATTCTAATCCTGCCTGTAATGATACCACCTTTGTGTATAGATAAGACAGGATCCACTATTTACAGTAGGTGATTGTCAGAGCTGTTCTATTCTTTTCTTGTACAATGAACTCTGCACAGGTCACAGAGCATGCCCAGAAAACTCTCCAATAGAAGTCAATGAGGTCCCCTCCCAGTGGCATACATAGAGAAGTAAGGGCCCCACAGCAAGCATGAAACCAGGCCCCCCCCCAAAGGGTTTCTGCCTAAAACTCTTTCAATGACCCTTGGGCCATTTTCCCACTGCCTCATTTGCTAAAAGTTGTTCCTTTAGAGGTTAGAGTCCTGACCAAGTCTTCACCTCCAGTAGAAGAGGAGATGATCCCAACTAAGACTGGGCCCCCTCTTGTCCTGGGCCCCATAGCAGTCACATGGTCTGCCGCTATGGTAGTTACGCTACTGTACTTCTCCATTGTGTCCATGTCCCACGGGGCTGCCATAAAGTAATTTTTTTTAATGCTGTGTAAATGCTGTTAAGAACAGCTCAGGCAAGATGGCTGCCCCCATAATCATGTTCAGGAAACAGAATTAAAAAACCTACAATGAGAAAATAAAAACAGATTAGCAAAAAGAAGATGTGTTACTATCTGGTTTTAACTGGCAGATAAAATTTTTGGCGACACTTTTCTGCATATTATTTTCCACCCCTGGGCAATGTTCCCACTAAGCCTCTGCAGCTAGCGAGCGGGGCAGCTTGGAACTTGGGAGCTGCTCCTTTTAATCCAGACAATACAGAACCACATGATAAGAGATGGGCGAATCCTCCAAGATTCCATTCAGATTTGACAAATTTTTTAAAAAGTTTGGATCGGGTCCAAATCTATTCGTTCCAAACCAAAGTTGCTCCAATTGCCCTGAAAATTGGTATATAACCCCCTCTAATCCTCTAAAACCCAGATTTTTTTTAATGAAAAACATCTCGTTTTGTTAATATTTTACAAATTTTTTCATTTTCCCCTCGGTCTGACACAGCATCAGGTTTATCTCCTTTTATTGTTGCCAACACAAACTGCGGTTATTGTTTGGCTGCAACTGACTGCAATTACCTCCTGCCTGGTATGTGCTGGGCGCCGTTTTACAAGATTCATCCGAATCGAACCAGAAAAGATTCAGGTTTGATTCGGTGCCTAAAAAAATCGGAGATTCGGAACGACTCTCTGAATCTGCAAATAGATTCGCTCATCTCTACATCTCTCCCTGCTGGTTTCGGGCAGTGAAGTGGTCAATGTCTGCCCTATGGTCTATGGCAGTAAAAATATTAATGACAGGATATCTAGTGATCTAGAGCAGTAACCAGGCCAATGTCAATATCTCTGGTGGTCTAGGACAGTAACCAGGCCAATGTCAATATCTCTGGTGGTCTAGGACAGTAACCAGGCCATTGTCAATATCTCTGGTGGTCTAGGACAGTAACCAGGCCAATGTCAATATCTCTGGTGGTCTAAGGCAGTAGCCAGGTCAATGTCAATATTCCTGGTGGTCTAGGGCAGTAACCAGGCCAATGTCAATATTCATGGTGGTCTAGGGCAGAACCCAGGTCAATGTCAATATTATTGGTGGTCTAGGTCAGTACCCAGGTCAATGTCAATATCTCTGGTGGTCTAGGACAGTAACCAGGCAAATGTCAATATCTCTGGTGGTCTAAGGCAGTAGCCAGGTCAATGTCAATATTCTTGGTGGTCTAGGGCAGTACCCAGGTCAATGTCAATATTCTTGGTGGTCTAGGACAGTAACCAGGCAAATGTCAATATCTCTGGTGGTCTAAGGCAGTAGCCAGGTCAATGTCAATATTCTTGGTGGTCTAGGGCAGTACCCAGGTCAATGTCAATATTCTTGGTGGTCTAGGGCAGTACCCAGGTCAATGTCAATATTCTTGGTGGTCTAGGGCAGTGTCAATATTCCTGGTGGTCTAGGGCAGTAGCCAGATTCATATGAATATTCCTGGAAGTCTAGGGCAGAGAAAGGATAATGTTAGAATCTCTGGCCTAGGGCAGCAAAAGGATTAATATCAGTGTAATGTATCTTGTAGTCTAGGACAGTCAAGGGGTTAATTATCATATTTCTGGTGGCCTTGGTCAGAGAAAAGGGAGCCTGCAAGGATCTCGGATCTAGGGAAGTGAATGGGTTAGTGTCTGCATGTCTGATGGTCTGCAGCAGTGTGGAAGTTAATTACAGCATCCCTGATGGTCTAGGGAAGTGATGGGGTTAATGTAAAAATAGGACAGTCAAGGTAGTGAAGGCTGTACACGTAATGGTCTAGGACACTGAGGAGTTTAATAACAGAATCCCTGTTGGTCTAGAGCAGTGTATTAGAACAATTGAGGGTTCCTGATGGAGGGCATTGAAAAGGTTAATGCTGTTTATATTACTTGCGGTCGAGGGGGTTACTCACCGCTCCAGGCTCCAGTGAGGAGGAGATATAGAGGACTGTGCAGCTATTAATGTAAGTCTACATAATTATCTCTATAATCGGGCAGAGCAAGTCAGGAGCGCTCTGCCCAATCATTAATGTGAGAGCTCAAGTAGCATGAGTGGAAATAGACTTTCCCTGAGCGGGGACAGCTGTAGGGGCCACACAAATTAAGGGCCCTTTTCCTGATGGGTTTTCTTTTATTTTTCTTTTTAATGAGAGAATGAAGGAAATTGAGAGTCCTACTACGCAACAGTGGCTAAATAATACCACCATATAGTTCAATTGTTCCTGTCATACATAGTGCCATACAATAACTCCAATAAACCCATAACAGGTGCAATAGTATAAGTTTAGGCAACAGTGGGGTCAGATGCTGGTAAACCAGGGTTGATGCCGTCAGGACAATTGCCCCATTGAAGACCAGAACCACAATGGGATTTTATTAAGGGCTGTAGCTAAAGGAAGAACAAAAGTTGTGGTCAAATCTGGACCAGGGAGGCTGATGGACCCTAAAATGCCCCACTGTGAAGTATTCTAAATGGCACATGGTAGGTGGGTGCCCTGTTATAGGTTTTGTATTGGGATCCAGGTGCCTCAAGCTATACTACCCCTATAATCTTCTTTTCTGGAGCCTCTCTATACACATGCTCGGGGAGCACTGGTTCTCCTTAATGCACCTCCCCAAGAACGAGAACTATCTTGACAGAGCTGCCTTTTGAAAATGACTCCCTACAACGGGAAGGAGGTGCTGGCGAGAGGTTCGCTTTCTTCGGCACATACCTTTTTGTATATACAAACACATACATACATATATACTTGTTATGGCCACCCGATAATCCAGAAGATCTTATAATCCGGCAGCCACCAGGACTATCTCTGCCTGTCTCTTGAAAGCTCATACAATATCATGGACGGTATTACAGTCCATTGATGTCCTAGAAATAATCTGCTTCCAATTACCGTCACATAAGAGGCGAGGCAGTGATTTATTGGACGGTATTGAACGTACGGATTACGGCCGCCGCTTTCCCAGACATCCACTTCATTCGATTACTAAAGAGCACTCATGAGTCACAGCGCAGAGATGCAGGTGGTGATACGGTTGCAATATATTGTGTGGAGTGAAGATATATAACGCTGTGCCCGGTGCAGCCCCCCCCCTCCCCCGTCCCCCATAACTCATGTCTAAGGGGGTCTTCATTGGGATCTCTTAAAATAACAGCCTGCAAAGTACATGGAGTCCGAAGAACAATGCACCGTGAGCTCCTTGGTCTGGCTATTATCCTTAGGGGCCATTCAGACGGCCGTGTTGTTGCGGATCCTCAAAAATGCGGATCCACAAAAACACGGATGCCGGCCAGTGTGTGTTCCGCAATTTTGCGGAATAGATGCAGACCACGTCATGTGAACGGGCCCTTAGACATGTTCCAAGGTCTGCTAAACGGCCAGGCATTGACTATAGAGGAGCTGCCTCCACTAGGTGGCAGTGGAGAGACAGCTGTCTTTCACTTGGAGGAGAACTAATTTGCATATATCTTTTCCTAGGGAGCATTGCATGGCGTATAGGACTTCCTACACCTCTGCAGAAACAGTACATGAGGTGGAAAAGCTGGTTGATACCAAGATTAAAGCTTGTAAATAATACATTGCTCTATAGTCCAGGGGACGATATGTATGGGGGACATACAGTATGTCACTGTACATAGGACGATAATGTCCCACAAGCGAGACAAGTATATAGCGATATGTACAGACAATGAACCAGCAGGAAATTTTCATCTTCAGAGCTAACAGAATTTGGGGTAGAACTCTATCCATCACTGTCTACAGGACCGCAGAGTACAGAGCTCTGCTCTTTCACAGGACTGAACGGATCCCTGATTTTGCGATCTGGGCAAGCGTTAACTGCTGCTCATAGACCATCTCCTTTAGAGCTCTGAGATGAAATTTGTATGCAGCTCTGAATGTGACTGTAGTATGAGTTTAACAAGAATCGATGCAATGTACGGTCACGAGCACAAAAACGTAAAATGTGATATATCAACAGTTGTTACGTGTACAATATGTGTAATAAGTAGTGTTGAGCGAACCCAAAATGCAAATCTCGGGTTCGTACCGAACTTTGCGAGATCGGGTACCTGGATCCAAACCCAGAATTTTTCAGTGAAGTCCGGGTTCAGTGTTCGGGTGATTTTATTATTTTCCATTACAAGATGGTTACTTTGGAATGCAAAAGAATATGGCCATTTACCGGTTAAAAAAAATAAACAACTCACCTCATCCACTTGATCGCGCTGAAGCAGTCTCTTCTATTATCTTTGAGTAGGACCTGCAAAAGGACCTGCAATGATGTCATCGAGCTAATCACGTGATGATGTCATCACACATATCGCAGGTCCTTTAGCAGGTCCTGTTCAGTGAAGATAGAAGAATCTGCTGCAGCGTAATCAAGTGGATGAGGTGAGTTGTTTTTTTTATTTTTTTCACCCCTAAATGGCCATATTCTTTTATATGTATATATATATATATATATATTATCTATTATTTTCCACTATAGCCATGTTATAACGGGAAATAACAAAGTGAAGTTTGGGTCCCCATTGACTTCAATGGGGTTTGGGTTCAGGGTCAAGCTGAGGTCAAGTTCGAGTCCTGAACCTGAACTTTGACCTGAAGCAAAGCCAAATTTCCTCGTGCTTCTCGGTAGGGAATTGATTTTCCATGAAATTGTATAAAAAAACATACTTACCTCATTCATTTGCTTGCAATGGGCCGGCCACTGCCATCTGCGGCAATATATGACTTCACCACAGTGGCCGACATGAAGACACTATCACGGCTGCCGGAGATTTGGCTCCAGACCATCAAATCAAGATGGCGCGGCCGGCTCGTCGCGTGCAAATGGATGAGGTAAGTATTATGTAATTTTTTATTTTTTTTCACTGTGTTATTACTGTCGGATGGCGCGATCAACTATGAACATGGCATCTGAGCAGTACAATGATGGGGGCAGCACAAACGCCGCTCACTGTCATTGCACCCAATACTTACAAAGAAATGCGCTACGTGACTAAATAATTCTTAACAAAGTAAATGTTTTCGTAAAATTTGGCAAAGCAGCTGAATCGAATTTATGACTACTTCGCTCATCTCTAGTAATAAGTCTCCAAAATGAGGAGAGTAATCACCACACGTCAGTAATGAACGCCGGCGCAGGCTAATCCTTCAGCTTTGGCTGAGGACTACGGGCTCCAGATGGCTATCCCTCACATCAGCAAATGCCGCAGCCACGTTCTGTGTCACCTGAATACAGATTCCAGTATGAATGAGGTCAGAATAGGAGGAGCTGCACTCGCTCATCAGACAATCGCTCACTGGGTTAACTCTATAGTTTGGTCTCTGAGCTTCCGAAACTCCAAATCTGGGGCAGATGTCATCGATGTAACTGGGACGCCTGGGCACAGCTTTTCATAATCCCTGCTGCTGGACTCCACGTTATGGACTGCTGTGATGTCAGGGAGGATTCTCCTGGTATTTCACGTCCATCATGAAGGGAGCCAAACAGGTATTAGTGGAACAGCTCCATCTCTAATCCATAGGAAAAGGAACACACATTATTTCCACCTGTCCAGTAACCTAAATGATAACATTTAACAATTCTGTAGCAATTACGAAGCTGTAACCTTTAGGGGGCGCCGAGTCAGCAGTTACATGTGGACACTGGTGGCTGATGGACGACAAAAACTCCTCTGCCCCAAAAGAAGACACAGCAAGTATAAAATGGATTATGTTGGAGCTTTCAGTTACCGTATGCCTCTAACCAATCAGATCTCAAAGGGGGCGCAATGCGACAAAAGGAAGGGTTTACAAGCAGGGGCGGACTGGGAACTTAAAGTGGCCCTGGAAAAAATACTAAAAGTGGCCCCATTGGGTCCAAATTGATGAAAGGGAGGGCCAGCAATACCATATTGTGGCACATTATACCACCCCAACAGAGCCAAATACCACAGTCCATCACAAAATACTGCCAGCAGCACAAAATACATCCTCAAAAACTTCCACTGGGAGGTTGTGAAGAGGGCCTAGGCAGCCCCCTGGGCATCGGCCACCAGGAAATTTCCCTGTAAGGTCTATGGCCAATCCGCCCCTGTTTACAAGTATCCTACTATTTCCGCTCCACCTCCCTACTCATCATCTTCTGAGGAGTCTCAAATATCAAATAGATACAGCATTATCTATCTGAAAAGAAGATAAAAAAAGAGGTTTATTATTATCTGTATTTTGGGTGGCCACCTGTCATGTACCGGGGACCAGACCAGCCCACCGTGTCACGTGACAAGGGTTGCCCAAGCCCTTCAGGCCGATTGACCTCACACCCTCACACGCTGTTGCACCCTGCACCGGGCCTGCAAACTAGGGTGACCAGACGTCCTCTTTTCCCCGGACATGTCCTACTTTTGGACATTAAAAAAATGTCCGGGGGGAATTGGAAAATCGTCCGGGATTTTGTTGAACTGCCTCAAACTGTTTGAGTCAAACATAATTTATGCTTGACTCAAGCAGTTTGAGGCAGTCCAACAAAGTCATTTTAACTTTTAAAATGGCCTTTAGGGTTAAAAATAATAAAAACAAACTCACCTTTTCCACTTGTTCGCGGCACAGCCGGTCCGGTGTCTTCTTTCTTCTTTCCCGGCCTTGCAGGACCTGCAAAAGGACCTTTGGTGACGTCACCGCGGTCACCACGTGGTGAGCGCGCTCACTGCGCGGTGACGTCACCAAAGGTCCCTTTGCAGGTCCTCCAAGGTGAAAGAAGAAAGAAGACACCGGACCGGCTGCGCCGCGAACAAGTGGAAAAGGTGAGTTTTTTTTAAATTATTTTTAACCTCTAAGGGCCATTTTAACAATTATTTTCTGTTATAACCACGTTATAACGGAAAATAATAAAGGGAAGTTTGGGTCCCCATTCCCTGGGGTATAGTGTAATGGCATTACACTATACCCCAGGGAATGGGGGGACCTGAATTTCCCTTTATTATTTTATTTCTGAAAAGGAGCACACCTTTTTTTTCGGGGGTGTCCTCCTTTTCAAAAACCCAGATCTGGTCACCCTACTGCAAGCATACCCACGCAAAAACCATGAACTTTTGCCATCACCACCTGTCTGTTATAAGGTGGACAGGACACCCCTGAGTGTTCCACTCGCAAGCAGACACACAAACGGTAGTGAGCCTCACAGAACATCAACATACAGCCTCAGACTGCACACACACTCTTCATGGAGCTAACAGGTTCTTAAGGTTACAAGACAAACCATCAAACTTTTAGGCTTAATGTATGGAAAATGGACAGCACTTGGGTACAAAAAATGATTAACAAGAGACATACATAAATGGTAAACAATTGTAAAATAAAAAGGGGCAAACATAGAAAGTTCCGATACTTAGCAGATGCGTGGTAAAAGTCCTTCCTCCCAGGAGATTTGGGCAGAGTGGTGGTGCACAAACCAATTTGATTGGATCTCCCACTTTGTGACACTCAAATATGGCAGGCCTTACATTTTTATGTCTTTCCTGAAGGGGCCGGCTTGAGGGTATTCTCCCCCACACCTCTGACTCAGCCCCTCTGGGCTCAGCTTCATTACACATGCAGCCTGCCCCCTGGCCATCTAGGGAACATGTGAAAATATCCAAAATATATTTTCCCAGTTGCCCTGGTGAAGATACAGGCCACAGCCCTTCTTCATAATTCATATCTCACCATTCCAAGTCCTAGCATATCAAATGGGACATGTCCAGGACGCTCGGAGGGTGAGATCCTTCTCTTAGGAAGATTAAGGCGAGTTGATACGCCATGTCTGGTGTCCATGCGATGCCCCCATCATACCAGAGGTGATGAGTTGGATTCTGGAGACATCCGCCCCCTCCTGAACAAGTTATGAAGGACTACATTCTCTGCGTAGATTTCCCCCTGCTGACCCAAGGAGCCCGTAGTCTGCAGTCCTCTTTCCTAGGGTTTGATCAGCAAATGGACCCATCCTCGTTAGCACCTTTTTGATAAATACCTCCTGGGGAGCAGTTTAGCTGTTTCCCAGGAACAAGGCAGACAGCTCGACTCCTTTTATGCAGCCTTAACCAATTCATAAATCAATTACCCCCAACATGGCTGCTGGCCTCCTAATACAGAAGTTACAAATACATAAATACTGTATATATATGTAAGTCACACCGGAATATGTTACACTAGGACATGTAACCATAAAACACATAATATCACTGCAAACATTATAATAACTAAGGATAAGGAGGACTTTATCCCTGACACCATCCAAAATACAATACAACAAAAAGATGGGCAACAAGGAGGTGGAGTATATCGTTAAACGGGTTCTCCGGAAATAAAGAAAATGAAAATACCTAAATATTACTTTATTATAAATACATTACCAAATACCTTTCATTAGTTATAATGGCTCATTTTGTCTGGGGAGCAATCATTAGGAGAAACAAAATGGCTGCCGTCCTATTAGTGCACACAGAACCTGTCCTAATCACACAGGAGGACAAGTTACTTCACAACACTGAGGTAAAGAGCTGCCTCATCCTCCTCTCTGCTCTGCTTGTCAGGGATTATGATCCTAAATACAGATGATAAGATCTTCAGCTGAATCTCTGTAGGAATGGAGTTTATGAGGAGACATGAAGTAGAAAGAGGATGGACAGGACAGACTGTGGTAATGGAGACTGTATACAAGAGCTGCTGCTCATCAGCCACAGCCCCACCTCCTCTCTGTACTTCATGTCTCCTCATTAACTCCATTCCTACAGAGATTCAGCTGAAGATCTAATAAGCTGTATTCAGGATCATAATCTGTGATGAGCAGAGAGGATGAGGCAGCTCTTTACCTCAGTGTTGTGAAGTAACTTGTCCTGTTCTATGATTAGGACAGGTTTTGTGTGTACTAATAGGACGGCGGCCATTTTATTTCTCCGAATGATTGCTCCCCAGACAAAACAAGTCATTATAATTAATGAAAAGTATTTGGGAATGTTTTTATAATAAAGTAATATTAAATTACTTTCATTTTCTTAATTCATGGAGAACCCCTTTAATGTAGAAAAGTAAAGGAAGTGGAATGTAATAGAAACACATAAGGAAAGCAGCACAAGCGGCACTTGTGCAGCAAGAAGCCCACATGTGGATGTAAGAGATAGGGTTGGCTAATAATGAGTTGAGAAGAGAGTGGATACACTCCTGTCAACTCTAATAAGGCTACTTTCACACTAGCGGCAGCACGGATCCGGCACCTAAAGGGTGCGTGTATGTATGGATATTTTATTAAGCATCATAGCAGTGATATTCCTTTACATAGGGGAAAGAATGCTGGAGTGCAATCTATGACAGAAGGGGTAAATTATTGTTGCACGGCCCTATGTAGAGATCTGCATCCCTCTATTTTTTCATGAGCCTCTATTACAGCATTAACTACCCATAAATCTCTTCCGGCTCTATTCTCAACAGGAACCAAATTACATTTGTAAATTAGAAACGCAAAGAAGAAAATAACTTTCTTAAAATTAACATTACCTGTCATGTTGATAAACATAATAAGTATATAGCACAATGTATTTCAGAATCTGTAAAGCCAGACTCGAAATCTCTAACTTTTATGAGATAACAGGTTACCAATTATTTCACATCTCACATACAACATTTCTAAGCTGTGAGCAAACGTAGGTGATGGACATGTTACTGGGTGTAAAATATCATTACAGATATGTGTAACTGTTCAATATGTAATGCAATGTTTGAGTCGCAATGCTATGAACTTGCTACAACTAAATTCATAAAAGAGCAACTATATGATATACTGCAAATATGATGCTGGCCCTTAATGGAGAATATATCTGCTATAATACTGCTCCAGAGTACAATACTATAACTGCTATAATACTGCTCCTATGTACAAGAATATAACTACTATAATACTGCCTCCTATGTACAAGAATATAACTGCTACAATACTGCTCCTATGTACAAGAATATAACTACTATAATACTGCTCCTATGTATAAGAATATAACTACTATAATACTGCCTCCTATGTACAAGAATATAACTACTATAATACTGCTCCTATGTACAAGAATATAACTACTATAATACTGCTCCTAGGTACAAGAATATAACTACTATAATACTGCTCCTATGTAGAAGAATATAACTACTATAATACTGCTCCTATGTACAAGAATATAACTACTATAATACTGCCTCCTATGTACAAGAATAAAACTAATATGATTCTGCTCCTATGTACAAGAATATAAACTACTATAATACTGCTCCTATGTACAAGAATATAACTAATATAATACTGCCTCCTATGTACAAGAATATAACTACTATAATACTGCCCCTATGTACAAGAATATAACTGCTATTAATACTGCTCCTATGTACAAGAATATAACTACTATAATACTGCTCCTATGTACAAGAATATAACTACTATAATACTGCCCCTATGTACAAGAATATAACTACTATAATACTGCCCCCTATGTACAAGAATATAACTACTATAATACTGCTCCTATGTACAAGAATATAACTACTATAATACTGCTCCTATGTACAAGAATATAACTAATATAATACTGCCTCCTATGTACAAGAAGATAACTACTATAATACTGCCCCTATGTACAAGAATATAACTACTATAATACTGCCCCTATGTACAAGAATATAGCTACTATAATACTGCCTGCTATGTACAAAATATAACTACTATAATACTGCTCCTATGTACAAGAATATAACTACTATAATACTGCTCCTATGTACAAGAATATAACTAATATAATACTGCTCCTATGTACAAGAATATAACTACTATAATACTACTCCAGTGTACAAGAAAACTATTACTATAATACTGCTTTTATATACAAGAATATAACTACTATAATTCTGCCTCTATGTACAAGATTATAACTACTATAATACTGCTCCTATGTACTAGAATATAACTATTATAATACTGCTCCTATACACAAGAATATAACTACTGTAATACTGCTCCTATGTACAAGAATAAAACTACTATAATACTGCTCCTATATACAAGAATATAACTACTATAATACTGCTCCCATGTACAAGAATATAACTACTATAATACTGCTCCTTTGTACAAGAATATAACTACTATAATACTGCTCCTATGTATAAGAATATAACTACTATAATACTGCTCCTATGTACAAGAATATAACTACTATAATACTGCTCCTAAGTACTAGAATATAACTACTATAATACTGCCTCCTATGTACAAGAATATAACTACTATAATACTGCTCCTATGTACAAGAATATAACTACTATAATACTGCTCTATGTACAAGAATATAACTACTATAATACTGGCTCCTATGTACAAGAATATAGCTACTATAATACTGCCTCCTATATAATAGAATATAACTACTGTAATACTGCTCCTATGTACAAGAATATAACTACTATAATACTACTCCTATGTACAAGAATATAACTACTATAATACTGCTCCTATGTACAAGAATATAACTACTATAATACTGCTCCTATGTACAAGAATATAACTACTACAATACTGCTGCTATGTACAAGAATATAACTACTATAATACTGCTCCTATGTACAAGAATATAACTACTATAATACTGCTCCTATATACAAGAATATAACTGCTAATAATACTGCCTCCTATGTACAAGAATATAACTACTATAATACTGCCTCCTATGTACAGAATATAGCTACTATAATACTGCTCCTATGTACAAGAATATAACTACTATAATACTGCCTCCTATGTACAAGAATATAACTACTATAATACTGCTCCTATGTACAAGAATATAACTACTATAATACTGCCTCCTATGTACAAGAATATAACTACTATAATACTGCCTCCTATGTACAAGAATATAACTACTATAATACTGCTACTTTGTACAAGAATATAACTACTATAATACTGCTCCTATATACAAGAATATAACTACTATAATACTGCTCCTATGTACAAGAATATAACTACTATAATACTGCTCCTATGTACAAGAATATAACTACTATAATACTGCCTCCTATGTACAAGAATATAACTACTATAATACTGCTCCTATGTACAAGAATATAACTACTATAATACTGCTTTTATATACAAGAATAAAACTACTATAATACTGCTCCTATGTACAAGAATATAACTACTATAATACTGCTCCTATATACAAGAATATAACTGCTATAATACTGCCTCCTATGTACAAGAATATAACTACTATAATACTGCTCCTATGTACAAGAATATAACTACTATAATACTGCCTCCTATATACAAGAATATAACTACTATAATACTGCCTCCTAGTTGTGAGGACGTGTGTTTGGTGTTCTCCTGATGTCTGGAACAAGCCCAGGGAGGGGCCACCCTGGGCGGGGAGCTTCCCTCAGCAAGGCCCAGGCTTCCAGGCCTACACTGGGACAGAGCTCCCAGTCTTTTTCAACTGTGGATGCAAATCCAAATGTTATTCCTGTGGAAGGAAATTCTAAGAATGTTACTGCCAACAGCTCAAGAAAGAGTGAAGCAAGTGTGGATATGTTAAAGACACAGAAAGAAGGAATGAAGTCCAGTGGAAGTGAGGTGAGACAGCCGGCCATGGAAGACCGACGGAAGGAATCCTTTGTGGAGAAGAAAACTGTTAGTAAGATCCAGCAGTGTTAACAGGAGCAGAGCTCGTCTCCAGCAGGTGCTCAGCTCACCCCTCAGCGACATCGCAGGACCTCCTTGGAGAGACTGACCTTGAAGCAGAACTTGCAGCAGTATGACCTGGCTTCCAGCATGGCGTCCACAGCGCGCACAAGGTCTCAGGTCAGTCGTGGGAGCAGCAAACCTGCTGAGAAGCTGCAGGCCTCAGGTGATTCCAAACCACCACAGCCATTGCCTAAAACTAAACCACAGGTGAAGGAGGCTGATCGAGCACCTGAGGTGAAGCTGGCTGAGGAGATCCCAAACCTGGTAAGGAGGATGGGGGAGCTGAGGAGCCATAAGGAAATGCTGGTCATGCAGATAGACTGTTTGTACAAACTAAAGACTGCAAACCCTAACAGTAAAGATCTGTATGATGGCCGGCTGCACTCACTGGGCGTAGAGCTGGCTGGTGTGGGGAGGGAGATAGACTGCGTCCTGGACAGGATGGGGCCCCTGGCAGAGACCTACAGGAACCAGGAGCGGTTTGCGGCAAACAAGCCGAACGTTAAGCTGGGGTCTCGGTCCCATGATGGAGAGTCAGGGTCAGATGTCCCCCCAGAGGAGTCCCGGCAGCGACCCATACTGCAGGCAGCTAGCTTCTCCTTCCAAGCCGGCAGTGTGCAGCAGCAGCAGAGCCCCGCAACACAGGTCCCAGCAAGCACTACACTGCAGGAGGGACCGGTACCAAAAGTACCAAGAGACACAGTGCAGACCCAGAGACCTGCACAACAAGGCCCAGCAGACAATGTGCAAGGACTTGTACCGCATGTTCAAGCCAGTACAGCACCACAGCAGTCACAGACATTGGCACCACAAGTCCCAGCTAGCACTGCTCAGCAGAAACCAGAGATGTTGACACTACAAGTCTCAGCCGGCACTGAACAGCAGCAGTTGTTACAGAGATCTACAGCCATCTCTGATCAGGTGCATGCAGCCCAAGGACTAGCAGAGGCACCACAAGTCCCAGCAGGCTCTGTGCAGCAGCAGGAAGGTGGACAGTCATCTGTGCGTCGTGATGATGTGGTTACGCAGCAGACTGTGGATAATGGTGGTTGTATACCTGCAGGGTCTGAGACTGGAGGGGATATGCTGTCTGTGTGGGAACTGTCTGATGGTGACATAGAGGTGGACGGGGCGGGAGAGGCTGTGCAGGATAATGTGCAGGATTTCCCCCCTTTACATACACCAACACCAGGTGTGACAGACGCCCCTAGAGCAGACGTCCCCCCTGTAGATCAGGGCCTTGAGACCCGCCAGGATCCCCCCAGAAATGCCTGGAACGCGGCGCTCCATCCTTCTCCCCCGCTGGTGGTTATTCAGGCCAGGCGTTTAAGAGGAGGAACGTGGTGCGGTTCAGACACCGAGGTGCCAAAGAAGACCTCCCCGATAGGAGGTTTGTGGTGCGGGAGCTCCTCGGTGGCCAGATGGGGTTTTCGCCATCAGAGATCTTGGCGGTCATAAACCTTCCAGATAGACAAGGCTATGACGTCAGCTTTAAGCTCATGTCTACTCTGGATAGGTTCTGGGCTAGCTTCCCCAGGTTCAGAGTTACAGAGGGATGGAGTAAATTCGTGTTCATTCCGATCTCCAGGCCGGACACTGTCACAGTCAACGTTATATTCTGGAACGAGGCCGTCCCTCCCCAGGATATAGTGGTGTGGCTGAGGAGACACTGCGACCTCATGTCTGACCTGACCAAGAACAGGGACGATGACGGTATCTGGACGGGAGGGTGGAAGGTCCTGGTCAAACTGCGACAACATAATAATGTCACCTGTCATCTGCCCAACTCCTTTCACATCGGGAGGGAAAAGGGTGTGTGTTTCTACCCCAGTCAGCCACGGAAGTGCTTCAGATGTGGCAAGTCAGGTCATTTTACCAGCTCTTGCACCGTGGTGAAGTGCAATCTCTGTGGTGAGGTCGGCCATGTTAGCGCCACCTGTGAGACCGTGAGGTGTAACCTGTGCGGAAAAATGGGCCACCCCCACAGAGATTGCCCCGATGCCTGGCATAATGTGTGCAAGGAGCTTCCTGATGAGGAGCTGCTGGAAGGGGCAGAGGCTATGGAGGAGGAGGCCCTAGTGTCGTAGACGATACTGACCAGACAAGGGGTCCAGGAGGGGTCAAGTACTGTAGAACCAGAACATCAGGGCCCAGAGAGCGCACAGGGTGATTCTGTGACTGTCCCTCAGGTCCAGCAGCGGCCAGAGGCGTCCTCCTCCATATCATCAGCTCCATCTGATGACTTTAACGTCAAGCAGAGTAAAAGGAGGAAAAAAGACAAGTCCTCCCGGAAGGCCGAGGAAGAATACCACAGAGACCAGCAGGCCAAGAAAAAAGCCAATACCGGTGTAATGGTCGTATCCAATAGATATGAGGTTCTGACAGAGTCAGACGGTGACCCTGAGCAGGAGTTAGAAAGAATTGATGCTGAGTATGAAAGGGATGCAGGAGATCCCCCAACAAAAAGGAGGCCTCTGCCTGTAGAAGACCCGCTAGAGTCTGACATGGAGACAAATGGGAGGCAGAATAACCCGGACTCTGTGCTATGATGATGAGGACCTTACTGCTCTTATTGTGCTTTGCACTGATGGCTGGGTTTTCTTTAACAATAGTTTCTAGTAATGTGAACAGTGTTAAAGTCAGGAGTACAAGACATGCAGTGTACGACCACCTGAGGTACCTGGATGCAGATGTCATCTTTCTGCAGGAGACCCGTTTGACCACATCTGGGCTTTTACGTGAGGCTGAGAGGGAATGGAGGTCTGGTCCTTCTTTCTGGTCGCTGGCTGTGGAGCCTTATGCCGGGGTCGCCATACTCTTTAACACCAATGATGTGACTGTCCATAGACTGACGGAGGTTGTTATGGGTCGGTGTCTGGTCCTGGAGGTCACAATCCACGGTAGACGACTCCGGCTCATTAATATCTATGGCCCACAGTCAGTGACAGAAAGGATCCAGTTGTTTGATAAGGTCAAGCAGTATCTTTTTACCTCGGTGCCAGTGGTGTTGGCTGGAGACTTTAATGTCACTAGGACATCGGGTGACAGATCCTCCGGCCGAGCTGTGACCAGAGACGCCAAGGTCTTGAACAACATCATTCAGCAGACAGGACTTAGTGATGTGTTCACACAGGGAGGTAGGAGGCCTAAGTTTACGTACACCTATGCTGACAGAAGTAGTCGGATTGATATGGCCTTTGTTTGTCCTACAGAAACTATCAGTGGAAGAAGTGAGAAGGTCGTCCTGTTTTCTGATCATCTCGCCCTGTGTTTCTGTTTAGGAGATACTAAACGCCCTGATGTTGGTAGGGGATTATGGAGGCTTAACTCCAGTCTCTTGGAGGATCCCTACATCCAGAGCTGTGTCCATTCTCTTTTTCAGCACCAACTAGAGAGGGTGGACTTCTATGAAAACATGGCCGACTGGTGGGAGGACGTCAAGGAGGAGATCCGGTCCCTCTTACAGAGACTGTCATTTAAGAAGGGGAAGAGTAAGTACAGCCAGTATCTGAGACTGCGGAAAGAATTGGAGTCACTGTATTCGGCAGACGGGAGGGACCAAGAAAAGATAAACCGACTGAAATCTGAGATGAGTCAGTATCAGTACAGCAGGTACACCTCCCTGGTCCTCGAACGGGATTATGGGACCATAGGGTCTCCTGATCCCTTTGAGGACTGCCGGGAGCGTGTGGCCAACAAAGTGGTCACCGGTCTCACTGACTCCCAGGGTGTTTTGCAGGAATCTCGGGAGGGTATCCTGGGGGTGGTGAGATCTTACTATACTGACTTATTCAGAAGAAGGTTTTGGATAAGGAGAAGATGGCTCAATTCTTGGAGGCAACTCCAGGCCCTGACACTGATGATTTGGACTTTTCTCCTTTAACAGCAGAATTAACGGTGGAGGAGGTTAAAGTGGCCATTGATCAGTTACATCTGAAGAAGGCACCAGGTCCAGACGGTATTACCGCAGAATTTTATAAGAAGTTCAGAGACCTCTTAGCTCCAATCCTCGTGGACGTGTACAAAAATTGTCTAGAAATCACCTGATGCCTCCGTCCATGAGGGTGTCCTCGTTAATTCTGCTGTCTAAAGGTAAGGAGCCTAGTGACATCAAGAACTGGAGGCCGATTGCCCTCTTGAATGTCGACAGGAAGATTCTGGCAAAAATTCTGTTCTCTAGATTAGTCTGTTTGTCCCGAGCACTGTTGTCAGGCTGTCAGTTCGGCACAGTAAAAGGGCGGAACATCTCTGGAGCAGTCATCTCGATAAGGGAGATGTTTGAGAGATGTAAAGCTCTGAGGTGTGGGAGATATGTTGTAGGTCTGGACCAGGCTAAAGCCTTCGACAGAGTAGACCACCAGTATCTATGGGCCACTTTGTCAAAGTACGGTATTCCGGGACAATTTATTGATTGGCTGAAGACCTTGTATAGAGAGGCTGAGAGCTTTCCTCTGATCAATGGTTGGCAGGGGGACACGTTCAGGGTTGAGGCAGGGGTGAGACAGGGCTGCCCGCTGAGTCCCCTCCTGTATGTGTTTGCCTTAGACCCATTCCTGAGGTCACTGCAGGAGTGTGATTTTCAGGGGGTGCCGGTCCTCCACTGCTTGCCCCTGAGTGTTGTCGCCTACGCGGATGATGTGACTGTGGTGATATCTGAGCCTCGTGAGGTGGAGATGTTGTCTGCAGCCATCAGAAGCTACTCGGAGGCCTCCGGGTCTCTGGTCAACCTTGAGAAGAGTCAGGCTCTCTGGACACTGAGTTCCGATCCAGACTTTAATCTGCCGCAATTTGCGAAAGCCTCCCCCCATATTAAGATCTTAGGGGTTAAATTCGGGAGGGATGATAATGCCAGGATAAATTGGGAAGAGAAGTTGGAAGCCGGAAATGCAAAGGTTTAGCGATGGAAGAACTGGAGGCTGACCTATAGAGAAAGGGTTAAAATGCTGAAGACTTACCTGGTCCCTGTCTTCTTGTACGTCTCTGTTGTCTTTCCTTTACCAGAATCTTTCTCAGCTAGGCTCTTCAGCCTGTTCTTCCAGCTTCTTTGGGGGAACAGGTTGAACCCAGTTAAAAGAGGGATCACCTACCTGCAGAGGAGAGAGGGTGGGCTGGATATGATAAATCCAAGGGTGTTCTTTGACTCCATGTTTCTGAAAGTTAATTTTGGTGGCCTGGACTCAGAGAACAGCTCCCTGTGGGTGAACAGTGTCAGGGACTGGATATTGCCTTTTGCAGAGTCTTGGGTGCGAGGCGGCAGTCTCAAGAGGGGTCGGTTGACTCGTGACTTCCTCCCCCAGTACCTGGAATATGGTATTAGGTGTCTGATGAGATGGAGTATAGAAAAGTCTTATCTTCAGACAAAGACCAGGAAAGAACTTTACTCCAGGATATGTAGGACGTTCTTCTGGTTACAGCCGGCACTAAAAGACTGTACGACCAACACCTTACGAGACAGTTTGAGGCTCCTCAATGGGGCAAGGCTTCCTCCTAAGTTATATGACATCGCCTGGTTATCACTGCATGGGAAACTATTTGTTAAAGGAAATTTAAAGTTTCTGAGTGTGTCAGAGAAAAAAGTGTCCCTTGGGTTGTGGTCAGGATGAAACAATGGCACATTTTATATCGGAGTGCTGGGGAGGAAGGAAAATATGGCAGGAGATATCCCGTAAGTTAAAACTCCCAAGACTGCTGTCCCTGCAATACCCTGAAATCATTTATGGCGTACCATCGAATGTAGGTGACATTGACCGGGGGACCATGTATCTCATCATTACTATAGTCAAATATTATCATTGGAACACCAGAACCCGAGTGTCCATCAGTGGGGAACCATTTGAGCACATGAAGGCAGTGAACCTCATCATGTCCGAGCTGAGGTGGGTGAAGTCACTGGAAGTTAGGAAAAATCCCAATAACATCAAATTATGGAGGAATGTAAATATAGATTAATTTTATAAATTTTGTTAACAAAACTGGACTCAAGTTAAGTTGATTTATAAGTTTACTCTGTTTTATGGTTGTATGAATTTTGTTTGACTATATTGTTTATCAACTTTGTCAGAAATGTATATGTTATATTTGTTTTGTTTCTACTAAGAAAAATTGCCTCCTATGTACAAGAATATAACTACTATAATACTGCCTTCTATGTACAAGAATATAACTACTATAATACTGCCTTCTATGTACAAGAATATAACTACTATAATACTGCTCCTATGTACAAGAATATAACTACTATAATACTGCTCCTATGTACAAGAATATAACTACTATAATACTGCCTCCTATATACAAGAATATAACTACTATAATACTGCTCCTATGTACAAGAATATAACTACTATAATACTGCCTCCTATATACAAGAATATAAGTACTATAATACTGCTCCTATGTGCAAGAATATAACTACTATAATACTGCCTCCTATGTACAAGAATATAACTACTATAATACTGCTCCTATGTACAAGAATGTAACTACTATAATACTGCTCCTATGTACAAGAATATAACTACTATAATACTGCTCCAGTGTACAAGAAAATTATTACTATAATACTGCTTTTATGTACAAGAATATAAGTACCATAATACTGCTCCTATGTACAAGAATATAGTTACTATAATACTGGCGCCTCTATACAGCTGTGGCGGATCCACCACCAGTGTATGGCTTTATTAAGACCGACGCCAGTCTTAATAAATATGCCTCATAATGTCTATAATATAAGTTAAAACCCCAGCCAATTTGAGACAACTTTTGCAACTTTTGTAGATATATAATTTTTTTCCACGGAAAAATTCTCTACAAAAAATTGTACTAAACTCCACCAAATTTAATGAGGACTTGTCATGCGAAATTTCCTGTGGCTTTCTTCAGTTTTGCTGCGACAATTTTCTTCAACAAATCTATTATGTGGGATCTTACCTTATTACTGCTCCCTATGTACAAAAATTAATGTACTGTAAGAGATGATTTTTCTGCAAATTGCAAATATTCGGTAAAAATTTTGATTTCATGTTCTCTTCTGATCTTTCTGAAGGATACTTTGTATGGGGAACGGTATTAATTCACAGTCTGATAGTTTTGACCTTGATAAGTCAGAGAATCCACAGCTCTTAGGCTCAGGCACGACGTCTCGCTTGCCCTGAATTAGTTTCCTTTTATTCCATTTTAGTGCCATGAAATCCAGTCGTTCCTCCAGCCTTAAGTTACTCATCGCTCTGGATGCAGCTCGAGGGCCCCGGGGAAAATCAAGTCAAGATTTGTACACAGCGCATTTTAATAATTAATCGTCAGGCCTTTTTTTGCCTGAAGTGTTTGTCTTAAGATAAAATCAAGGGTTCATAAGTTAAAGAAAACTAGAATTTGGTAAAATTTAAAACTTCTGGGGAAAAAAAGTTTTGTATGTATTACTCAAATATTTTTTATTTCTACAAAATATTTGTAAGAGAAAAGGGCCAGATTTACTGCGCCCGTTTTTTGGCAGATTTTGTGCTAGAAACTGGTGTGCATGCTTTGTATAACATTTACAAACCGTTTTATACTCTTTTCTAAGCACTTTAAACTTTTTCTGTGACTTCATGGAATAGGGGTGTGGCTTCATGGAATAGGGGTGTGGCTTCATTGAATAGGGGTGTGGTTTCATGGAATGGGGGGTGTGGCTTCGTGGAATAGGGGTGTGGCTTCTCGGGACGTAGACTAAATGCAGCTCTTTTTGCCAAAAATGTGCAAAAAATGTTGGTGCACTTTTGTGGTAAAACTATGCATACTTATAGATGGTGTCAGCTTAGACTGGGCAGGTTTTTTGGCACACGGATACAATTTTTTGGCACACTGAAAAAATTCTGGTGCGTGGAGAAATTTTTGGTGCCCGAACGGAATTCTAGCATGACTGGTGCAGAATGTACGATACTACAAATTTACAAAGGTCCATGCCGCAGAATAGTAAATTTCTGTAATATTAAGACTATGATTTGCAGTCTTAGACCTTGCAAAATGCAACACTGTATGTAAATCTGTCCCAAAAGTTTTAAAAAATGGCATGCCTGTAATTTTGTCTAAATGGCAGAATTTAAAAAAAAAATGTTAAATTTAAAAAAAAAATCAACATTTGCTGTTGATAGACATGCACTGTACATTCGATATTAAAAAGTATATTTTAAGTAATTATAAATAAAAATTACAACCGTGCCCTTATCCTGTGCCTCTACTGACACTAAAGTACCTTAAAGGGCATCTGTCAGCAGTTTTGTCCCTATGACACCGGCTGACCTGTTACATGTGCACTTGGGAGCTAAAGACATCTGTATTGGTCCCATGTTCATATGTGTCCACATTGCTGAGAAAAATTATGTTTTTTTATATGCAAATGAGTCTGTAGGAGCAATGGAGGCGTTACCATTACACCTAGAGGCTCTGCTCTCTCTGCAACTGAAGCTCCCTTTTTATTTTGATTGACAGTGACATCATCATGCCTGGTCCTCTCAATCAAACTACAGAGGGCGCAGCAGTTGCAGAGAGAGCATAACTTCTAGGTGTAATGGTGACGCCCCCGTTGCTCCTAGAGGCTCATTTGCATATATTAAAATATAATTTTTCTCAGCAATGCGGACACATATGAACATGGGACCAACACAGATGTCTTCAGCTGCCAAGGTTCCACCACCCTGGATTGTGTTTTGGTATGATCCATCAGTCCCTATCATATCTTGGATATCATCATCCTTTCATAGCATGTTGGCTGTGCCATAAGTAGGTTCCACCTCCCTGGATTGTGTTTTGGTATGATCCATCAGTCCCTATCATATCTTGGATATCATCATCCTTTCATAGCATGTTGGCTGTGCCATAAGTAGGTTTTCCATCAGCCCCTATCATTTTCTGCCTTGACACCCATCTATAATGGGGATACAGATGGATGCAGGAAGCACCCTGGGCGGTAAAGTTGAATTTTCCACCATCAGATTAGTTCATACTGGACTCTCTGACCACAGGAGCTGACAACACATGAAAGCTGTCCCAGGACAGCACTAAGGACCCTGCGCTTTTTATAGAAGATAGGAACGTTAATTCCTGGTCAGATGTTAATCTGCCGCATCAGAGGAAGAGGATCAGAGGCAATGCGCCATGAAATGGATCGCGGACAAAGGGATGACAATTGGTAACTGTTTAGCCTGGTGTCAGGTGTGATGTTCCTTGGGGAGATAATGAGCCATTACTTCAAGGTCACAAAGATCTTAGATGTCCTGGAGTCTGTTTGTAATAAAGTCATTTGCATCTCCTCATCTCCTTTCTACGTCTTTCTTTCTCTTTCTCTCCTTCTTCCCACTTCTTCTTCATCATTATAATCACGACTATTTATCCCGCAGTGACTTAGATATTTTATTTCAACAATAATCACCAACTTCCGGATAAATAACTCTAACTGGTTAATCTTTGCTATCTAATATAGTTTTTCTTTTTTTTTTTGGAACACATAGGGCACATACACGATACATCAACAGAGCAAATCAATTGTAGATTTTACATCTATAATTCATCTATATAAAAAGATAAGAAACTTTGTATAACATTAATTATCCTGTACTGATCCTCAGTTACATCCTGTATTATACTCCAGAGCTGCACTCACTATTCTGCTGGGGCAGTCACTGTGTACATACATTACATTACTTATCCTGTACTGATCCTGAGTTACATTCTGTATTATACTCCAGAGCTGCACTCACTATTATGCTGGTGCAGTCACTGTGTACATACATTACTTATCCTGTACTGATCCTGAGTTACATCCTGTGTTATACTCCAGAGCTGCACTCACTATTCTGCTGGGGCAGTCACTGTGTACATACATTACTTATCCTGTACTGATCCTCAGTTACATCCTGTATTATACTCCAGAGCTGCAATCACTATTCTGCTGGAGAAGTCACTGTGTACATACATTACATTTCTTATCCTGTACTAATCCTGAGTTATATCCTGTATTATACTCCAGAGCTGCATTCACTATTCTGCTGGTACAGTCACTGTTTATATACATTACTTATCCTGTACTGATCCTGAGTTACATCCTGTATTATAGTCTAGAGCTGCACTCACTATTCTGCTGGTGCAGTCACTGTGTACACACATTACTTATCCTTTACTGATCCTGAGTTATATCCTGTATTATAGTCTAGAGCTGCACTCACTATTCTGCTGGTGCAGTCACTGTATACATACATTACTTATCCTGTACTGATCCTGAGTTACATCCTGTATTATGCTCCAGAGCTGCACTCACTATTCTGCTGGTGCAGTCACTGTGTATATACATTACTTATCCTGTACTGATCCTGAGTTACATCCTGTATTATACTCCAGAGCTGCACTCACTATTCTGCTGGTGCAGTCACTGTGTACATTACATTACTTATCCTGTACTGATCCTGAGTTACATCCTGTATTATGCTCCAGAGCTGCACTCACTATTCTGCTGGTAGAGTCAGTGTGTACATACATTACTTATCCTGTACTGATCCTGAGTTACATCCTGTATTATACTCCAGAGCTGCACTCACTATTCTGCTGGTAGAGTGACTGTTAACATTTTTTTAAAAGTTTTTTTTCATTATTAAACCGCAAGAAAAACTATACATATGTGGCATTGCTGTAATCGTACTGACCTGGAGAATGAGGAGCACAAGTCAGTTT
Source organism: Rhinella marina (assembly GCA_900303285.1). Classification (NCBI taxonomy): domain Eukaryota; kingdom Metazoa; phylum Chordata; class Amphibia; order Anura; family Bufonidae; genus Rhinella; species Rhinella marina. The sequence continues at coordinate 75,095 of ONZH01021004.1, read as the reverse complement.
TGTAGTTAACATCATAAAAAGAAAACCCATAAAACTGTGGCAGAATTGCGCTTTTTTTTTTTTTTAATTCAACTCCATTTGGAACTTTTTTTTCTTGCTTCCCACGACAATGTATTCCATATCAAATGGTGGCATTAGACAGTACAACTAGTTACGCTATAGTGAATATTGTCCCACAGAGCAATATATCAATCTGCTCAGCTCCTCCTGCTCTATCACCTGCCTCCTGCAGATCGTGCACCATGTTCAGTGTGACAGGTTCCCTTTAAATGCTTTTCCTCCATGAAATCCTCTGCACAGTCTGTATCAGCCTTAAAACAATATGCACTGGTAGACTTGAAAGAACATTCCTCGGTTGTTGGTTTTCGCTTTACATGATTTCGCTGAGCAGGGTTTCCCATAATCCCCTGCAAACACTCCCGTCCCATAGGAGCCACCACTTTCATCCTCAATCCATTAACACCTTTAGTAACTACCTGCTTTTAACTCAGATGACAGCGGCATCGCTCAGGTAAGAAACGCAAGAGAAGAAGATCGATCTGCAGCGTCTCGCTGATCATCAGCAGAGGGTTCGTTACAGTCTCAGCAATGGATAGGTCAATGTGGTTTATGTTATATGTGTAGGAGGTTATGTTTTGCTGCTGATTTTTAGCCTGTGGATTTTTAGACAGTCTAATATGGACTCGCATGGGGGCAAAGTTCCATTTCTCTGATGCAGTTTCCCTGGATACACAAAGCTATAAATGATACAGTTCTGCAGCCACCACTAGGGGGAGCCGAGGAGCTGACTGTGTACAATAGATAAATTGAAATCTATAACACTATAAAGTAAGATGCGAGAATTTATATAACTTGATTTTCATTTATTTGTACCCTGCTATCCAAATGGGTGGTTCAATTCAGTGACGGACAGCTTATTATATGAATACTCATACAGAAGCTGTCAATCATTGAGAAACTCCGCCCACCAGACCCATACAGAGGAAGTAGCTGTTTAAATCCATAAATGACTTGGATCTTGAATCTTTTCCAAGAAATCTAGGTGCCATTCTGCTCAGCTCCTCCTGCTCTATAACCTGCTGCTCTATAACCTGCTGCTCACATTAAACTGATTAATGAGGTTCTAGTAGCAATAACTGAGGAATGGAACAGCTTTTAATTATTAACCCCTTTAGCCACCGTGATGTACCTGTACATCACACTGGCTGGGGGAATGTATGTAGCGGGCTGCTGCAGTTAGCCCGCTTCATATGCGGCAGGTGTCAGCTGTATAATACAGCAGGCTCCCACCAATCGCAATCGCAGTAAGTTTTGTCTGCAACTGCGTATTTTTGTTCAGTTTTCAACGCGCGGGTGCGATGCATATGAATGCATTTTGCACGAGCGTGATTAACCCCTTTAACCCCGGGCCTGTTTTCACCTTCCAGACCAGGCCATTTTTTGCAAATCTGACATGTGTCACTTTATGTGGTAATAACTTTGGAACGCTTTTAATTATCCAGGCCATTCTGAGATTGTTTTCTCATCACATATTGTGCTTCACGACAGTAGTAAATTTGTGGCAAAATATTTCATTTTTATTTATAAAAAAATACCAAATTTACCAAAAATTTGGAAAAATTTTGAAAATTTCCAAATTTCAATTTCTCTACTTTCAAAATACATAGTAATACCTCCAAAAATAGTTATTAAATAATTATTTTACATTCCCCATGTGTCTACTTTATGTTGGCATCATTTTATAAATGTCATTTTCCTTTTTTCGGACGTTAGAAGGCATAGAAGGTTAGAAGCAATTTTTCAAATTTTCAACAAAATTTCCAAAACCATTTTTTTAAGCACCAATTCAGATATAAAGTGATTTTGAGGAGCTTATGTAATGGAAACCACCCATAAATGATCCCATTTTAGAAACTACACCCCACAAATTATAAAAAAACACTGATGTTACAAACTTTGTTAACCCTTGAGGTGTTCCACAAGAATTAAAGGAAAATTCAGGTGAAATTTCAAAATTTCACTTTTTTGGCAGATTATTCATGTTAATAATTTTTTTCTTGCAACACAGCAAGGGTTAACAGCAAACTAAACCTCAATATACATTGCTCTGATTCTGCAGTTTACAGAAATACCCCATATGTGGTGGTAAACGTCTCTATGGGTTTGTGGCAGTGGTCAGAAGGAAATGAGCGCCATACGGATTTTGGAGGCAGATTTTGCTAGTATGGTTTTTAGGCACCATTTTGTAATTGAGAAACCCTGACGTACCCCTAGAGTTAAAACCCTCAAAAAGTGACCCCATTTTGGAAACTACACCCTTCAAAGAATATATTAAGGGGGGTACTGACCACTTTGACCCCCTAAGCGTTTTACGGAATTTGGAAACAGTTGGCTGTGAAAATGAAAAGTTTCATTTCTTCCAATAAAATGTTGCTTTAGCCCCAAATTTTTCATTTTCACAAGGGGTAACAGGAGAAAAGCACCCCATAATATGTTACCCATTTTCTCCTGAATAAGGTAACACCCTATATGTGGTGGTAAACCGCTGTAGGGGCACATGGCAGGACTCAGAACAGAAGGAGCGCCATATGGATTTTGCAGCACAGATTTTGATGGATTGGTTTGCGGGAGCCATTGATTTTTATTTTTTTTAGTTATTGTCTTATGTGGAGGCTCATTTTCTGCGGGATGAGCTGATGTTTTCATTGGTACCATTTTGGGGTACATAAGACTTTTTGATCGCTTGGTATTACACTTTTTGTGAGTGAAGGGGAAAAAATAGCTGTTTTGGCATAGTTTTTTTGCATTTTTTTTACAGCATTCACCTGGGGGGCCATCTCATGTGATATTTTTATAGAGCAGGTAGTTACGGATGTGGCGATACCAAATATGTCTGCCATTTTTATTTTTATTAAATTTTACACATTAGATTTATTTTTGAACAGAATAAAATCTTATTTTTGTGTTGCTATTTTCTGAGAGCCATATTTTTTTATTTTTTGAGTGATTGTCTCAGGTAGGGTCTCATTTTTTGCGGGACAAGATTAAGGTTTCATTGGTACCTTTTGGGTTAAATGCACCTTTTTGATCGCCTGCTATTACACTTTTTGTGAGGCAAGAGGGAAAAAATGGCTGTTTTGGCATAGATTTTTTAAAAATAATTTACAGCATTCACCTGGGGGGCCATCTCATGAAATATTTTTATAGAGCAGGTTGTTACGGATGCGGCGATACCCAATATGTCTAACCTTTTTTAATTTTTGTAAAGTTTTACACATTAGGTGTATTTTTGAACAGAATAAAATCTTTTTTTGTGTTGCCATTTTCTGAGAGACATTTTTTTTATTTTTCAGGCGATTGTCTCAGATAGGGTATCATTTTTTGCGGGACAAGATGACGGTTTGATTGGTACCATTTTGGGGTAAATACGCCTTTTTGATTACCTTCTATTACACTTTTTGTGAGGGAAGGTGACCAAAAAATGGCTGTTTTGGAACAGTTTTTTTGTTTGTTTTTTACTGCGTTCACCTGGAGGGGTGGAAGATGTGGTATTTTTATAGAGCCGGTCGATACGGACGCGGTGATACCTAATATGTATACTTTTCCTTTTTTCCCTTTTTTTTTTACATTTTTTTAACTTTATTTTGGGAAAAGTGTGCTTTTTTTTTACTTGAAACTTATTTTTTTGGAAAACGTTATTTTTTTACTTTTTTTTAACTTTTTTAACTTTATTTATCTGATCCCCTTTACAATGCATTACAATACTGTTGTATTGTAATGCATTGGCTGTAAGTGTATTACTCAATGTAATACACTTACAGCCTGCTTCCTGTGCGATCCAGGGGGCTGGATCGCACAGGCAAGCAGGGATAGCAGCCATGATGCCTAAGGAAGGCATCGGGCTGCTATCCAAGCCATCGGGTCCCCGTCACAGCAGCGCGGGGACCTGATGGACTCCCCTTCCTCCCGCCTGAATCGCATGTGCCACGATCAGCGCTGACAGCGGAACATCGAGGGTTAATATACCCGCATCGTTTTTTTCACCGATGCGGGCGTACGCAGCAGGGGTTTGGCTACTGGGAACAGCCAGCCCACTGCAGCCGCCCGATCATCGCGCCGCCGCATCAAGCCCCTTCACGCAGCGCCTTACAATTACAGCGCTGGCCGTGAAGGGGTTAAAAACTGAATGTTTACAAACAATATTGCTAAGCAACCATCAGTGAATGCACATGCTTGCGGATGCAATGCAAATTTCAGGCAGACACATTCACTTCAATGGGTCCAGGGCTGCATGAAAAATGCAGTATATAGAACATGCTGCGATTTTCACGTAATGCAGAACTGATCACTCTTGTGAAAGGATCCATTGAAATGAATGGGTCAGGATTCAGTGCGGGTGCAATGCGTTCGCTTCACGCACTGCACCCGTACGGAAATCTCGCCTGTGTAAAAGAGGCCTAAACTGTGACTCAGATAACAATCGGACCACACGGCATTAGGAATCTAGGCAGAAATCAGGCAATTTCGCAGGGTTCACTTACTTTTTATTACAACTGTAAGTGATTTCAGAATGTTGGACTTTTTTTAGGTAGAAAGAATATGGCAGTTTTTTATTTCTTTCTTTCTTTATTTATATATAGGTATTTATTTTATTTTAGTTCCCCTTTAATGCTTCAGATACTACAGGGCAAGCGATAGGTTAAAAAAAAGTGATAGAATAAACGATGGACCTCTAAGCAGAAATCATTATTAGAATGCAGATCTTCTGAAGCTCCATCATAAGCACTGTCCGATCGCACAGACCCTTCCCCACCACTGATCTCTGTCTTCAGTTCTGTTCACACATTATTGCTCATCTGGGGACATACGTGTGTTCATGTGTTCATGTGCATTAGATGAGCACAGACACAATAATGAACCTGTCAATCACTGCACCAAGATCCAGATGTAGAGGAGCTGAGTTTGTGATTTTGGAATACCACATCTGAGGTGTCACAGGAGACTGTAGATAAACCTCTGTTAATTTACCGTAAATGATCACCGTACACAAGAGACAGAATAGACACGGGTCTGTACGACCACATTCATCACTAGGCAAGACTTGGGAGCCATAATACCTGAGCTAAATGGACAGAATGGAAACGCGGTCCTCGTGTTACAGGGTGTTTTGGGATTCACTTACTAAAGGTTTGAATATACAGATTATATATAGATGATAGATAGATAGAACATAGCTAGATAATGGATAGATAGATAGATAGATAGATAGATAGATAGATAGATAATTAGATATATAGATAATAGAAAGATAGATAGATACTAGGTAGATAGATAGATAGATAGATAGATAGATAGACACAGGCTCGGACTGGCCAACAAGTGAATCCCCCCATGGGCCCCAGGTCTCCCACCCCCTGCACAAGTGGCACATAACGCAGTAGACATACTGCACTACATACATATATTCAGTGAACAGCACCTCAACCGGCCTATGTTCATATAAAAAACTGGGTACAATATTTAAGGGCTATGTAAACCTTTGCAGTCAATTTTTTTATGATTGCATTTAACTTATTTTTGGCTAAAAATCATATTTTCAATTGGCTTTTATTAAAAATATTGAGCTGTTCAGTCACAAGAGGTTAACTGTTTTTCTAACTGTGTGACTGGTACTTTCACTTTGTGACAGTCATCTAATTACCTATAACTTTAAACACTTATTTAAGCCACATTATTATCAGTAAGATAAGGATTGTGCTTTGATAAGTGTTTATAATGTCAGAGAGAAGAGATAAGGAGTCAGTCTGCTCCTCAGATGACGGAAAAGACAAAAAATCCACATGCAGTTAGTAGAGCTTCTCAGCTCTGTACAAAAAAAAGGATTCCATATTGTTAATGAAGACCAATTGAAAAAAAGATTTTTAGCTCAAAATAAGTAAAATGCAATAATAAAAACCAGTGCCCCCCAAAGGTGTACATAGCCTTCAAGAAACCTCCCAGTTTATTACTACAGACACAATCATGATCATGTGGCTGAGATGACTTATAGGTACAAAGGCAGAACAGCCAGTATCCTCCTTTCCAAGAGATAGATGGATAGATAATAGATTGATAGATAGATAATTAGATAGATAGATATGAGATAGATAGATAGATAGATATGAGATAGATAGATAGATAGATAGATAGATAGATAGATAGATATGAGATAGATAGATAGATAATAGATAGATAGAAAGATCGATAGATAGATAGATAGATAGATAGATAGATAGATAGATAGATATGAGATAGACGATAGATAGATAGATAGATAGATAGATAGATAGATAGATAATAGATAGATAGACAGATAGATCGATATATAGATATGAGATAGATAGATAGATAGATATGAGATAGATAAATAGATTGATAGATAGATAGATAGATAGATAGATAGATATGAGATAGATAGATACATAGATAGATAAAAAGATCGATATATAGATATGAGATAGATGATAGATAGATAAATAGATCGATAGATAGATAATTAGATAGATAGATAAATAATGAGATAGATGATAGATAGATAGATAGATAGATAGATAGATAGATAGATAGATAGATCTGTTTACCACTTTAAAGCCTCTGGGTATTGGGTTTTTCGTGTGTTTTTAAGGCTTTTTTTAATGTTTATGATGAATTATTTAAGCATGAAGATATAAGGAGCTGCAGCTTGTTTACATAAGATCTACATAAGTGCCATCTTCCAGCGCTGGATCTCGGCTGCCCGTACACATTAAACTACACAGCATTAAATATTTACAGCCTGACTCTCAGTAATGCAGGGTTAATAATGCTGATGATACAACCACTAATAATTATGTTTATGATAAGAAAGCGATGATTGCTGATGATCCATCCAGAACCCGGCGACCATGCACATTTATCTCTCTCCTAATGAAGAAGAGCCGGGACAGGGGCGGCTCAGGTATCTCATACAGTATACATATAGTAAATAATGGGTAACAAGATGGATATGACTATGAATATGTTGACTTCATACCATGTCTTTATAATGAGTATGTCTCACAATTCATCCTAACTGTGATACATTTTAGGAGGCTGCACTGCAATTACCAAAAGAACATAAAACATAAATCTAAAGATGTTCCAGGACTGAATTTGTCACCTGACACAATCATTCTGAGAAATCTTAGGCTATGTTCACATGGGGAATTTGACACTATAAAAATGCATCATGTATAACGCAGCAGGAGCCGCCATGGTTTCTGCAGCAGATATTCATTGTGGATAACAGAGAGCTGCCCGCAGTTTAGCTCCTAACCAACCGAGGCATTCTTCTGCACCAAGGAAGTGGTATGTCCGTTCTTGGCGCAGTCTTGTCTTTAAACCACAAACTACTGCACTGCCTTCAATTTACAATAATGGTAAGAAGAAATCACAAAGATGTGGCGGTGACTTTGGTCCAGGCCAAAATTCCAGCTACAAGGATCTGTTATAATCTTATGTAAATGATGATTAAAAAAGAAAAATAAATACCATAATACTAATCTCATTATATAAATATAACTGCTATAATACTACCCACAATTTTCCTAAAAAAATAACTACTATAACAATGCTTCCTGTGTACAAGAAAATAATTACTATAGTAATGCCAATTATTTAAAAAATTATGTAAAACTACAGCCAATATAATACTGTCCTCAATGTAGAAAAATATAGATACTATAATAATGCTTCCTTTTTGAAAGAATATAACTACTATAATACTGCCTCCTATGTACAAGAATATAACTACTATAATACTGCCTCCTATGTACAAGAATATAACTACTATAATACTGCTCCTATGTCCAAGAATATAACTACTATAATACTGCCTCCTATGTACAAGAATATAACTACTATAATACTGCCTCCTATGTACAAGAATATAACTACTATAATACTGCCTCCTATGTACAAGAATATAACTACTATAATACTGCTCCTATGTACAAGAATATAACTACTATAATACTGCCTCCTATGTACAAGAATATAACTACTATAATACTGCTCCTATGTACAAGAATATAACTACTATAATACTGCTCCTATGTACAAGAATATAACTACTATAATACTGCTCCTATGTACAAGAATATAACTACTATAATACTGCTCCTATGTCCAAGAATATAACTACTATAATACTGCTCCTATGTACAAGAATATAACTACTATAATACTGCCTCCTATGTATAAGAATATAACTACTATAATACTGCTCCTATGCACAAGAATATAACTACTATAATACTGCTCCTATGCACAAGAATATAACTACTATAATACTGCCTCCTAATGTATAAGAATATAACTACTATAATACTGCTCCTATGCACAAGAATATAACTACTATAATACTGCCTCCTATGTACAAGAATATAACTACTATAATACTGCTCCTATGTACAGAATATAACTACTATAATACTGCTCCTATGTGCAAGAATATAACTACTATAATACTGCTGCCTATGTATAAGAATATAACTACTATAATACTGCTCCTATGTACAAGAATATAACTACTATAATACTGCTCCTATGTGCAAGAATATAACTACTATAATACTTGCCTCCTATGTATAAGAATATAACTACTATAATACTGCTCCTATGTACAAGAATATAACTACTATAATACTGCTCCTATGTACAAGAATATAACTACTATAATACTGCTCCTATGTACAAGAATATAACTACTATAATACTGCTCCTATGTACAAGAATAATAACTACTATAATACTGCTTCTATGTACAAGAATATAACTACTATAATACTGCTCCTATGTACAAGTATATAACTACTATAATACTGCTCCTATGTACAAGAATATAACTACTATAATACTGCTCCTATGTACAAGAATATAACTAGTATAATACTGCTCCTATGCACAAGAATATATCTACTATAATACTGCTCCTATGTACAAGAATATAACTACTATAATACTGCTCCTATGTACAAGAATATAACTACTATAATACTGCTCCTATGTACAAGTATATAACTACTATAATACTGCCTCTATGTACAAGAATATAACTACTATAATACTGCTCCTATGTACAAGAATATAACTAGTAATAATACTGCCTCCTATGTACAAGAATATAACTACTATAATACTGCTCCTATGTACAAGAATATAACTAGTATAATACTGCTCCTATGCACAAGAATATAACTACTATATACTGCTCCTATGTACAAGAATATAACTACTATAATACTGCTCCTATGTACAAGAATATAACTACTATAATACTGTTCCTATGTACAAGAATATAACTACTATAATAATGCTCCTATGTACAAGAATATAACTACTATAATACTGCTCCTTTGTACAAGAATATAACTACTATAAATACTGCTCCTATGTACAAGAATATAACTACTATAATACTGCTCCATGTACAAGAATATAACTACTATAATACTGCTCCTATGTACAAGAATATAACTACTATAATACTGCTCCTATGTACAAGAATATAACTACTATAATACTGCCTCCTATGTACAAGAATTTAACTACTATAATACTGCTCCTATGTACAAGAATATAACTAGTATAATACTGCTCCTATGCACAAGAATATAACTACTATAATACTGCTCCTATGTACAAGAATTATAACTAGTATAATACTGCTCCTATGCACAAAAATATAACTACTTATAATACTGCTCCTATGTACAAGAATATAACTACTATAATACTGCTCCTATGTTACAAGAATATACTACTATAATACTGCTCCTATGTACAAGAATATAACCTACTATTAATACTGCCCCTATGTATAAGAATATAACTACTATAATACTGCTCCTATATACAGGAATATAACTACTATATACTGCTTCCTATGTACAAGAATATAACTACTATAATACTGCTCCTATGTACAAGAATATAACTTACTATAATACTGTTCCTATGTACAAGAATAATATACTACTATAATACTGCTCCTAATGTACAGAATATAACTACTATAATACTGCCTCCTATATACAAGAATATAACTACTATAATACTGCTCCTATGTACAAGAATATAACTACTATAATACTGCTCCTATGTACAAGAATATAACTACTATAATACTGCCTCCTATATACAAGAATATAACTACTATAATACTGTTCCTATGTACAGGAATATAACTACTATAATACTGTTCCTATGTACAAGAATATAACTACTATAATACTGCTCCTATGTACAAGAATATAACTACTATAATACTGCTCCTATGTACAAGAATATAACTACTATAATACTGTTCCTATGTACAGGAATATAACTACTATAATACTGCTCCTATGTACAAGAATATAACTACTATAATACTTGGCTTCTATGTACAGAATATAACTACTATAATACTGCTCCTATGTACAAGAATATAACTACTATAATACTGCCCCCTATGGTACAAGAATATAACTACTATAATACTGCTCCTATGTAGAAGAATATAACTAACTATAATACTGCTCCCTATGTACAAGAATTATAACTACTATAATACTGCTCCTATGTAGAAGAATATAACTACTATAATACTGCTCCTATGTACAAGAATATAACTACTATAATACTGCTCCTATGTACAAGAATATAAGTACTATAATACTGTTCCTATGTACAGGAATATAACTACTATAATACTGCTCCTATGTACAAGAATATAACTACTATAATACTGCTCCTATGTACAAGAATATAACTATAATACTGCTCCCATGTACAAGAATATAACTACTATAATACTGCCCCATGTATAAGAATATAACTACTATAATACTGCTCCCATGTACAAGAATATAACTACTATAATACTGTTCCTATGTACAAGAATATAACTACTATAATACTGCTCCTATGTACATATAACTGTTATAAATGTTACCTTATTTAGAAGAATGTTACTCTTATAATACTTCCCCTGTGTTTAATATTTTTACTTCTAAGGGGTTGTTCTCATATCAGTTTTTTGATCAGTTTTTTCCATCAGTTATTGTGAGCTAAAACCAGGTGCGGGTCAAAAGCACAGAACAGGTGCAGATCTTTTGATTATACCTGATCTCTGTTTAGTGACCACTCCTGGTTTTGGCTCACAATAACTGATGGAAATAACTGATATTTGAACAACCCCTAAGAGATGACAGATAGAGTTTGTTAAAATATTAGGGACAAAGTAAAACTTTTGAAGAAAATGCCACTAAGGGCTCGTTCACATCACCGTTCATCTTTCCGTTCGATTCCTCCGTTCAGAGGATGAATTGAACGTAAAGAAACGTATCCGTTTAAAATCCCATTCACTTGTATTGAACTGATAAAGTGTCAGTTGTACTCCGTTTGGCTCCATTCCGTCCGCTTTCCGCTATTTTAGACGGAGAAAAAAATCCTACATGCAGGACTTTTGTTCCCGTCTAAAATAACGGAGATGTAACGGATCCGTTACTATTTGCATTGAAGTCAATGAGTAACGGATAGAAACGGAGTGCTTAAAATATGATCCGTTATTCCGTCCGTTTTATTTTCTGAGCATGCTCAAATGAAAATGTCTTCTGTCTTCAAAAAAAAAAAAAAAAAAAAACGGATCCGTTAGAACACGGGAATAACGGAACACAACGGACATAAACGGACGCATTATGTCCGTTATTATAACGGATCCGTTAGGTCTATCCGTTAAAATAACGGACAATATGTTGTCCGTTTGTATCCGTTTACCTTCCGTTATTATATTTAGATCCGTTATTAGAAACGGATCTAAAATATAACGGAAATCCAAACGGTGATGTGAACGAGCCCTAAAACACATGAAGCCAACCTAATAGTGCCGCTATGTACAAGGACACAAATAATATATATGTATTATTTTTTATGAACAAAAATATTACTATTATTGTAATGTCACCTGTTGTCAAGAATGTAAATCACTGGAGATTACAACTTGTATCTTATAAACATGTGATCAGATTTGTAGTAAATTCTATCCATAAATCAAACACTAAACTCAAAAGTAGCTCAACAAGTAGTTATAAAATTGCTTAAGTTAGAGTTGCCAAATATCATAATTATTCCATTATCTAGAAATCATCATCTATTTTTTCCCCCAAAAGCCACAGGTAACATCATGACATTCAGTCATCTGCACAGCCTGCAATGTGCAGTGCTTTGTTCTCCTGTGCATCTCATGCTTGAAATACCATTACATGAGGTATATACAATGTAACAAATGCTCTAAAATATTCATACTTTATATATAAAAACCCTCCATCACCGTACTGGATAAAGCCGCGTCCTGCATGTGGACACATCCACAGTGCATTGTATCTATGGGTCATTCCAGGTTGTCATGATGCCTCTTGGTGGAGCTATTCCTCCACAGTCCAGTCTCTGAGGATCATTTATTTTATAGAAAATAATAAAGTACGTGATTTGATCCAAGGATAAGGAGTTAGCGAATTCACAATAAAACAAATACATTCCATAAATTGCTGAATAATGCAGGGAAGTTATACTGTCACTACCACAGCAGTGCGTTTCAGCGCTGGATATACAGTTGATAAGGAGATATCTGAAGATCTGTGCATGAGAAGCAGTGTACATGATATTTTTCCATTCTACTACTAAAGCAAAATTTCAATATCTATTTAACTGATCTCACCAATAGCTTCTCTCATTCCATTCTGCAGTGATTATTGATTACAGGCAAAGATACATTTCAGGCTCTGGTGTCACTCACAGTAATGAGGTAGATCCACAGAGCAGTGTAAGTGCTAACTACTATAATACTGCTTCCTATGTACAAGAATATAACTACTATAATACTGCTCCTATGTACAAGAATATAACTACTATAATACTGCTTCCTATGTACAAGAATATAACTACTATAATACTGCTCCTATGTACAAGAATATAACTACTATAATACTGCTCCTATGTACAAGAATATAACTACTATAATACTGCTCCTATGTACAAGAATATAACTACTATAATACTGCTCCTATGTACAAGAATATAACTGCTATAATACTGCTCCTATGTTACAAGAATATAACTACTATAATACTGCTCCTATGTACAAGATATAACTACTATAATACTGCTCCTATGTACAAGAATATAATACTATAATACTGCTCTATGTACAAAGAATATAACTACTATTAATACTGCTCCTATGTACAAGATATAACTACTATAATACTGCTCCTATGTAGAAGAATATAACTACTATAATACTGCCTCCTATGTACAAGAATATAACTACTATAATATGCTCCTATGTACAAGAATTATAACTACTATAATACTGCTCCTATGTACAAGAATATAACTACTATAATACTGTCCTATGTAAAGAATATAACTACTATAATACTGCTCCTATGTACAAGAATATAACTACTATAATACTGCTCCTATGTACAAGATATAAACTACATATAATACTGCTTCCTATGTACAAGAATATAACTACTATAATACTGCTCCTATGTACAAGAATATAACTATATAATACTGCTCCTATGTAAGAATATAACTACTATAATACTGCTCCTATGTACAAGAATATAAACTACTATAATTACTGCTCCTATGTACAAGAATATAACTACTATAATACTGCTTCCTATGTACAAGAATATAACTACTATAATACTGTCCTATAGTACAAGAATATAACTACTATAATACTGCTCCTATGTACAAGAATATAACTGCTATAATACTGCTTCTATGTACAAGAATATAAACTACTATAATACTGCTCCTATGTACTAAGAATATAACTACTATAATACTGCTCCTATGTACAAGAATATAACTACTATAATACTGCTCCTATGTACAAGAATATAACTACTATAATACTGCTCCTATTACAAGAATATAACTACTAAATTCTGCTCCTATGTACAAGAATATAACTACTATAATACTGCCTCCTATGTACAAGAATATAACTACTATAATACTGCCTCCTATGTACAAGAATATAACTACTATAATACTGCCTCCTATGTACAAGAATATAACTACTATAATACTGCCTCCTATGTACAAGAATATAACTACTATAATACTGCTCCTATGTACAAGAATATAACTGCTATAATACTGCTCCTATGTACAAGAATATAACTACTATAATAATAATATAACCTAATAGTGCCGCTATGTACAATGTTGCTGCCGTCCTTTTGTGGATGTTTAACTGTTCAATGGGCTGATTGGATGAAAGGGCCTGGACGTGCTGGTGCATCTCTAGAGGCGGTCTGTGGCCGAGTTGGTGCTGCTCTTAAATTAAAGATTTACTGCTATTGTTATGGGGAGATTGTGACTGGAGGTGTCCTGGTTGAATGATGACTATGGGGAAGTACTGTGTTTGATGATGGCATTGTGAGCATCTTAGTTCCTGTTCTTTTTATAAATCAAAAACTGGGTGATGGCCACTATGGCTTCCAATAAATCTCCCACATGGGCTTGTATGAGCTTTCCAGACCCTTGAATGTCCCAACTGTCTAGTCATGGCATCCTTAGTAGTGTAACTAGGCAGACTTGTCCTTAAAGGGGTTCTCCAGGAATTAAGAAAATGAAAATACATGAATATTACTTTATTATAAATATATACTCAAATACCTTTCATTAGTTATAATGACTTGTTTTGTCTGGGGAGCAATGATTAGGAGAAACAAAATGGCCGCTGTCCTATTAGTGCACACAGAACCTGTCCTAATCACACAGGAGGACAAGTTACTTCACAACACTGAGGTAAAGAGCTGCCTCTTCCTCCTCTCTGCTCTGCTTGTCAGGGATTATGATCTTGAATACAGGTGAATCTCGGTGGGAATGAAGATGATGAGGAGACATGAAGTACAGAGAGGAGGTGTAGATAATGAGCAGCTCTTGTATGCAGTCTCCATTACCACAGTCTGTCCTGTCCGTCCTCTCTGTACTTCATGTCTCCTCATGAACTTCATTTCCACAAAGATTCAGCTAAATATCATATTAAACTGTATTCAGGATCATAATCCCTGATAAGCAGAGAGGAGAGGAGGATGAGGCAGCTCTTTACCTCAGTGTTGTGAAGTAACTTGTCCTCCTGTGTGATTAGGACGGGTTCTGTGTGTACTAATAGGACGGCGGCCATTTTGTTTCTCCTAATTGTTGCTCCCCAGACAAAACGAGCCATTATAACTAATGAAAGGTATTTGGGAATATATTTATAATAGAGTAAAATTTAAGTATTTTCATTTTCTCAATTCCTGGAGAACCCCTTTAATGATTCTGGGGCAGCCTGGTGAAGAACCTTTCAGGACCTGTAATTGTGGCCACATGGTGGTACCTTAAAGGGAACCTGTCATCTCCAAAACACCCCGTGAACCAGAGTAAGCGGTGTATAGTGTAAGTGACGTTGAGTCCGGTTATGTAATTTTTATCTTCATACTCACTTCCATTCCGACGCTGTGCTCCCACAAACCTGCAGTAAAATGGACTCACTGGACTCCAGTGCTCACTCACATAATGGAGAGGACTCAAAGAAGAGTCCACTGAGTGCATTTTACTTCAGGTTTGTGGGAGCACAGCGTCAGAATGGAAGTGAGTATGAAGATAAAACCTTACATGTTCGGATTCAGCATCACTTACACTATACACCGCTTACTCTAGTTCAGGGGTGTTTTGGAGATGACAGGTTCCTTTAAGCCCAAACCCACTTTGTGTTGGGACTAATATAGCTATAGTCTACATATGAGGATGGTAGAGGAGATCAACCTGAGCAAGGTTCCCACCCCCAGTTGTAAGGTTTACCTCTATTGATGGTCCATCCTTGAGAATAACTATGTTAGAGATTAGCAAATTGATTTCAAATTAATCATATTCGTTACGAATATCATATCAATTCGTTGAATCCAAAGTTTGGACAAATTGCGCAAGAATGTATCTAAGAGCTATCCTATTATGAAAATTGGTGGGGAAAACAGGAGGGAAGACGAACATGAAGGATCACATGGCACTGGGAGGGAGGGTTGGGTCCTGCTCTGTTTGGCTCAGAAAGGCAGCCTGATTAGCCAATCAGGGGCAGAATTCTGACCGGTCCTTCTACTAAGAACGTCATTACACCCCATCCTGTCCTCAGCTTGCATTCTGATAGCATGAGTTGTGGCTGTGTTTGCCAAAAAGAAGTTACAGATACGAGTCAATAATCTTAGCTGAACTAGGAACACACTATACCCATGTACCCAAGTGTACTTATGTTTTACTTTTAAAAACATGCATTGCTATACCCATGTTAATGTGTTAGCTGTTATCCAGGAAATAAATCACCAGATCACTTTAAGGCCCCTTTCACACGAGCGAGTTTTGACGTGAACGCATAGCACCCGCACGGAATCCTGACCTATTCATTTCAATGGGTCTGTGTACATGAACGTTTTTTTTCAAGCATCAGTTCTGCTTTGCGTGAAAACTGCAGCATGTTCTATATTCTGCGTTTTTCACGCAGCCCTGGCCCCATAGAAGTGAATGGGGCTGCGTGAAAAACGCATTGCATCCGCAAGCAAGTGCGGATACAATGAGTTTTTCACTGATGGTTGCTAAGAGATGTTGTTTGTAAACCTTCAGTTTTTTATGACGCGTGTGCCCCAGCGCGTGCCACAGTGCCCTCAGTATATATTATGCCCTCCACAGTGCCCTCAGTATATATTATGCCTCCTCAGTGCCCTCAGTATATATTATGTCCCTCCTCAGTGCCTCAGTATATATTATGCCCTCCACAGTGCCCTCAGTATATATTATGCCCTCCACAGTGCCCTCAGTATATATTATGTCCCTCCTCAGTGCCCTCAGTATATATTATGCCCTCCACAGTGCCCTCAGTATATATTATGCCCTCCACAGTGCCCTCAGTATATATTATGCCCTCCACAGTGCCCTCAGTATATATTATGTCCCTCCTCAGTGCCCTCAGTATATATTATGCCCTCCACAGTGCCCTCAGTATATATTATGCCCTCCACAGTGCCCTCAGTATATATTTATGCCCTCTACAGTGCCCTCAGTATATATTATGTCCCTCCTCAGTGCCCTCAGTCTATATTATGCCCTCCACAGTGCCCTCAGTATATATTATGCCCTCCACAGTGCCTTCAGTATATATTATGTCCCTCCTCAGTGCCCTCCGTATACATTATGTCCCTCCTCAGTGCCCTCCGTATACATTATGTCCCTCCACAGTGCCCTCAGTATATATTATGCTCCTCACAATGCCCTCAGTATATATTAAAGACCCCATAGTGCCCCATTATACATCATGGTGCCCTCAGTATAAATTATGGCCCCTTTAGTACCCTCAGTATAAATTTTGCCCCCCTAATTGCCCCTGTATAAAAAATGACACCATAGTGCCCGTCTTTTTAATCGTCCCCATAGTGCCCACTATATTCCTAATGGCCCCCATAGTGCCCCTTGTATTCTCAATAGCCCCCATTTATCTTGCATTTTCTGACAGCTGCTATTCACACACAATTAAAGAAACAACCATGTGAATAGCCTCATACACTGTAGGTACTGAGGATCCTCTGGCGGGCCCAGGCTCTGATACCATAGGCTTCATTGATGATATGAGGGTTGGGCCTCTGGAATAATGTCCTCTGATGGGACCAAGAAACCCTAGCCTGACACTGACAGGATGCCACCAGGCAGATTTTCTTCTCGTTCCCCAGTTAATGCGATTTGTTTATTTTTTTGAACCTGGAAGGCCATTTTAAGGGTAGAGGGAACTGTCTTGGTAGCCAAATGCCTTTGAAAGGTCACACATTTAAGGAGTAGGTGACTGCAGTTGTATTGGAGGCAGTAATACCAATATTATGTCTTTATTCTCCAGTGTTGAATCGGTTGAAGGACCTCCAACCGCTCCACATCTCGCTAATTCGAGTGTTTGTTCATGTTTTTTTTTTTCCCCCGGCTCTATTCAGCAGACAATGCCACCGGCTGCTCACTTCTTGGAGAGACGAGCTATGGTTTATGTATAAAAGGGACAACAAGCTCAGGTTTAGAATTTTCATCGTGTTCTTGCCATATTGGGGACGTGCCAAGTTCCCGCGAAGCAGGGAAGCCTCCGAGGTGATTTGTGAATACATTCCTAAGACCTGACGCGCTCGAGTTTAAAACGATACAAATTGTAAAACATGATTACATCCTACGCAAGGACGTGAGCGGCTTTTTCGTTTTGGGGGGAATTTTTTTTTTCTTCCTGTGCACAAATTGTAATTAGACTACTGGCCTTGTGAAACAATGGCCAATTTTTACAAAATCACCAACGGGTTTCTTAAATGGACGTAAAATTCACAGAACTAACCCTTGACATTTTTAGCTTTAAGATGTCACAAGAACGATGTCCAATGATAAAACACTTCAATGTTTTTGTAAATTTTTGGCTAAAACTGTTACAGAATAGCCATCTCATGCTCTTGTGTAGGGGGAAGGGAAGGGACAACCTCACATGGGGCCAAAAAATAGCAAGTAGGAGATGTGGTCATTTCTTTTGAAGCCCCCAATGGTTACCAGGAGGAAAGTGCGGCACAATTACTAGAAGATCTCCACCGATCGTTGTCCTGTTCATTGGCTCCTGGATCCTATCGACTGGACCTCACCTAGAGATGAGCGAATCAATCAAAATTTTATTCGCCAAACATTCGTAAGATTCGTATATTCTACGAATCTATTTGACGAATCTGCGTACAAATCATACGTTATTATGTGGTGTTTTGTGAACATTCGCATACTAATGACAGATGTCTTTTTTCGAGAGTGAGACTGAGATGAGCGTGCCATCCACTCCAGTACCTCATCTACTTCCTTCTCCACTACAATTTTGCATCTTGGTGGGTTAGCCTGGTGGAACAACGGCCAAGTATTGCGAATACTACAAGTAGAAGCTCCGGCTACAGGTCCTTTGGCACTTCTGCCCTGTGCCACCTTTTTTTTGGAGCTCGAGGTCTGGCTGGAACTGGACCCCTTTGCTTTCCATTCCAGACATTTGTCACTTTACTCTGTGGCCCTGCAGCTGGTCTTTGTCCCTCTATCTCCCTGTCTCTCCCTATCTCTCCCTGTCTCTCTCTCTGTCTCTTTCCCTGTTTCTCTCCCTATCTCTCTCCCTGTCTCTCTCCCTATCTCTCTCCCTGTCTCTCTCCCTGCCTGATTAATTACTAGCCCTACACTTGCCCTGCAGTTTCCCTGATGTGTAATATGGATTCCCTGAACAATTACATCCCAACTTCAACAACACAGGTCTCAGTCTCTCAGAACTTTACACACAGTGCTTCTGCTCATCTCAGCAGTCGCAGCAGAAGTGATGTGTCACTGGCTTACCGAGCCTGAGCCAATCAGCCAAGCAAGACCTGCCCACTAGGTCAGGTGACCGCTTTCTTCCCGGGCTTTTGCGCACAAATAATGGACTAACAGAAAAAGTTTACTAAGTAATTGAATTCGTACACAACAGCGTATAGAGTAACTTATATGTAGCATTAGCATACAATTTTTCGGACAAGTACGTAGCGAATGCATAGAAAGCCTTAGGAACATTTTCGAATCTTAACGGAGCGGAATCACCTAATATTCGGATTCACTTCGCAGCTGAAAATTTCCAAGATTCGATACGAATCAACGAATCGGCGAATAGATTTGCCCATCTCTAATCTCACCTTGGGTTATTTCATTATAAATCCATTAGTTAACAGGAATACTAGGGTTAATCCGCTAGATGCCTGGGATGTTGTATGTATTAACCCACTGTATTCCAGGGATATACTGTATGAACACACTAGACATCAATGATGTTATGTATTAAGCCCCATATACACTGGCAAAGGTGTGATATACCCACAGGGCACTCACCCACCAGACGCCAGAGTTATGAAGTATATACCCACTAGACACCAGGGACATATTGTATTAACCCACTAAACACCAGGGACATTATGTACTAAGCTACTAAACACCAGGGACACCAGGGCCATATTAACCCACTAAACACCAGGGACATATTGTATTAACCCACTAGACCCCAGGGAAATTATGTATTAACCCACTAGACACCAGTGATATTATGTATTAAACCACTAAATATAGGGCATATTCATTAGATATAAATCCATGAGACATCAGGGATATTATTAACCCTTTAGACACCATGGATATTATTTATTAACCCATTATAACAGTAGAGTCACATTGTTTGTATTAAACCACTAAACACCAGGGATATATTGTATTGACTTACTAGACACCAGGAGTAGTGTGTATTAAAGAGTTTTTTTTTCCGAGATTTTGATCCTGATGACCTTTTTCTGAGGATAAGTCATCAGTATCTGATCAGTGGGGGTCTGGAGTGAATGTAGCTGAGCGCAATACGAAACACAGCCACTATACAATGTACGGCGCTGTGATTGGTAAGTGCCTTCTCAAGCAGCTGATCGGAAGGATCCTGGATGTCGGACCCCCACCGATCCTATACTGATGACACCAGTGACATTATGTTATGAGCCACTAAGCGTATACAGTTTATTATATATAAACCCGCTAGACATTGGGGATCTTATTAACCCTTTAAACACCATGGATATTATCTACTAACCTACAAAACAGCAGAGTTACAGTATTGTAAGCTACAAAAAACTGTTGTTGTTTTTTTTTTACATTACAGGGATTCAAGCACTACGCCTGTCCTTGTGCTACGCCTGTCCTTGTGCTACGCCTGTCCTTGTGCTACGCCTGTCCTTGTGCTACGCCTGTCCATGTGCTACGCCTGTCCTTGTGCTACGCCTGTCCTTGTGCTACGCCTGTCCATGTGCTGTACTTGGTACTGTAATTCAGCTCCAAGTGGTAGAAACCGAGCTCCAACACCACACACAACCTGTGGACAGGTGCCGCACTCTTTTTAACAGAAATCGGCTATGTATTCCAGATTGTCGAAAACCCCTTTAACCCACAAAACACTGGAGATCTTATGTGTTAATACAATGGACCCATTACTGATTAACCCAATAAAAACTAGAGTTACTTCTATGTACCTCCTATACACCAGGAACCCACTGGACAGCAGCTGTCATTAACCCAGTAGTAACAAGCAGTCATCCAGGATATAGCACATCATCCGTGATGTCATTACAACCATTGGACCAGGAATAGTCAACAAGTCACCTGAGATACACATTAGGGGTGTGAAATGGAACCTAAGGGCAAAACATGGAATGTGGGGCCCAAACCATCATGACCAATATTAGTGAATCCAGAGCATGAGTATTTGGTCTCTATTCTGTTCCCTCTATTAGTTCCCCCTTTCATTCATTCATCCATCAGTAATCTCCATATAAGTGTCCACTCTTCTATCCATCATCTATTGTCATCTCTAGCAACACTTGATCTCTGAGTGAAGATGGGCCCCCTACAGTTCTACAGATGTGTTCACCCTTACCCATTCTTCCTAGCAATTCCATACTATGTTTGCAAAACCCTTTGATAGACTGCAACTCACCTCATGAGCACTAGGTGGCCACACAGGGAGACATATAGCATCAACAACTCCAGACAGAGTATCCAGACAAGGTAAAGCTAGTCACCCCACACTACATGTCTCAGGGAAAGAGCAAAGGTAAGGAAGAATGCATGGGAATGTCTCCTACAATGGTAACTAAGTCCATGATAGGTACAGGACCACTAGACCACCATGGATGGGCACTGAATCATGAGGGAACATAAAGTACTGGAGAACCAGGAACTGGTCCTCAGGAGACAGCTCAATGTCACTGGAGAAGACTCTTCATGATGATTTTGGATAGTTAGATGAAGTTGACCTTGACTTTACATGTTTTCTTAGACAAACCATGTTTGTTCCCTTGACCAAACATCGTATATGGGAGGCAGCCACTCAAGATCATGCAAATTACTGAAATGTCATTAATTACCATGCAGTTATTTATCTGTGGGGTCTATATCTTATCATCTCGTTACATGTGGGTGTAGTTTATGGACAATCCCATCTACCATGTCACAGTCATACATGGTGCATCCATTAGCCCTGTCCTATGAATCAGCCCCCAGACTCTCACCCCGGCGGCAGTCTAGATTGCAGGCTCTTGAGTCACGTTGCCAGTAAATTCTGCCCTATTTGCTTCGGCTATAATTAGAGATGAGCGAATCATTCAAAATTTTATTTGCCGAACATTCGTTGAACTTTTCATAAGATTCGTATATTCGACGAATATAGTTGTTGAGTCTGCGTACAAAATATACGTTATTATGTGGCGTTTAGCGAACATTCGTGCACTAATAACGTACGTTCAGTTTTAAAAGGTACACAACTTCTTTGAACGTGTACGAAAATGACGGGCTTTGCTGGAAAGGAATGGTGGAGCAGGAGGAACGCTCTGAGTCTGACCCCTGGCTACATATGGATACTGTATCAGCAGATGACAGCAGATCATCCGGCTGAGACTGAGATGAGCGTGCCATCCACTCCACTACCTCATCCACTTTCTCCTCCACTACAATTTTGCGCCTTGGTGGGTTAACCTGGTGGAACAACAGCCAAGTATTGCGAATACTACAAGTAGAAGCTCCGGCTACAGGTCCTTTGGCACTTCTGCCCTGTGCCACCTTCTCCTTTTTTTAGAGCTCGAGGTCTGGCTGGAACTGGACCACTTTTACTTATCCATTCCAGACATTTTTTACTTCACTTTGTAGCCCTGCAGCTGGTCTTTGTCCCTGTCTCTCTCCCTGTCTCTCTCCCTATCTCTGTCCCTGTCTCTCTCCCCGTCTCTCTCTTCCTGCTTGATTAAATACTAGCCCTGCACTGGCCCTGCAATTGCCCTGCAGTATCCCTGATATGTGTAATATGGATTCCCAGAGCTATTATATCAAATTTTCACAAAACAGGTCTCAGAACTTCACACACAGTGCTTCTGCTCATCTCAGCAGCAGAAGTGATGCGTCACTCGCTTACCGAGCCTGAGCCAATCAGAGCAAGCCCTGCCCACTAGGTCAGGTGACCGCTTTCATCCCGGGCTTTTGCGCACAAATAATGGACTAACAGTAAAAGTTCGCTAATTACTTGAATTCGTACGCAACAGCGTATACAGTAACTTATATGTAGCATTAGCGTACAATTTAGCGGACAAGTACGTAGCGAATGCGTAGAAAGCCTTGGGAACATTTTCGAATCTTAACGGAGCGAATCACCTAATATTCGGATTCGCTTCGCAGCTGAAAAGTTCCAAGATTCGATACGAATCAACGAATCGACAAATAGATTCGCTCATCTCTAGCTATAATAAACAATATTACTGTATCTTCATGTAAGCTTCATCATCATTTCATTCCCTGCTCTATACTCCTCCATTCAGTGCATGGGTAGTGATTTCACAGAGAAGCAAGAAAACCGGACCAGACACCTTTCATTCACTCATCCACAATTCTTAATTAATTGGAATATGTAGCAAAATTTCTCTAGATGGTGGGAAAGAAAATTGTGGGGGCATCACATACCATATGTATCTCTGCGGACTACATGTGAGGGATTATTTTCTGTGATGGGTAGGAACTGGTTAGCAAGAGCTAATTGCAGTACTTCTTGGAACATGGAGGTGATTGACTGAGCTACTGACCACCTACAGAAAGGGAAGAAAATCCTCCAGATAAGGAGATAAGAGAGTAAAGAGCACATGGAATGTGGATGTCTCCATTAGGTAAAGTTTCCATTTTCAAAACAAAATGTAATATTAATCAACCTTGACAAATCACAGCTGTGAAAATGTTTCTGCCCCTTTTCGATACTTAATTAACTGAATTGTAACGATACCGTCAGGTTAGATCGCAGTCATGCTGAACATTGAGTATAGAAGTCACCAAAAAGCCTCCACGAGACACAGCGGTCCATGTTTACTTTGTATTTTTTATTAAGTATTTGTGGAAATTTTTGGAGTAAACTCCTAAAAAAAAGCATTCGAGAAAATTACAATTTTTATCATCGTACAGCAAATTCCAAAAATGCATTAAGTAGAAAGCCAGAAAACTGAGCAAATCTTGGCACTAACGTGAAATTTATTAAGAGGCATGCCGCATTTAATATATTTGGCACAAATTACTCCAGTTAACTCCTTCCTTTAGAAAAACCGACAGACATGTCTGTTCTACTAACTACTTGGATCCTCCTTGTAGTAACAATTATGAGTCTATGGTGTGCTGTTCCTCTATTATTCCTGCAGGAAGTTTATGAATGAATTCCAGGTGGGTGTTGCCAGTTGGGTGGGGGGGTCCCTGTACTGTCTGACACTATCCAATCAGCGCTGCCAGTGTCAGGGGCACCCCGTTAACTGGTAACACCCATCAGAACCTTCATTGTAAGCTGCTAGCAATTCATTTAGAACGTCTAGCAGGAATAATAAAGGGATAGCAAAACATATCGTCATAAGAAATAGATGCTCCAGAATTATTACATGGGGAATGCAAGTAGTTACTAAACCAGACATGTCAGGAGAGGGGATGGCTCCTCTTTAAGATATACCAGGGATGTGTGCCTAGGGACAAAAAGACTGGACAGCCCCTTTAAGAGTAAGCATCACATAACTGTTTGCAGTACTTTTCATGCAGCAACTTCACAATGGAAAATTATAAGTGCATGTACCTCTCCATACAAGAAAGACGAATATGAAGCATTGGGTCGTCGGTCATTAAGAGCTATGTGTCAGCTTTTTCCTACCGATCACACTAGCTCGTACAGGGGATACATCGATGACGTTTTTTTAATTTGATCTGGTTCAATGGGCTTATTACAGCCATTTGTCACCATCCCGGCTCTGAATGATATTAATTTTTTAAAGCACTTGAAAAGGCAATTCATCCTCTTTGTGTTTCCATAATGATCAAACAAACAATTTTGCTAATTTCTATTCTACACTTATGATACACATTCTGCGACAGATGCAGCAGAGTCAGGTCGATGGGTGAGGTAGAGTATTCCAGCTAGTTTTTACACCTACTATACAAGCATGTGATGGATATTAAACATACTTGGATTTAAAGTACAAGCCAGGCGGTAGTCCAGTTAGCGAAGATAATTACTAAGGATGCCCCAGTTACGGTAGAAAATTGCACTGTTTAGAGAGAAATAGAAAGTTATATGGTCCCTGGAGGCCTTTCCTGACCTCCTTTGTTAAAAAAAAAAAAAAAAAAAACGGTGTATATACGGGGTATATATATATATTTATATATAACAAAAATAAATACATAATAAATTATAATATAAATAAATAAATAAAAGCATAAGTAAAGAAAAACACTAACCTAAACCATATCCATAGTTCTGCCAAACCTGTGTTTGAAATGGAGCAAAACAAAAATGAGGGCCTCCCCCCACTCCCTCACGGACAACCCATTGCTCCACCTGCCTGCAATGCTACACTAGACAACATCTGCCCTCCTGAAATGTCTGTTTTTGGTAACATTTGCATTCCCCGTGAAATAACCACTCATCTATTCTTATAAGCCGTCCCTCTGTTATTCGTCCTGGACATACATTGATGGTTTGATGTTACCGTTACCCCTTGTCAAAAGGGGTGTGTCCCTGGACAGTCTGGTAAAGTCAGCACTAACTGGAGTGTGAGAGGTATGCAGGGGCAGACTGGGAACTTAATGTGGCCCTGGAAAAAATAGTAAAAGTGGCCCCGTTTTGTAGTTGGGTCCAAATTGATGGAAGGCAGGGTCAGAAATACCAAATTGTGGCACATTATACCGCCCCAACAGAGCCAAATACCACAGTCCATCACAAAATACTGCCAGCAGCACAAAATACATCTCCAAAAGCTTCCACTGGCTGGCCTTGAGGAGGGCCCAGGTGGCCCCATGTGTATCGGCCCACCGGGAAACTTCCCTGTAAGGTCTATGGCCAATCCGCCCCTGCAGGTATGATTCCCAAGTGGTTGGCATTTTATCCATAGATAGGAATAACAGTGGAATGGCACAGAAAAGATGAAAAAGCATACATTGTATTGCATTGCTATCGTGGAGGTGACCACACATTAGACCTCCACTAAACTTGACCCAGCCCTATGCAATGGATGAGTATGGGACATTATTACTACATTTTTCATTGGAGTCTGGAAAAGGTGGTTGACACCCAACTGGTTGAGGAATTACTGCGCGCTCTGATATTTACTGGAGATTTTTTTTACAGTTAAGGAGGAAATGCTCTGAAATAATGTGTTTTGCATGGTTCCTCTGGTATATGGGTCATGCAGCCACTGCGGTCTGTGCGGGTGAAGGCAACGGAAAACAGTTTAATCTCGTCAGGGAGAGACAAGACGGTGGACGGGGCCTCTGGTGGCGAGCGCTCTTAATTGTACTATTATTAGAAAGGTCTGACAAGAGGCGCCATTCTCTTCACCTGCTAATTCTTTCCTCCAGGAGCTTGGATTATCTTCAGAATGTGTCTGCAGAGCTGAACCATTTCACCTCTCCTGGTCGTTTTCCTTCCGGGCTCGAGAGGTAACTGAGTCGAAGTTCTCCCCATGACAGTGGAGAAGGAGCTGAAAGCGTTAAGACGTCTGTTACTAGGTAGCCAATATGGGAAAATGGAAATTGAAGACTTTGAAAACATGCCTCAATTTAATTTCTATAGCAACATTCGGCACGAGAAAATGCCATAAATACATATTTGCATCAATTTGACTAATAACGGTTATTTTAGTCGTTTCTCTTTTTTTTTTTTTATTCTCACGCATTTCCTATTAATTTAGCAGAAGGGAATATGGAGTACTCGAGGATCTGATGGAGAACGTCAAAGAGGTGTGCAAGAAAGAGGAGCGAAATACATAAAAAAGCTAAAAATATGCACGGTGTGTACTAAGAGCAGAATCTTGCAAGTGAAAATAGTGAACCACCGCCAAGTATTAGAATCCACAGGACAAGCGTGGTCCGACCCGTCCACAGGATATGCCATAAAAATTCGGATCAGCGCAGGTCATACCTCTGGGACACGCTCCTATCTCAAGAATGGGGCCACAATGTGAATGGAGAGGCCGCCACCAGGGGCGTGCCATGCCAGTACACACTCACAGCAAGAATGATTACTGTCTGTCATCCTCATTCCCCCGCCATGTCCGCATTGTGCCTGCTGGGCTGAATAAAAGACCACATGGGTTGAGGATCATACCTGACCCTTACCCTCTTTAGTCTCCTACCCAGCAGGGGAGATGATCTCATTACACCTGATGGGGAGAGTGGGATGTGCTCCGATCATCGGGGGATCAGGACTAGGTGAGCATTACTGATTTTTAATATACCTATTCGCAACAGTTGGTGCCTTGACTTATAATGTATAAGGGGGAGGATTACTGAAAAGGGGGCATAACTAATGTTTGGGAGTACCTACAGGACATTCTATTTGTGGGGGCACTAAGGGGGCTTGATTACTGTGTGGGGAAACTAATGAGGCAGAACTACTGTGTGGAGGCAGTAGGGTGCATAACTACTTTGTGGGGGCACCAAGGGTGCATAACTACTTTGTGGGGGCACCAAGGAAAAATGACCACTTTGTGGGGGCAGTAAAAGGGCATAACTACCTTGTGGGGGCACCAAGGGAGCATAACTACTTTGTGGGGGCACCAAGGGAGAATAACCACTTTGTGGGGGCAGTAAGGGGGCATAACTACTTTGTGGAGGCAGTAAGGGGGCATAACTACTTTGTGGGGGCACCAAGGGAAAATAACCACTTTATGAGGGCACCAATGGAGAATAACCACTTTGTGGGGGCAGTAAGGGGGCATAACTACTTTGTGGGAGCATCAAGAGAGCATAACTACTTTGTTGGGGTACCAAGAGAGCATAGCTATTTTGTGGGGGCACCAAGGGAGCATAACTACTTTGTAGGGGCACTAAGGGGGCATAACTGCTTAGTGGGTGACAAGCGTGGGCGGTCTTGACTAACCGTGGGAGGGGTGGTTTTGGTGAAGCCTGTTCTATGCTATGGGGCCCAGCCTTTTCTAGTTACATCCCTGGTTAGAAGGCATGTTTGGCTTTCTCCATTCATGGGGCTTCAAAAAATAGCCCTGCTGTAAATGAAGAGGACACCGTACATTCATAATAGGACCCTGTTCTTGAGATAAGAGTGGGTTCTAGAAGTGTGAGACCCACATCTATTCGATATTTATGGTATATCCTGTGGATGTACTATAAATGTTCGGATGGGACAACCCCAGGGGACCCTCCATACACCAAGATTACTGTATAACACACTGGACGTCAGGTATGGCTTTTATTGACCCAATAGATACTATGATAGTATGATATTAGACACCAGGGATATTATGTATTAACCCACTAGATACCAAGTATATGATGTTAACCCACTAGACACCAGGAGTATAATGTATTAATCCACTAGACACCTGAATATACTAGATTAATGCACTAGATACTGATGATATTAAGTAATAACCATCTAGACATCAGGGGTATTACTTACTAACCAGCTAGACACCAGGGGTATTATGTATTAATACACTATACAATAGGGATATAATGTATTAACCTAGTAGACACCAGATATATCAATTTTTACCCGCTGGCCACCAGGGACAGATTGCATTAACCCACTAGACACTGTACCCTAGTCAACGGTGGAGCAGCAATTAAATCTTACTCATTGCATAATGAAAAGTTACATATATTACATTTTCCTATATAATGTATGCATCAATTCTTTACATATTCCAATATCTCTGCTTGTTGTCATTCAATAGCAATTTAAAATAAAAATGCAAAAAACTCCACTGGATATGTTTTTTGCAGATTTTGCGCTAGTTAGATGTAAATTTCAGCCTATGCATTGCAAAGGACACAATCCATAAAACGTCTGCTGTAGAACTGATAGATTGCAGATTAGGAAATCTGCAACTTGTGCTAATTTGATGCAGTTTTTTTTCCGCTACTTGTGAATGAAATTTTTACAACCTCACCCCCATGTAATGTACTGTTAATTGCAGATCACCAAAAGCCTGCTTCTTCCCGTACTGTGAATTC
Source organism: Rhinella marina (assembly GCA_900303285.1). Taxonomy (NCBI): domain Eukaryota; kingdom Metazoa; phylum Chordata; class Amphibia; order Anura; family Bufonidae; genus Rhinella; species Rhinella marina. The sequence goes on along the minus strand of ONZH01021004.1, from coordinate 45,917 downwards.
ACCCTTATCCTCTGATCTGTTCATTAGGGTTTATCTCCTCAATTTATCATAACCTGATTTATTCTGATTCCCGTTAAACTTTATAAAATTCCTCAGAGTGGGCAGCAAACCTACAGTTGAAACTTTGTGTCCCTTTACTTGAGGTAAGGTTTGGAGAGACCCTGGATCCCAGAGAGTCTTATGGATGGGTCTAATTCTAATGAATGGGCTCCAAGCATGAGACTCTTTGTGCTCCCAGTCTCTCCCCGCACCTGATCAGGCTGCAGATCACCACTACAGGGACATTGAAGTCATGAATCTTGCAATGAATATCACTCTGTAAGCAACACTTTGATCCTTCAAGAAGTAGCGAAGATTAACCACGTCTTAGCTTTCTAATCCACAGATCTGCAAAACTTGCACCAGCTGTCCCACAGCATCACTCCATGGATGGAATATCTGTTATACCAACCCTTTTGGACTGTTAAAACCTTATTTACAGCATGAAAGTCTGCAGGTGATTGACAGCACAGAGTATTTCAGGAAAGGAGAGTGTAGGGGGACACTGACCAGTCCATGGTGTAAGCGAGTTCAGAAGTACCTATCAAGCGACAAGATAGACAAGTGGTAGGACAGACGTAACGGAAGTAGCAGGATTCCCAGCAGCACAAAGTATTTCAGAGAGGATGTGGTAATCTTGTGGGGAGCACAGACTAGTCTTCTAAAGTGACCAACCTTAGGGCAGGGCTGAATGTGAACAGTGGAGAATTGTGATATCAGGAAACAAGCTGAAGGTCACAGACTAAGGGTTGCAGGGTATCCAGCTGCACAGAGTATTTCAGGAAATTAGGGCTCTGATCTTGTGGGGCGCAGGGACCTGTCCTCTGATGTGATATCAGCAAGGAGAGGGTTATATGTACATGTCAGGATGGCAGGAGGACAAAGGGAAGGAGCAGAAACCTCCAGCAGCACAGAGTATTTCAGGAAATGAGGGCTCTGAGCTTATGGGGTGCACCACCCTTTTTTCTGATACAATGTCAACAAGGGCTGCATGTAACATTGGTAGTGCCAGGAGGGAAGGGGGACAAAGGGAAGCAGCTGAGACCTCCAGCAGCACAGAGTATTTCAGGACAGGAGCGCACTGGTTTCGTGGAGGGTATTGAATTGTTTATTAATGTGATTACGCTAGTGACAACTGGCCTGCAAGGGACAGGGGCAGAGTCATAATGTGAATAGGGGCATGGAGACAAGTAGGGGATCAGGAACTGAGGGTTAGTGGAAAGAGTAGGTTTTTAGCAGCACAGAGCATTTCAGGAGGGGAGCATGCTAGTACTGACCTCATCATCATGAGCAGCTACACAGCACTAAGAGGCGTCCTAGCCCCCTGCTGATGATTATAATGCTGATATTTGCATGAAGCTATCAGTGTGTCAGTCATGATGAGATAATTTACATAATGAGCATAGGAACGCAATCCTATAACTGAACACATGGACAATCTCTGACATTTAATGAATAGTTCAATCCACAGAGAAACAGCAAAGAACAAAAGGTCCATAATGGATGAATATATTATAATATGAGGCATAAATACAATCACTGTCTATTGGTTCTGCTGTATTTCCCCATAATTCACCATGCTTTTCTCTGTATTGCTCATAGACATATTTCGCCTCTGCAGCACACCATGTGGCCATACAGAGTATTGCAATTGAAATTTAAAGACGTATTTTAGCATTTTTTGCTTATAGAGTTCAGCATAGGCTATTATTGCACAATTATGTAATGTAATGGCTTAGTATAGGTATTTTAGTTGATGTGGCATATATGGACCATGTCTATCTTGTCTCCACCTTCCCCTCTGTAACATTATTTCCCTTGATGCCTCTTTGGTGATGTATCTTCACACTGCTGCCCCTGCTTGTGATAGGTTTCTCCCTGTCAGCTCTTACAAGCAGAGGAGTTTAGAGAGCAGGTAGAGGAGAGTAGTATGAAGCTAAATTTCACAAGATACACTGCAGAATCTGCACACAGCATTCACACCTAGTATAGACAGGACATGTGAGGCAAGGGAGAGTTGCATCTCATAGGATATACAGGGAATTCTGCACACAGAATTCACAGGGCATACAGACAAGCACTTTGAAACAAGGAAGAATATACATTGTATATTCTGCACACAACATTCACAGATAGTATAGACAGAAAGTGTGAGGCAATGGAGAGCAGTTTAAAGTTATATCTCATAGGATACAGTGGAGATCCTATACACAACACTCACAGATAGTACAGATAGGAAGTGTAAGGTAAGGGGGAGCAGTGTTAAATTTTATCTCATATGATACACTGAATATTCTGCACAGAGCATTCACAGATAATGCAGTTATAGTCATTGTGGCATTTTCAAGACAGTTTTATTACTACAATTGGAGAGCTAATTTTCAAATGTTTTTCCAAGGATCCTGCATTTCATAGGATACAATGGACATTCTCCATACAGCAATCGCATATACAGTATTATAGACAGGAAGTGTGAGGCAATGGAGAGCAGTGTGAAGTTATATCTCATAGGATACAGTGGAGATCCTGTACACAACATTCACAGATAGTATAGAAAGGAAGTGTAAGGCAGTGTTAAATTGTATCTCATAGGATACACTGAATATTCTGCACATAGCATTCACAGATAATGCAGTTATAGTCATTGTGGCATTTTCAAGACAGTTTTATTACTACAAGTGGAGAGCTAATTTGCAAATGTTTTCCAAAGGATCACTGCCGGCACTGAGAAGCTGCATTTCATAGGATACACTGGAAATTCTGCACACAGCACTCAGAGATAATGCAGACAATTAATGTGAGCGATGGTGGCTTTAGAGAGACAAGACTGTTTTCTTGCTTCTAGAGGAGAGCTAACCTGCACAATGTTTCCCCAGGATCATTGCCTGTAAGACCCCATAGACCAGATGCATCTCTTCAAGGACAACCAACTCTGTCTGCACCCGTGGAGTTACCTCCTATGTATGAGCAATGAAACCTTCAGCAGCAATCTATGTATATGTTTCATCAAGTTGGGGGGTCAACAACCTCCAGCTGTTGTGAAACTGCAACTCCCATCATGCTTTATGCTCTACTACAATTCCCAGCATGCTCCTTTCATTTCTATGAGAGCTCTTCGAAGGACAGGGCAAGTATGCATGCTGGGAGTTGTAGTTTCACAACAGCTGGAGTGCCGGAGGTTGCCTACCCCTGCTCTATTCACTTGCATGGGAGTTTAATCAAGTAAATGTGCATGCTGGGAGTAGTAGTCTCACAATAGCCGGAGCCCCGGTCATTGCTGACCACTGATTTACACGAAGCAAATACATTTTGGTGACAAAATATCATCCAGCGTCCTTATAGTTTTTGTTCCATACAATGGAATCACATATAAAAGAAGTCACAGGAAAGGGAATATTATGTTGCATTTTATTTTCTATGGTAGAATGTTCTCTGTATTGCAAACTATTTTTCCAGAAAAGCATAAAAAATCCATTTTTTTTCAAGTACTGCAGTCATTTCATTTACAATCTTCCAGCTCTCTATAAAAGTGTCCGCGGCTTGAGAGATGACTGTGGTTTTTTTCCCATCATTTCTGTTGTTCTCTGTAATGAAGAAAACCACTGTAGCTATAATTTATCATTCCGAGCACCACCAGGAAAATCAGAGCTTATCTCGGGGCTGGGATGTTAACAACGGCAAGAGACATATCAAAGGGATCCCCAATATTCGAATACCTTCTAGTGTCCGCTTCCTTCCTGTGGTGCTATTTTTGAAAGAAAGCAGCCATGTTTTTCTAACCCTGTACTACCCCTTTAATTCACTCGGCATAGAAATGCCTGTAAATAATGAACACAAACCCTAAGTAAATAATCAGGGATTTAACACATTAACCTCCAGATGTGCTCACAGGAAGTTGTGGAGCTTTATATCAGGAGGGATAGATGGACAGATGTTGGCTATATGCACTGTGAACACAGAACTCTGGAGGGTCAGGGGGTTTCCAACCCTTAAACACAAAAAACATAATGCTACTGCTATATTTAGCTGTTACAGTTGGAGCTATGACCGCCATATGTCACACCAAAAGTAAACTTTTTGTTTGTTTTTTAACATGTAAAGTGTCTAAAACTTCCTACCCAAAACCATTCATTTAGAAAAATAATGGAATTTTAGTCAATTTAGTTGTGCTACACTAATGACTGAAACATGAGAAGCAGAATTAAGCTGAAGTGAACTCCTGCTAACACGGAATTAAAAAAATACCCCAAATGCCATCATCAAGTCATCCAGTGATCTATGAGGTCCATAGCGTTGGTTCTAGACAGTGTTTAGGCAGTGGGAAAAAATGGTGAGTCTAGAAGTTATGGACTGGAAATGTTCAGTTTCTGAGACATCGGTGGGAAGTGATGGGTTGATGTTGAGCTATTAGTGGAAAATGATTAAAGGTGGGGTCATTGGTGGGCAGCGTTGGATGGATAGAAATTGGCAGTGGGAAGTATTGGAGAGGGAAATGTTGAGTTTGCATGGAATTTCTGCTGGGAAGTGTTGGATTCATGCAGGGGCGGACTGGGAACTTAAAGTGGCTCTGGAAAAAATACAAAAAATTGCCCCGTTTTGTAGTTGAGTCCAAATTGATGGAAGATAGGGCCAGTAATACCATATTGTGGCACATTACACCACCCCAACAGAGCCAAATACCACAGTCCATCACAAAATACTGCCAGCACAAAATACATCCCCCAAAACTTCTACTGACTGGTTGTGAGGGGGGCCAAGTTGGTCCCCTGGGCATTGGCCCACCAGGAAATTTCCTTGTAAGGTCTATGGCCAATCCACCCCTGGATTCATGTTGAGCTAGAGTGAAGTCAATGGTAGAAAGCTATAAGACACTGGAGACTTGAGATAGAGATGTCAAATGTTGGGGTAGTGTTGAGTCAACGATGGGAAATAATGGGTCGGAATTCAAAGGTGAGAAGCTTTGGGTAATGTTGAGTTAGTGGTGGGAAATAAGTAATTGTTGGGTAAAAGGTAAAGTATTGGGTGAACTCAGCAGTCAGAGGTAAAAGCTTAGTGCTGAGCTAGAGGGTGGAAAAATGAGGAGTTGGTGTGGAAGTGGGCAGTGTTCGGTTAATGTTGGGTTAGTGTTACAGTCATTGGTGGGAAGAGATGGTCAGGTGATGGGTTGGTATAGAGTAACTAGTGGGCAGTGTTGGGTTAGTGTTACAGTCATTGGTGGGAAGAGATGATTAGGTGATAGGTTGGTATAGAGTTAGTAGTGGGTGTTATTGGGTTAATGTTGGGTTAGTGTTACAGTCAGTGGTGGGAAGAGATGGTTGGTTGATAGGTTGGTAAAGAGTAAGTAATGGGCAGTGTTGGTTTAATGTTGGGTAAGTGCTGAGTCAGTAATTATTGAGTGTTGACTTGGTAGGAGGAGCTTTGGGTTGATGAGAAATGAGAAGTTCAGTATTATGGGGTTAATGCTGGGTTAGTGTTACAGTCAGTGGTGGGACGAGCTGGTTAGGTGATAGGTTGGTATAGAATTAGTCGTGGGCTCTGTGGGGTTAGTGTACAGTCAGTGGTTGGAAGATATAGTTAGGTGATAGGTTCATATAGCGTTAGTAGTGGGTGTTGCTGGGTTAATGTTGGGTTAGTGTTACAGTCAGTGGGGGGAAGAGATGGTCGGGTGATAGGTTGGTATACAGTTAGTAGTGGGCAGTGTTGGGTTAATGTTGGGTAAGTGCTGAGTCAGTAATTATTGAGTGTTGACTTGGCAGGAAGAGTTTTGGGTTGATAAGAACTCAGAAATGAGAAGTTCAGCATTCTGGGTTAATGTTGGTTTAGTGTTAGAGTCAGTGGTGGGAAGAGATGGGTGAGTGATCGGTTGGTATAGAATTAGTAGTGGGTTCTGTTTGGTTATTTTGGGTTAGTGTTACAATCAGTGGTGGGAAGAGCTGGTTTGGTGATAGGTTGGTATAGAGGTAATAGTGGGCGGTGTTGGGTTAATGTTGGGTTAGTGTTGCAATCAGTGGTGGGAAGAGCTGGTTTGGTGATAGGTTGGTATAGAGTTAGTAGTGGGCTCTGTTGGGTTAATGTTGGGTAAGTGCTGAATCAGTAATTATTGAGTGTTAAATTGGCTGGAGGAGTCTTGGGTTGATGAGAACTCAGAAGTGAGAAGTTCAGCATTCTGTGCTGATGAGAAGTCAGAAGTGAGATGCTTAAGGACCATGTGAAGTCGGTGGTGGAAAATAAGTTAGTGACTGAAAGTGATGGGTGGAGGGCAACTCATCAGTGGGAAGTAATGGGTTAATATTGAGCTAGAGGTGGTGTATATTGAATCGGTGTTGAATTAGTGTGGAGAAATTTTGGACGTTGACATTGACGTAACGTTTTTGATGTTACCAGTAAACATTACTGGGTAATTGTTGAGTTACGTAGAATTGAGAAATATCTAACTGTGGTAGAGACAGTGGTGGCAAATCATGAGTTTATGCTGCGCTAATAAGTGGTCAGCAGTAAGAAATGTGGGTTAGCGTTGAGTTACTAGTGGGTAATTGGTACGTTTTGGATCAGCAGTGGACAGTTTAGGTGGAGGTGACATCAGCAATTGGAATTGTTGTGTTAGTGTTGAGTCAGGGTTCAGAAATGATGGGTTGGTAAGGGGCCATTGGTGGGAAGTAATGTCTCAAGACTACTGTAAGTAGCTGCTGGTTGGAAGCATTGAGCGTTGAGTCCCAGGTAAGAAGAGTTGGGTTAATGTTGAGTTATGGATGGGTGTAGCTTTGGTACAGTATTTAGTCAGGAGTCAATAGTAGAACGTGTAACACTGAGTTACTGCTGAGAGGAAATGTTGAAACAGTGTTGAATCAGAGGGGGCAATTGTTGGATCAATGGAAGGATCATTTTAGGCTTATTGTAGAGCTAGCCATAGGAGGACCTTAGGGTACCATCAGTAGTGTGATGCTGGATTACAGGATTGGCAGACATGCTGTATCATGGCTGAGGAGAGTTATACATAACTAAGCTTGGATTGTTAATTAATATTAAACGCATTTAGTAAAAATTACTAATTAAATCCTGAAGAAAACTCAAGAAATCTCCAGAGCTCCACTGCCATGCCAAGCAGTCGTTAACCCCTTCTGCTGCCCAGAGAGAAGTGAAGCGTATGACAGGTACAATACATCAGCAATAAAACTGATCCCAGACACCGAGCTCCACAGTCTGTCTTCTACTTTATAACATCATTTTCCTCACTGCAGGAGAAAATGACTAAATATCAGCGGTAGGTGAATCTCATTGCACTGATATCAGTCAGGTCACTGCAGTGCCATAGCGACTAAAGATTCATTTACACAAAGCACGTGATGTCCTACACCGCCAGCCCCATGTCAGTGCGAGGTGACAGGAACAATCTCCAGTGTTTTATCTGTCACCGAGAAAGAACACAGACAAATCTCCAGCTACTGGAAAAGATAGATAGATAGATAGATAGATATGAGATAGATAGATAGATAGATAGATAGATAGATAGATAGATAGATAGATAGATAGATAATAGATAGATGTGAGAGATAGATAGATAGATAGATAGATAGATAGATAGATAGATGATAGATATGAAAGATAGATAGATAGATAGATAGATAGATAGATAGATAGATATGAGATAGATAGATAGAAGATAGATAGATAGATAGATAGATAGATATGAAAGATAGATAGATAGATAGATATGAGATAGATAGATAGATAGATAGATAGAAGATAGATAGATGTGTGTGAGAGAGAGAGATAGATAGATAGATAATAGATAGATGTGAGAGATAGATAGATAGATAGATAGATAGGAGATAGATAGAAGATAGATAGATAGATAGATAGATAGATAGATAGATAGATAGATAGATAGATAGATAATAGATAGATGTGTGTGTGAGAGAGATAGATAGATAGATAGATAGATAGATAGATAGATAGATAGATAGATATAAGAGAGATAGATAGATAGATAGATAGATAGATAGATATAAGATAGACAGATAGATATGAGATAGATAGATAAATAGATAGATAGATAGATAGATAATAGATAGATGTGAGAGATAGATAGATAGATAGATAGATAGATGATATGAAAGATAGATAGATAGATAGATAGATAGATAGATAGATAGATAGATAGATAGATAGATAGAAGATAGATAGATAGATAATAGATAGATGTGTGTGTGAGAGAGAGAGAGATAGATAGATAATAGATAGATGTGAGAGATAGATAGATAGATAGATAGATAGATTGATAGATAGATAGATAGGAGATAGATAGATAGATAGATAGATAGATAATAGATAGATAGGAGATAGATAGATAGATAGATAGATAGATAGATAGATATAAGATAGACAGATAGATATGAGATAGATAGATAAATAGATAGATAGATATGAGATAGATAGATAAATAGATAGATAGATAGATAGATAGATAGATATGAGATAGACAGATAGATATGAGAGATAGATAGATAGATAGATAGATAGATAGATAGATAGAATTTATTGATTGATATTGTGACCTACAAAAGGATCTGAAGACTTTCCAAATGCACTGTAGTTAGATAGATGATAAATAAATATGAGATAGATATTAGAGATAGATAGATAGATAGATAGATAGATAGATAGATACAGTACTGTACAGTGACTGCCTGGTAGTAATAATACAGGTAACAATTACTCTACAAGCAGTGGCGTACATAGAGAAGTAAGGGCCCCATAGCATGGATGAAACCAGGCCCCCACACAGGACAGAAGAGTTTCTGCCTAATCCCTTTACAATGACCCTTGGGCCATTTTCCCACTGCTTCATTTGCTAAAAGTTGTTCCTTTAGAGGGTAGAGTCCTGACCAAGTTTTCACCTCCAGTAGAAGAGGAGATAATCACAACTAAGACTGGGCCCCCTCTTGCCCTGGGCCCCATAGCAGTCATATGGTCTGCCGCTATGGTAGTTATGCCCCTGTCTAGAAGGTTGGGAGGTGAGGACAGGATGGTGATGGCTCCCAAGTGGTGGAAACCCTGTAGCAATTACCCCTTTTCATGTGTCATATGGATGGACATGGACTCCCAGCTTTGTCCTGACCTCCATGATGGAGGACAGATAATCCAGCATGGCCCTCTCCATGGAGAGCATAATCCCAGTTATGGAGACGTCAGCCATGAGGACCTCACCTCCCTGTAATTAGACCTGTGTTTACAGATTAACAATAGTATCCAGATAGGTCCCTGGTCTGCCACATTCCACAAGTCCCAGATCAGGTTTGGAGGATGCTTTGTGAGGCTGATAATGAGGAGTGTGGTCCTGAAAGTAATTACAGCCCGAAGCCTCAGCTGCAAATAATCAGCCCCCTACACCACGTCTGAGGCCGGGGACTAAACTGGAGCTGACAGTCCTTTGTAGGACCATGAGTGGAAGGAAACCTCCAGGACAGATCCTGATACATGGTGTCATTCCAGAAGAGCAAAGTCATATAAAGGGGCCTCCAGCTGAGGACAGAGTCAAGGACTCGGGGACACTGAGGCCTCTCCATGGTGTGCTACATGTGTAGTGAATGAGATTATATACTAGTGAATGGGATTACATGGTACTGGACGGGATTACACACTAGTGGTTGGGATTACATAGTAATGGATAGGATAACATAGTATTGGACGGGATTACACACTAGTGGATGGGATTACATAGAAGTAAATAGGATTGTGTAGCAATGAACGGGATTACATAATAGTGAATAAGATTATATACTAATAAATGGGATTACACAGTAGTGAATAGGATTACATAGTAATGGATGGAATTACATATTAGTGAATGGGATTACATACTAGTGAAAAATGTTACATAGTAGTGAACAAGATTATATACTAGTGAAGGGGATTACATAGAAGCAAATAGGATTGTGTAGCAAAAAAAAGGATTACACATTAGTGAATAATATTACATAGTGATGAAGAGCAGAGAATGGGATTACATAATAGTGAATAGGATCACATAGCAATAAATGGGATTACAAAGCAATGGGATTACATAGTAGTGTATAGGATTACATAACACAGTATTAAATAGGATTACATAGTAGTAAATAGGATTATGCAGCAATGAACGGGATTACATACTAGTGAATAATGTTACATAGGAGTGAATGAGATTATATACTAGTGAATAATGTTACATAGGAGTGAATGAGATTATATACTAGTGAATGGGATTACATAGGAGTGAATGAGATTATATACTAGTGAATGGGATTACATAGGAGTGAATGAGATTATATACTAGTGAATGGGATTACATAGAAGCAAATAGGATTGTGTAGCAATGGATGGGATTACATACTAGTGAATACGTAGTAATGAAGAGCAGAGAACGGGATTACCCAGTAGTGAATCGCCGCCATTTACACTATGCCGTTAATCTCCATGTGATGGGATCAAATTAGAGGAGGAAATAGAAGGAATTACTGGAAACGTAATCCCAGTGACGAGATCCTGTATTCATGCAGTTACATTTTCCGGGCACTGCACTCACCAGGCGCCTTCTCCTTCTCTTTCTAGTTTTGAGAAATTCCAAATTAAATTGCAATACCAGATTATCCTTTTTTCTGGATTATCACATGCCAGATTAAAACACCCTCAGAGCAACCTCTGTATGAACATTTCCGTAGATTACCCTCCACCCCCTACGGTTATGGTCCTCCACATATGAAATAAATCCAACATGAATGTACGTACATGGCTTCTCCTAGTCCACACAGAGCCTAGATCTCGTATTATATAATATTATATAAACAGGGACAAAATCCCAGCAACATTGGGCCTTAAAGAGGCTGTGCACCTCAGAGGGGAGGTTCTGACAACTACCTCCCCATCACCCCCTCCCACATCACCCACACACACACACACCCTCCGCCCTGCCAGACCTGCAGAGAGAAGCATACTTACCTGGCTCCTTCTCTCCCTGGCCTCGGCTGCACTCTCAGGATGTAAATTTCCATTTTGACGCCGCTACAGCCAATCCCCGGCCCCAGCTGTGACCTTCTCTACTGACATCAATGGACCAGGTCACTGCTGCAGCCAACGATTGGCTGCAGCAGTGACTAAACTGAAGGTTACATCCTGGGAGCTCGGCAGAGCAGCCGAGGACAGGGAGAGAAGCAGTGGGGAGCCAGTGACAGGAAGTAGGTAAATTGGATTCTCTTCGCAGCTCAACCCAAGAGGGAGGGGAGTGCCAGAAACAGGGGCGCACCTAGCCTTTCTGCTGTCTGAGGCGAAAACTCCCCACTCCCCAATCCCAATTTCTTAACCTAACCCCTTCCCTTCAGCCCATGGCCCTTCCGCTGCCCCCCTCTTGCCCCTACCTGGTGCTGCCTGAGGCGGTCGCCTCACCTGGGCTCATTGGTGGGGCACCCCTGGCCAAAACCACCCCAAAGTTGCACAACCCCTTTAATAAGAATCAAATATTAGTCCACCTTCATTTTTGATGATTAAACAAGCAGAAACCTTTAAAAAATTCAGTGAAAACTGAAGCTACCCCCAAAATGACTGCTTCTCCAGTCACCCTAATAAACTTTCCAACAGTAAGAACCTGAATAGGTTCAGTGATCAGAAAGTTACACGGGGGGTTTCCTTGCTCAGGATCCACATCTTTTGGCCAGAGAGCAGAGCGGTTGTGAAGAGTGTCTCTCACTTTGGAGGACCTGTCCTGTTCTACATTTCACATACAACCCATTGATTTGACTGGGAGCTGTGCAATGCTCTATTTCTCCAGCGGGTGCGCTGCAGGGAGAGTAACCACTTGCTACAGGCCTCCCTAGCAAAAAGATGAATGAATGCAAAATAAAATCCACCAAATTCACAATTACTCTACTCCCACCCTCTGAGCAAAGAATATTTTTGGTGGAGTCATCTTTTCATACACATATTTATATCAGAGGTTTTCCCGTGAAATCCATCTATCACCTATCCCCGGTTTATGATTGCTGGGGACCCCCGTGTCACTAAAAGACATGTTCTCTTCACCCGGACAACCATGGTGAGGAGAAGTTTCAATGGTGGAGCCATTCAGCGTTCCGACTGTCGCTCTAGTCAAAGTGGAGCAGAGCTGCAATACCAAACGTAACCTATGGACACGGGTGGCGCTGTGTCTAGAAGAAAGCTGCCATGATATGTTTTTAAATATTGAGAAATCCTTTTTTGGCTTCCTCCTGTTTTACATTGGTCGTCCACCACGTGTGAGTGGCAATGGCGTACATAGAGAAGTAAGGGCCCCATAGCAAGGATCAAACCAGGCCCCCCACACAGGACAGAAGGGTTTCCGCCTAAACCCCTTTCAATGACCCTGACCAAGTTTTCACCTCCAGTAGAAGAGGAGATAATCCCACCTAAGACCGGGCCCCCTCTTGCCCTGGGCCCCATAGCAGTCACATGGTCTGCCGCTATGGTAGTTATGCCCCTGGTGAGTGGTGATGATCTCAACCGATGAGAAGGTATAAGGGTTGGTTGGAAGGAGGAAGAGCTCGTCTTGAGAGGTCTTCTTCTCGATGACCATGGAAGAAGAACTGACAACTCCTAACGTCCCAGCACGTTATCACTTTTGGTCTTGATTTCGGGACAGGGGGAAATCTTCCGTTTTTTTTCCAGTCAGCAATAGACATGATTTTGGTTGAGGTGGAAAATGAGCTCACCGCGTCCACGTTCTCCGGCAACAACAAAAATCAGAAAGACTTGTAGGAACTTTTAGGAGTCACCAGCAGGTGTCATTGGCTGGTAAGCTTGAGAAGAGGCAGCGTGTCCACGGGAGCATGTCTGCAGGCTGTATAAGTAGCTCCACTTTTATTAGTTGATATTAAAATTATATTAACACCTTAAGGGCACAGCCGCCTCTTTTGGGCTTCGAGACGCAGCGATTTATTTCGTTTTTCATCTCCACATTTCCAGGGCCATTACTTATTTTGCCCCAACGCAAATCACAATATGTCCAGACAGATTTTGTGTCGAACGCCGCAGTTCATGTGCGACGTTTCCTCCATTGACCTTCATGGAAGTCGCGCACGACGCGTGACTCGCTTGTGACTTGGCTGTGTTTTCCCAGCCAAATCACAGTTCTGAAATAGTAAAATTCTCTAAATGTCACCTCTGTCACTCCTGAATACTCATAACACAGGCATTGAGTGTGCACTAACCAATGTCTGTTCAAGGTGCTATTGATGTAGTGCAAATTGTCAGCAAATGATCTTTTGGTGACCCGTATCACCAAACTCTCTGCCTAAGTGGGTGCTGGATTAAGGACAGTAATGGCGACATCTGAAGATTAAAACCTATATACTACCCCCCAACATGTTTCATCAGCTAACCGCTGACTTCTTCAGGGGTTCGGGCAGCAATGAGGTAATTAGCCCAGCAGCCTCTATTTATGTTCACATTTCCTGACTGTCAGCACTTACATCCAATCCATAGCTGTTGCATCAGAGTTAGACATATGTTCACTCACATAATGCCCAATGGGGACAGTTACCTGATCCACCATGATTAGACCGATCCCCAATCAGTGTTCACTGACATCGATGTCATTCATGATGTTCTGCACTGTATAATCCTGCGCCCAGACTTCTGTTACAGAGTGCAGCGCTAGGCTTCTCTGCGCATGCACCCGAACTTAGAGACAAAACGCCTGAATCATGCTAAAGCGCATGCGCCGGGACTTAGAATTATTTTGCCAGCTGAATACTTTTTCCAGGGCATGCTGAAGGACATACACTCACCGGCCACTTTATTAGGTACACCATGCTAGTAACGGGTTGGACCCCCTTTTGCCTTCAGAACTGCCTCAATTCTTCGTGGCATAGATTCAACAAGGTGCTGGAAGCATTCCTCAGAGATTTTGGTCCATATTGACATGATGGCATCACACAGTTGCCGCAGATTTGTCGGCTGCACATCCATGATGCGAATCTCCCGTTCCACCACATCCCAAAGATGCTCTATTGGATTGAGATCTGGTGACTGTGGAGGCCATTTGAGTACAGTGAACTCATTGTCATGTTCAAGAAACCAGTCTGAGATGATTCCAGCTTTATGACATGGCGCATTATCCTGCTGAAAGTAGCCATCAGATGTTGGGTACATTGTGGTCATAAAGGGATGGACATGGTCAGCAACAATACTCAGGTAGGCTGTGGCGTTGCAACGATGCTCAATTGGTACCAAGGGGCCCAAAGAGTGCCAAGAAAATATTCCCCACACCATGACACCACCACCACCAGCTTGAACCGTTGATACAAGGCAGGATGGATCCATGCTTTCATGTTGTTGACGCCAAATTCTGACCCTACCATCCGAATGTCGCAGCAGAAATCGAGACTCATCAGACCAGGCAACGTTTTTCCAATCTTCTACTGTCCAATTTCGATGAGCTTGTGCAAATTGTAGCCTCAGTTTCCTGTTCTTAGCTGAAAGGAGTGGCACCCGGTGTGGTCTTCTGCTGCTGTAGCCCATCTGCCTCAAAGTTCGACGTACTGTGCGTTCAGAGATGCTCTTCTGCCTACCTTGGTTGTAACGGGTGGCAATTTGAGTCACTGTTGCCTTTCTATCAGCTCGAACCAGTCTGCCCATTCTCCTCTGACCTCTGGCATCAACAAGGCATTTCCGCCCACAGAACTGCCGCTCACTGGATGTTTTTTCTTTTTCGGACCATTCTCTGTAAACCCTAGAGATGGTTGTGCGTGAAAATCCCAGTAGATCAGCAGTTTCTGAAATACTCAGACCAGCCCTTCTGGCACCAACAACCATGCCACGTTCAAAGGCACTCAAATCACCTTTCTTCCCCATACTGATGCTCGGTTTGAACTGCAGGAGATTGTCTTGACCATGTCTACATGCCTAAATGCACTGAGTTGCCGCCATGTGATTGGCTGATTAGAAATGAAGTGTTAACGAGCAGTTGGACAGGTGTACCTAATAAAGTGGCCGGTGAGTGTATATGCTGATGCTATTTATCTTATATTGAATCACATGTATGGAAATTGGCTATGTCTTGTCCCTATAAATCTATCACTATTTAAATTTCCGTTCATCAATATAAGGGAAGACCAAAAATGATACCATTCTGATCTTTATTTCCAGTAATGACCATGTCTTGAAGACGGATAACTATCCTATAGAGCTATTTTGAAATTATTGAAATGCTGTATTGAGACAAGATAAATAATTTGGAAGAACCGAGTGGTCAGGTATCTAAAACATAGCTGTGAACACTCAAACCATATAGCAAATGGAACGGATGCTTCTTCACTAGGTGCAATGTGTGATGTTCCTATATGTCACTAATTCTAATTGCTGACTCAAAAGTGACTGTTCGCCCACCAAAATAATAGTAATACCATTGATGGACTACACACTTTTAGAAGCTATGATAAATCACATAGTGCTGATTTACTGAACCTGAAGATAATTTGCTTTCTGCTCCTTATTACTGGGAAATAACACCTCATTATTGTTACTCACTCACATGTGAGTTTACAAAAAGGATGAATACGTGAATCCTTCATTAAGTCCCTTAGGACTAAGACTGTCCAGCCTAAAAATCCATCTGGTTTCTTCTTGCAAGAGGATCCTATCCAGGTTACCTCTTCTTGCACCCAACATTTTCTTAGTTAGCCCCCAAAACTTGAGACACATTGGATCTCCTCCATGTTTTTGTCTCACATGGCGTGAGATGGAGGTATCTGCTTTTGTATTAATACTGCTAAAATGCTGTGAGATGGAACAGTAAAAAAGCTGTGTACCAGCTTTTTTGCTTTTTTACTGTTCCATCTCCTAAGACGTGGCTACGTTCAGAAATAGTGGGCACTTTCCCTTGTGGAAGATGTTCATTTTGCCCTTTGGTCAAGAAAATAAAGAAGTTTCAAAATCCAGTGGACAATAAGGAATATTGTATCAACCAATTCATCAACATGTAGCACAATGCACATGCCCCAAGCTTTATGTGGGCAAGACAATCCAAGAATTCAGACGACGCATCTCACAGCATTTTAGCAGTATTAATACAAAAGCAGATACCTCCATCTCACGCCATGTGAGACAAAAACATGGAGGAGATCCAATGTGTCTCAAGTTTTGGGGGCTAACTAAGAAAATGTTGGGTGCAAGAAGAGGTAACCTGGACAGGATCCTCTTGCAAGAAGAAACCAGATGGATTTTTAGGCTGGACAGTCTTAGTCCTAAGGGACTTAATGAAGGATTCACGTATTCATCCTTTTTGTAAACTCACATGTGAGTGAGTAACAATAATGAGGTGTTATTTCCCAGTAATAAGGAGCAGAAAGCAAATTATCTTCAGGTTCAGTAAATCAGCACTATGTGATTTATCATAGCTTCTAAAAGTGTGTAGTCCATCAATGGTATTACTATTATTTTGGTGGGCGAACAGTCACTTTTGAGTCAGCAATTAGAATTAGTGACATATAGGAACATCACACATTGCACCTAGTGAAGAAGCATCCGTTCCATTTGCTATATGGTTTGAGTGTTCACAGCTATGTTTTAGATACCTGACCACTCGGTTCTTCCAAATTATTTATCTTGTCTCAATACAGCATTTCAATAATTTCAAAATAGCTCTATAGGATAGTTATCCATCTTCAAGACATGGTCATTACTGGAAATAAAGATCAGAATGGTATCATTTTTGGTCTTCCCTTATATTGATGAACGGAAATTTAAATAATATATGGAGAACGGGGCCCCCAAAGTGAAGAAGTGCGCACCGCGCAAGCGCGGCCCGCTCTCCATTCACTTCTATGGGGCCGACGAAGATAGCCAAACCAGCGCCTACCGATATGCCCCCATTGTCCAAGATGAGAATACCCCTTTAAGGCTACTTTCACACTAGCGTTTCTATTTTCCGCTATTGGGACCCGTCATAGGGTCTCAATAGCGGAAAAAAGACGCTTCTGTTTTGTTCCCGTTCGTAACTGAACAGAACAGAGTGTTCCAAAATGCATTCCGGTTCGTTCTGATACCCAAGAGCAGCATGCTGCGGTTTTCTTTCTGTCATGGGATGCGGAGCAAGACGGATCCGTCATGACCCACAATGCAAGTCAATGGGACGGATCCGTTTTCTCTAACACAATCTGACACAATCGAAAACGGATTCATCCCCCATTGACTTTCAATGGAGTTCATGACGGATCCGACTTGGCGATGTTAAAGATAATACAACCGGATCCGCTCATAACAGATGCAGACGGTTTATTATCAGTAACGGAAGCAGGATCCAGCAAAAACGCTAGTGTGAAAGTAGCCTTAACTGACACAGCCTTGTCTAGACTGGATACACTTGTAACAAACATAATGTAAGTGAAACATTATAGGTAACAATAAACAGAAAACTGAAACATTGTATCAGGACAAAAGAGAAACATGTTTAGCAGACTGAGGACCGGTAGACTAGATACAATTGCACAAACCCGCAGCTGTGAGAAGTATTATGTCTGTGCCAGTTCTGAGCCTTTGAAGGTAATCAAGGATATTTCCGTTAACTGACAACAAGCAGAGACGAATTGAAACACAAAAGCAGCATTTATGTTTCTCTCTACTTTCTCACCTGGATTGCTTGCAGTATCCTCTGGCTATACACTGAGCTAAACAGCCGTCCTCAGATCCCTTATGGTCATTGGCACAGATATGACCCTCACACACTGTCTACATCAGTCCCATAGAAGTGAATGGAGTGGTGGACCAACGAGCGTACTCCTTCACCATTTCCAAAGAAGACCCCTTGTTCTCGGGATCACTGGGGGTCTCAGCGATCGGATCATCCCCTGCAATCTGATAAATAAATACTTTTTATTAGATACCCCATTAAGGTACTTATAATTTTACCATTTTTCTCATCATCCAGTAGCACAAAAACTTTATGTAACCTCTGAGGCTAGTAGGAGATCATTTTCTTTAGATGGAGCATCACCTGCAAAATAAGTCTCCATGCACCAATGTGTCTTTTCAATGAGAAGCAATGACCCCCTGAGAGACAACCACCACAACTGTAATAAATATGGGCTTCTAGAGAGGTGGCCCTGTCATAGATGTCCAGTATATATAAGGGGAAGTAACAATCTGCCTTCATGGTGGTATTTTGGAGTGGTTTCACTATGCATGTTATTGGGGAGGATCTCCTTTGCCTTCCAGCACCATGCAATAATCAGAAACCAACTTGATCCCCTAAAAAATCTAGTGTAATACAGTAAATCTGTAAAAGACATAGAAGAGGGGGAGGAGGGGGATGGAGCTGCGGCTTTTCTTGGTCTTTGTTAAACGAAATGCTGCGAGAGGGTAAGGGGAGCAGTAGAGAGGAGACATCATGCTATAGAACATGTGGGGAGCAGGAAATTACCCCAAATGAAGGGAACACCTAACACCATGTAGAACAAACAAGCCCTATCAGCACAAATACACGGAAACATACGGCGCTGCAGCAAGAACCCACCATGTTAAGCTTCATGTTCGCTACTCGGAGCCTTTGGGTATTTTCCAATCTCATCTCCGACTCTCTGCCTTCAGTCACTGTCACAATCCATTCCACCTGTCTTCATCTCTGCTACATCTTAATTTACCGAAAGCTAGACCTGGTCTTGCAATGGAGCTTATGGAAGCCACAAATAGCCGCAGCCATATGTTAATCTAAGTCACCAGTAATGTGTTACAGATGTATGTTTTCTAGTATTGAGTCACCGGTAAACCTCAACACCGTGCCTGAAGAGATGCCAGCTCTCACCATGGATGCCCCTCTCCATATGGCCGCCCATGCTGCCACCCAGAAAAAGACCATCCAGAACCTACAGATGATGAAGTAGTATGGCTAGGATATGCCCCCATTGTCTTATAGGTGCGGGTCCCAGCAGAACAGAGCCCCCGAACTGAATGAGGGCACACTGCACATGCACAGCCGCCCTCCATTCATCTCTATGGGGCCGCCGAAAATAGCCGAGCACTAGCTCGGCTACTTCCGTTGGCTCCATAGAAATGAATGGGAGCGGTGGCCGCGCTTGCGCGCTGCGCTCCCATTCATTTCTATGAGCGCAGCGGGAAGCTGCGCCTGGTGGTGGCCGGGGTCCTCCAGGCGCAGCGCTCCCCGCTCCGTTCTAGATATAGGTGCGGGTCCCAGCGGTGGGACCCGCACCTATAAGACAATGGGGGCATATCCTAGAGATATGCCCCCATTGTCTAAGATGAGAATACCCCTTTAATATGTTAGCTCAAGCCTCGAGTTCCAAAGAATCTCCATGTAAATGACTGCACTTCTAGATACATACCATGTATAGTTAAAGAAGTTGTCCACCATTAGATAGACATGGCTGTTTTCTTCTAAAAAAAACAGCGCCACACCTCTCCACAGGTTGTGTGTGGTACTGCAGCTCAGCTCCAGTCACTTCTATAGAAGTTTTTGGAGCAAAACAGCCATGCTTTCCTAATTTTAGGCAACCCCTTTAATCAATATGTTTAAAAGGATTCATGGGTGCAAATTTTATATGACCTGTAAAGAGGCGGCTGCTAAACTTGAACCTAATCTACTCCGGACAGTGTAAATAAGAGAAGGTAAGTTACTTGAGGGTCATACCACCCTTATTCCCTATTACCTACACTGGGTGTTCCTTTACTCTTAGTAACAAATACAATAAGATTTGATTTCACTCACACCATCCACTTTTTGTGGGTGCAATTAATATGTCTTTTTCATCCCTTAAAGGGATGTAGGGGTCCAACCTGAGCAATGGAGTGCCACAACCTGAGCAATGGAGTGGTACAACCTGAGCAATGTAGGGGTCCAACCTGAGCAATGGAGTGCCACAACCTGAGCAATGGAGTGGTACAACCTGAGCAATGGAATACCACAGCCTGAGCAATGGAGTGCCACAACCTGAGCAATGGAGTGGTACAACCTGAGCAATGGAGTGGCAGAACCTGAGCAATGGAGTGCCACAACCTGAGCAATGGAGTGCCACAACCTGAGCAATGGAGTGGTACAGCCTGAGCAATGGAGTGGTACAACCTGAGCAATGGAGTGGTACAGCCTGAGCAATGGAGTGGTACAACCTGAGCAATGGAGTGGTACAACCTGAGCAATGGAGTGCCACAACCTGAGCAATGGAGTGCCACAACCTGAGCAATGGAGTGGTACAGCCTGAGCAATGGAGTGGTACAACCTGAGCAATTGAGTGCCACAACCTGAGCAATGGAGTGGTACAGCCTGAGCAATGGAGTGGTACAGCCTGAGAAATGGAGTGCCACAACCTGAGAAATGGAGTGGTACAGCCTGAGCAATGGAGTGGTACAACCTGAGCAATGTAGGGGTCCAACCTGAGCAATGGAGTGGTACAACCTGAGCAATGGAGTGGTACAACCTGAGCAATGGAGTGCCACAACCTGAGCAATGGAGTGCCACAACCTGAGCAATGGAGTGGTACAACCTGAGCAATGGAATACCACAACCTGAGAAATGGAGTGGTACAGCCTGAGCAATCGAGTGGTGCAACCTGAGCAATGGAATACCACAACCTGAGAAATGGAGTGGTACAGCCTGAGAAATGGAGTGGTACAGCCTGAGCAATGGAGTGCCACAACCTGAGCAATGGAGTGCCACAACCTGAGCAATGGAGTGCCACAACCTGAGCAATGGAGTGGTGCAACCTGAGCAATGGAATACCACAACCTGAGAAATGGAGTGGTACAGCCTGAGCAATGGAGTGCCACAACCTGAGCAATGGAGTGGTACAACCTGAGCAATGGAGTGGCAGAACCTGAGCAATGGAGTGCCACAACCTGAGCAATGGAGTGCCACAACCTGAGCAATGGAGTGGTACAGCCTGAGCAATGGAGTGGTACAACCTGAGCAATTGAGTGCCACAACCTGAGCAATGGAGTGGTACAGCCTGAGCAATGGAGTGGTACAACCTGAGCAATGGAGTGCCACAACCTGAGAAATGGAGTGGTACAGCCTGAGCAATGGAGTGGTACAACCTGAGCAATGTAGGGGTCCAACCTGAGCAATGGAGTGGTACAACCTGAGCAATGGAGTGGTACAACCTGAGCAATGGATTGGTACAACCTGAGCAATGGAGTGCCACAACCTGAGCAATGGAGTGGTACAACCTGAGCAATGGAATACCACAACCTGAGAAATGGAGTGGTACAGCCTGAGCAATGGAAGTAGTACAGCCTGAGCAATGGAGTGCCACAACCTGAGCAATGGAGTGCCACAACCTGAGCAATGGAGTGCCACAACCTGAGCAATGGAGTGCCACAACCTGAGCAATGGAGTGGTACAACCTGAGCAATGGAGTGCCACAACCTGAGCAATGGAGTGGTACAACCTGAGCAATGGAGTGCCACAACCTGAGAAATGGAGTGCCACAACCTGAGCAATGGAGTGGTACAGCCTGAGCAATAGAGTGCCACAACCTGAGCAATAAAGTACCACAACCTGAGCAATGGAGTGCCACAACCTGAGCAATAGAGTGCCACAACCTGAGCAATAAAGTACCACAACCTGAGCAATGGAGTGCCACAACCTGAGCAATGGAGTGGTAAGACCTGGGCAAGATTCCATGATCTCAGCTTACATAAGCTCGAACTTAACCTGACCTACATTACACAGTGAGGATTCAGGGCACAATCTATGTGATTAACAACCTCGAGTATCCACAAATTCTGTGCTTTACAGAAAGAAAACCAATTGACATTCCAATATCCGTGCCAGCGCTGCATAGAAAGAAACTCTGGACAATCCTGATCAAAACCTTGGATTTAACTACTTGAGCGTTGGAAATAATAAGGTCCTGAACTGTAGCAATCAGCCGGCTCCGAACAATAATATGACCGCGACTCGAAAAGAGCAACAAATACTCGCAAAAACGGCTTAAGAAAAATGAATTGTGAGGTCGGGAGAATTGGAAAAAAAAATAAAAGAACTGCTCCTATAAATTGTACGTTGTGGGTGACCTCCGTGAAAGTCCTCAGCGGCACCGATCAATGCTCGGGTGGCTTTCTGGCTTCATACTGCAAATGAGTAACTGTTCTCATGTCTCAATTACAACTTCGGAAGAACATCCCCCACCTGAACCAGAAAGTGAAAATATGCAACATTATAACATTACAGATAAATCTAACAATATCTTAGTGGTTGGTTGAACATTCGATTGTTTAGTCAGTCGTTTGCTCGATAATTCAGTTGCCAATCGGTTGTTTGGTTGATAATTTGGTTGGTTAGTCGTTTGGTTCATTGGCTGCTTTGGTTGATAATTTAATTGTCAGACGGTTGGTTTATTAATTATTCATAGTAACATAGTTTATAACATAGTAATATAGTTTATAAGGCCAAAAAAAAGCCCTCTGTCCATCCAGTTCGGCCTGTTTTTCTACAAGTTGATCCAGAGGAAGGCAAAAAACCCCTGTGAGCTAGAAGCCAATTTTCCCCACTTTAGGGAAAAAAATCCTTCCCGACTCCAATCAGACATCAGAATTACTCCCTGGATCAACGACCCCTCAATAGTAACTATAACCTGTAATATTATTACCTCCAGAAATACATCCAGGCCCCTCCTGATCTCTTATAGTGAACTTACCATCACCACCTCCTCAGGCAGAGAGTTCCATAGTCTCACTGCTCTTACCGTAAAGAATCCTCTTCTATGTTTATGTACAAACCTTCTTTCCTCCAGACGCAGAGGATGTCCCCTCGTCACAGTCACAGTCCTGGGGATAAATAGATGATGGGAGAGATCTCTGTACTGACCCCTGATATATTTATACATAGTTATTACATCTCCCCTCAGTCTCCCCTAATTTTGATAATCTTTCTGGGTACTGTAGTCCACCCATTCCAGTTATTACTTTAGTTTCCCTCCTCTGAACCAACCAACGGACTGACCAATTGTCAATTAGTTGGCCAATGAGTCAATTGGTTGGTCAGTTAATGGTTGATAATTTGATTGTCAGTAGGTTGGTTTCTTAATAATTCAGCTATGTTAGTTGGGCAGCTGGTTGATAATTTGGTTGGTTAGTTAGTTGGCTGGTTGACTAGTTTATGATTCTATTGGTCATTAAGTTGCTTGGTTGGTAGGTTGATAATTCGATTGGTCCGTCAGTTGATTGGTTGATTTGGCTGGTTGATTATTTGATTAGCCTGCCTGTTGGTTGGTCAGTTCTTAGGTTGGATGATTGGTTGCTTTGTTTAGTTGACTATTGACAATTATCATTAACGATTAGAAGTAATCACAAATTTTTTTATAATTTACACATCTACATATGCTTGTACTACACTTGCAGTCATGTCTGCTTCTTTCCAATGGCAGATTTGATTTTTTTTTAAATTTAATTGTAATGCTTGTGCCCAAATCTTTCACTCTATGGTCAGCTTAAATTGGTTGGTTAACTTGTTGGCTGATTTATGGCTTGGTTGTTTTTTTGTTAGTGTAAATGCCCTTTGATCACTGTGCTGAATTTTATGAGTGTTAAAGGGGTTCTCCAATGATTTGTGTAAAAAATGAAAATCAGACATCAAATAGGACATGACAATCTCCTTCTAACAAAGCTAGAACCAGCCCTGTACCTCACATGGATCCAGAGATCTCCACATTCATTGCTCTGCTAGATTTATATCAAGCTGACATCTCAAGGGGAGTGTCTTTTCTTCTGCAGCTCAGGAGGCGTGTCTTAGCTTTCCCTATCACAGCTCAGGGGGCGTGTCCATGCTCTCCCTATCACAGCTCAGGAGGCAGCTGAAGGATGGAACTGAGCATGTGCGGCCTTCTCAGTGAGCAGGACAAAGAAATAAGGAAAAGAACAAACAGCAGGTGGCGCTGTACAGATAGCTTTCATTGAATAGCTCAGTAGTTATGCTGAATGTTTAATTACATTTAATTACAAAAGTATTCAGATCCATGTGTTGGTTTAAAAACTGTAGAATATTTTTCGTGGGACAACTCCTTTAGAATCTCCACAACTGCAGAAATGATGAGGCAGAAGTTCTTTCCCTTCGACTGTGATTGACTCTTCTTCTGAGTTTTTGGTTAATGAGGACAGTTGAAGGGAACCGAGCAAGGCCAATGGGGCACAGCACTAAACTGAGCACTACTGCCCCTTCCTTTCAGTAATAGTGGTGGAGTTTTATCTAGAACATCACCAAGAAAACCTTCTGTCCTGTCCTTATGACATCTCAAAGGTTTTATGAATGGCCACAAATGTAAGGATACTACGAACATTTTCCCAAAAAATTTGTTCCATGGTAGATATCATGCACTAGCATTGACCTGCATTTACTGTATGTTTCTCACAACTGTAGCATTCAACAATTACAAGGAATAAAAAGATAAGAGTCAAAACATTCACAATATCCATTGTGTGTCAGGAGGTTCCACCATTTTTGGAATCATCTAACTGACAGATCCTTTGAAATGCCATGCGGGGTTTTATTGGACTGTTCTCCTCACATGAGTGGAGTCAAAGGCTGTCATGAAGCTCAAAGATCACAAAGATCAATGAAGTTATGGGAGATGATATCTACTGGCTGCACAACTTTAGTATAGACATGTCTATGGCCAGAATATCACGTAGGACGCGCAGACCAATGGAGGATCGTAGCTGAACGCAACGTGGTTTGATGTTTGCTGTTTTATATGCGAACTAAAGAAAGGCTCAGCTGGAGACTCTCTGAGGTGCGGAGATGAAATAGGGAAATTCTCTTTGTTATTTGTCATAATACATTCACCTCTGTAGAGTTTCAACTCACTTATAAAACTACAAGGGCACTTCCATAGGTAGGTGAGTAATGGAGAAGGAGCAGGGTGGTGACTAACACTGCAGAAGTATACATGGCTCAACGACTAAAATTCAAAATATGCTAAATTTCTAACTACATACAATTACAAAAATATTCAGATCCGGGTTTGAAAAATGTAGAATATTTTTATGGCACAACCCCTTTTAATGCACAAAAAATGGGCAAGCGTGAGGATCTCAGTGAGTTTGAAATGTCCGAGGACTTGGTCGGAGCATCTCCAAAACAGCAAACCTTAAAGCTCTCCTGCCTGTCCATGTCCATGCCTGTCCAGTCTCGCGCCTGGGGCTGGCGCATGCGCAGTAGCTGCAGTGATGCTGTCGCTGTGCACATGCCCCGATGCATCGCGAGACTGGACAGGCACGGGATCTCACCAGGAAAGAAGGAGGAGTCGAGTGAAGAGGAGGGCAGGAGGAGGCAGTGGCTGGGGCAGGGATAGCAGAAAAAAAAGCACAGGAGCCCGGGCTCCACGGCCGTGAACGCCGCCTCCGGGCACTTCCAATTGCTCATTTACATATGGATTAAAAAGCGTTTTTGCAGCTTATAAAAGTCTGAAGAAAAAGATAAAGGTACCAGTGGATTTATGATTAGGTGTGCTATTTGAGTATGTAAGCGCTTTATAGGGGCCTAGGAGGTGACAGACTCCCAGTATGTAGTAATTAGTACCTACCTCAAGTGGTTCAAAAAGTTGGCCCATAGATTTGGACTACTTAAAGGGTTATTCCCATCTTGGACAATGGAGGCATATCGCTAGGATATGCCCCTATTGTCTTACAGAGTTAGGGTTAGCGGTGGGACCCGCACCTATATCGAGAACGGAGCCTCCAAAGTGAAGGAGGGCACACTGCGCATGCACAGTTGCCCTCCATTCAATTCTAGGGGACCGGCGAAAATAGCCGGGCAGCGGGGGAGCTCCCCGATCCTTTCTCGATATAGGTGCGGGTCCCAGCGGATATCAGACAATATCCTAGCAATATGCCCCCATTGTCTAAGATGGGAATAACCCCTTTAACTTCCAAAACTTGCAAAGAGCTCTGCCTCTGCAAACAAGGGAAGGAGAATCAGACTGTTGTTCCCTGTCCTTCCTTTCTTAGGCTTTATGGAGGCCATATGGCTCCTTAATACATCTCATTATGAACAGAAATATTCTCAAGGTAGCAAGTGAACAATCAACTGGAAAAATGGGCAAATGTAAGCATCCAGGCAATTCTGACAAGGGCCAAATTGTGATGGCTAGATGACTGGATAGGAGCATCTCCACAACAGCAAGCCTTGAGGGGTTTCCTGGTATGTGGCAGTTTGCACCTACCAAACGTGGTCCACAAGATTCAACCATCTCTCTTCCTCATGGGCGGTATCAGCCTGCCTCTGCCCAAACACTGCAACAATGGTGAAAAAGGGAAGGAGAACCAGACTTATGTTAACACTGTCCTTCCTTTCTTAGGTTTCATGCACACAGGCATGGAGGACATGTAGCTTCTTAAAGGGGTTCTCCAGGAATTAAGAAAATGAAAATACGTAAATATGACTTCATTATAAATATATTCCCAAATACCTTTCATTACTTATAATAGTTATAATGGCTTGTTTTGTCTGGGGAGCAATCATTAGGAGAAACAAAATGGCCGCCGTCCTATTAGTACACACAGAACCTGTCCTAATCACACAGGAGGACAAGTTACTTCACAACACTGAGGTAAAGAGCTGCCTCATCCTCCTCTCTGCTCTGCTTGTCAGGGATTATGATGCTGAATACAGATAAGATCTTCAGCTGAATCTCTGGGCAATTTAGTTCATGAGGAGATGTGGCTGATGAGCAGCAGCTCTTGTATGCAGTCTCCATTACCACAGTCTGTCCTGTCCGTCCTCTCTGTACTTCATGTCTCCTCATGATCTCCATTTCCACAGAGATTCAGTTAAATATCATATTAAACTGTATTTAGGATCATATTCTCTGACAAGCAGAACAGATCAGGCAGCTCTTTACCTCAGTGTTGTGAAGTAACTTGTCCTCCTGTGTGATTAGGACAGGTTCTGTGTGCACTAACAGGACGGCGGCCATTTTGTTTCTCCTAATGATTGCTCCTTAGACAAAATGAGCCATTATTACTAATGAGAGGTATTTGGGAATATATTTGTAATAAAGTAATATTTACGTATTTTCATTTTCTTAATTCCCAGGGAACCCCTTTAATACATCTCATTATGTACAGAAAGAGGAAGCAAGTGAACAATCAGCTGATGAGTTGGAAGCAGGAAAAATGGACAAGCCTAAGCTTTTGAGCAACTCTGATAAGGGCCAAATTGTGATGGCTAGATGACTGGTTCAGAGCATCTCCAAAAAAGCAAGTCTTGTAGTCTGTTCACAGCACGCAGTGGCTAGGCTACCAAAAGTGGTCCAAAAGGTTCAACCATATCCATTCCTCATGGTCGGTATCAAGTTGCAAATGGCCCTTCCTTTGCAGAAACTTTGCAAGATTGACAAACCAGGGGAGGAGGACCAGACTGATGTTCACAATCTCCTTCTTTTCTTAGGCCTCGCGCACACAAGCATGGAGGCCTTCTTGCTCCTTATTATATCACCTCATGTAAAGATTTTACATAGAGATGAGCAAATTGATTGTAATGAATCGAATTGTCTCATGAGCAAAAGATCCTCACCTGTGAAGACCTGTCTCCACAGGTGAAAAAATGTCCACCTGCCTGAAGATGGTCAGGGCCAGACATCTCAACCGGCCCTACAATCTGGCAGGAAGTGTAACCGCGAAGAGCCTCTGTCCCTAGGCCGCCAGTTGGAGCAGAGGCACAGGTTGGGCGTGATGTTCAGTCGTGTCAATCTTCAGGTAGGTTGTTGCTTCTTCACCTGTGGAGAAAGGTGAGGAACTTTTGCTAATGAGACAAATCGATTCATGTCGCCAATTCGCTCATCTCTAATTCTACACCCTTGAGCCCTTGAAGAATATAGGATGGAGCAAAACAAACATGAACAAGCTGAACGCAACATCTGTCTCCAGGCTGAAGAGAGCCTGACCATAGTGTTCAATGGCAAAAATCCCAGCCCCCCCATTCCTCCATAATCACATATTTCCAGTGCCAAAAACTTCCAAAAACATTCAAAACCCTAAATGTGATTAATATAAGCAGCTCGGCCCCGTTAACTGTAGTTATGGACCAAACAAGGTCCATTGGAAAGGTCTATTCATGTTCTTCATGCATATTGGTCTAAACGAGGCTCTAATTTGGGGGTTTGGAATGAATATAGATATCTTCACACCCGTAGCGGTCTCCAAGGCTACATCGAGACTTAAGGTTTCTATTTATAAACCCTCCATAAAATGATCTTCTTGACTATATCGGAGCCCACGACTTACAGTATATAGCAGACTCTCTGACGGGATTTTTTTTCCCCTAATTTCACCTTCGTACAAACCTTTTATATTTCCAGAAATTGCAAAATGCTGGAAATGATTTTGCTCCTTGTAAAGAAACCATTAACTTTATATTTCCTTCTGAGGAATTACGAAAATATGTCTGTGTTCATCACGAAGGAAGAAGGAACATTCATCACCGCAGGAGGCAATTACCAGATATATGGGGAGACAGATTAGGGTGGGAAATTAAACCATAAATTACACCCCTCAGCCATAACATTAAAACCAGGTGATGTGAATAAACATTGAATATTTGGTGATAATGGCGCCTGTCAGGGCTGGGGGACATCGGGCATCAAGTCAACCGCCAGCCGATGAAGTGGATGGGTTGCAAGGAGGAATAATAAGGAAAGTGTAAGGATCTGAGCAGCAATGACCAGGACCACATTGTAATGATGAGAGGACCGGGTCACAGCGTCTCCAAAATGGACGATCTTGTGGGGTGTCCCTGGGAAGTAGTGGTTAGTACTTACCAAAGGTGATCCCAGTAAGAAAAAGGGGTGAACTGAGCTCATTTCATATCTATCTATCTCATATCTATCTATCTATCTATCTATCTATCTATCTATCTATCTATCTATCTATCTCATATCTATCTATCTATCTCATATCTATCTATCTATCTCATATCTATCTCATATCTATGTATCTATCTCATATCTATCTATCTATCTATCTATCTATCTATCTATCTATCTCATATCTATCTCATATCTATGTATCTATCTATCTATCTATCTATCTATGCCCATCTGATAACTATCCAATATATATGTACTATCTATCTCATATTTTTCTATCTATTATCTCATATATCTCCTATCTATCTATCTATCTATCTATCTCATATCTATCTCATATCTATCTATCTATCTATCTCATATCTATCTATCTATATATCTATCTATCTCATATCTATCTATCTATCTATCTATCTATCTCATATCTATCTATCTATCTCATATCTATCTCATATCTATGTATCTATCTCATATCTATCTATCTATCTATCTATCTATCTATCTATCTATCTATATCTATATCTCTTCTCTATCTATATCTCATATCTATTATCTATCTATCTCGTATCTATCTATCTATCTCGTATCTATCTATCTATCTATCTATCTATCTATCTATCTATCTATCTCGTATCTATCTATCTATCTATCTCATATCTATCTATCTATCTCATATCTATCTATCTATCTCATATCTATCTATCTATCTATCTCATATCTATCTATCTCATATCTATCTATCTATCTATCTATCTATCTATCTATCTATTTGCCCATCTGATAACTATCTAATATATATGTACTATCTATCTCATATTTTTCTATCTATTATCTCATATATCTCATATCTATCAATTTATCATCTATCTATCTATCTCATATCGATCTATCTATCTATCTATCTATCCATCCATTATCTATCTATCTATCTATCCATTATCTATCTATCCATCCATTATCTATCTATCTATCTATCTATTATCAATTTATCTTCTATTTATTTATATATCTTCTATTGCCTATCTATCTATCTATCTATCTATCTCATATATATCTATCTATCTATCTCATATATATCTATCTTATATCTATCTATCTATTTTATATCTATCTCTCATATTTATCTGTCTATCTATAATACAAAACTGTGGCTGTGGGGTTGGAGGTTGACACTGGTCTGTATTTGATCTTTTTACCTGGCTAATGTTATTATACTCTGTTATATGTGTTGCACTTTGTACCATTGTTTGCACTGGCACTTTACCTGTTACCGTGATTATAACTCAGTGTTCGCAATAATGTTGAGTATTTAGCTGCGATGTTTATTAATTTTGTGTGCTCCTCCTTTTTTCTTTGTATGTGTAGTTACCACCACTGCTTTAAACTTCGTATGTATATTACTTTGATGTAATAATAAAGCAAACATTATTTATTAATGGTGTACTTTTTGGTATTAATACAAAACTGTGGCAGCACTCTGAGTCATGTGAATGGGTGTTGGGCCTATCTATCTATCTCATATCTATCTATCTATCTATCTATCTATCTATCTATCCCATATCTATCTATCTATCTATTTCATATCTATCTAAAATCTAGCATTGGCCTGGCCTAGCAGAGTACCAGAGAATCCTCTGAGTGGTCCAGGCCCTGATACTATGGTTGCCTCCAGAAGTCCAGAGAAAATGAAAACCATTTGGCCACAATCACTTGCCGGTAGAGTCTATTTCTTTGACTCAAAACCTGTTAAATTTTATTGATGAAATGGGATTTGACCCCAGGAATAATTTGAACCAGAGAACCTACAGTCCAACCCCGGGGCTCATTGATGTTTATGTGGGTGAGGGATAGCCTTACTTGTCCGATCCTACAGAAGAGTTATTGTAGAGCAAATTGCTGACACATCCCTGTAGGACCTGATAGAAAAGTGTCAGAAGGCACAAAGCATTGCATAGCCACAGAGAAACCAAAGCAAGGTAACTATTCCTCTCCTTACTGTACATATCGTCAAGACGGAGGATAGAGGAAAGAAAGCAAACCATTCTTTGGTTAAAGAAGAACTCCCGACAAAAATTGTATTCCATGTCCTGCTAGAAATGTACATGATATAATCTGTAGTGAATGTCATTTTCTTACCAGTGTCTGAATTTTTGACTTATATCATCCTGAAGTTTCTTATCTGTGTCATGTGACCAGCAATTAAACCCACCAACTCACACGGAGACTTATGTGTGGACAGGAAGTCTAATTCTCTATGTATTCCTAGGAGACTGAACGTGAGGCTCCCATAGGAATGAATAGAGCAGTTATTGGCTTCCTGTCCTGGGTCAGTTGGAGGTCAGGGAGTTGGTCACATGACACAGCTACAAAAGAAGAGAGGTTTTTACTCACAATTACAGTCCCTGATAAGAAAATCACAATCACTACAGATTATATCACGCACCTTTCTAACAGGTCAGAGAATAAAATTTTTTCCGGTAGTTCTTCTTTAATCTTGTCCTCATTCCAGTGCCTACAAAGAGATGTCTCCAGTCATGAAAATGGGTTGTGGTGTCAAGCTGTACTGAAAAGGGTCAAATATTGCTATTTGCTCTGTGGACACCCATCATCTGTGCACACCCTACTCCGGGCAGTGTAGGTCCTGTATGAGACTGGTCTGATCTCCAACAAGCAGACAGGAGCCTCCAGGAATCACTGGATGTTTCTATTATACAGTAGAAGAAGCCTACAATGCAGATTACATGAGGCCAGGGGTAAAGCAGCTGAGGACCTACCTCTCCCTGGAACCTGCATTTATTAATAAGACTGGGGGCTGGTGACACACCATACAGAGAGAAGGCTTCACTACAAGGGGTTAATCCAGTGGGCACTGTATAACTGGCAGCTGTCCACAGAGCAGCACTGGCATCAGCTGCAGGAATGAAAGTGTCACCGAGCCCTGAAGATACAAGTTATTATTACTATTTGTATCATTGTATATTATTATTATTATTATATGTAACAATTTTATATCATCAATTTTATTCTCTTCCATGAAATCATTACAGCCTTAAGTGTCACAGACAACCATGAGACCGCTCCATGTATTACATAAGAGCTGTACAGGACTGGGAGCTGTCCCCTCAGCACCACAGAGGAGCAGCAATGTCAGAAGGAAGAATGGTGATTATTATTATTATTATTATTATTATTATTATTATTATTATTATTATTATTATGATTCATTGCTCCTATACTCTTATAGATTTATAGTGAGCAGCATCTTACTTCTGGGCTAATGTGTTATGTAACAGTTAGCCCCAGGAGAAAGGCAGGACTATCCCGGGAGCTGTCCCTTCAGCACCACAACACAGGCAGCGCAGAATATTATATACTGTACATCTGTAACACATGTGAAGTTACTTCATTTATCCAATTATCCATTTATCTAAGAGACAGATAGATAGTTTGAGTTAGATAAATAGATAGATAGATAGATAGATAGATAGATAGATAGATAGATAGATAGATAGATAGATAAGGGATGGATAGTTTGAGTTGATAGATAGATAGATAGATAGATAGATAGATAGATAGATAGATAGATAGATAGATAGATAGATAGATAGATATGAGATGATAAATAAATCTGAGATAGATAGATAGATAGATAGATAGATAGATAGATAGATAGATAGATAAGAGATAGATGGATAGAGAAATTAAATAGATAGATAAAGGATAGATAGTTTGACTTAGACAAATAGATCGATAAATATGAGATAATGGATAGATAAATCTGAGATAGATAGATAGTTAGATAGATAGATAGATAGATAGATATGAGAGAGAAGGATTGATATGAGATATAGATAAATGGATATGAGATAGATAGATAGATAGATAGATAGATAGATAGATAACATATAGAGATAGATAGATAGATAGATAGATAGATAGATAGATAGATAGATAGATAGATAGATGACTGACTACCCCTTGGAAGGACCCCATTATTTCCCCCTGTCAGTAGACCTCCATCTTTGATTTGCGGCAGATCCTGGGATTACTGGATTGGAGTAATGGGGGCAGCTCCGCTATTTATGAGATGGAGTAACACTCGCAGCAGCTTCCTCAGCAGACTCACACTTCAGCCTCATCAGAGAGTAGGTGAGACTACAACACATCATCCTCCAGCAACAGAGAGACTCCTGGGGTGAAAATGAGCAGTCACTGCCAGGTCCTCTGCTCTGTGGTGACTGGGGGATGCTGGGAGTAGTAGTGTGTGGTAAATGGACACAGCGATGTCCTCATGAGGTGCACCCTACAGTGGTGTAAGCACAGCTGGAGTAGTTGTACCCTTCACATTATATTACATAATGCAGATTATTCATTTATTCCCAGTGCCTTAGATTCTGTGACTTCTATATAGGTGAAGTACAAGAGCCTATCACAGAGAGAGCTCTACCACATGACTACATCTTCAGGCCACCTGAGAGAATGTAGGTTCAGATGTAGCAGAGCTGAATGTCCTGGTTCATTCTTTAAGACACCATTGTCTTGGTACAGATATTCCAGTATAGTCACCTGCAGTCCTATGCAAAACCAGACCATGATATCATGTGACAAGTGACAGCTTCCCTACATCACAATGTACAGCTCTGCTACATCTGTATGATAGAAACCTAGAGAGAAAAAGTGATGGGGGAGGTGGAATATCAGGTGGAAGACATTGTAATATCTATTAGAGTATGTGCATTGTATCTGGAGAGTATTTCCATGATATTTAAAGTATAAGAAGAAATGAGACGACTCTACACCTCATCTAGTGTGAGATAGATAGATAATTGATAGAAGATAGATAGATAGATAGATAGATAGATAGATAGATAATTGATAGAAGATAGATAGATAGATAACAGATAGATAGATAGATAGATAGATAGATAGATAGATAGATAGATAATTGATAGAAGATAGATAGATAGATAGATAGATAGATAGATAGATAGATAATTGATAGAAGATAGATAGATAGATAGATAGATAGATAGATAATTGATAGAAGATAGATAGATAGATAGATAGATAGATAGATAGATAACAGATAGATAGATAGATAGATAGATAGATAGATAGATAGATAGATAGATAGATAATTGATAGAAGACAGATAGATAGATAGATAGATAGATAGATAGATAGATAGATATTAGATAGGAAGGTAGTTAGATGATAGATAGATAGATAGATAGATAGATAGATAGATAGATAGATAGATAGATGATAGATAAATGATAGAAGGTAGATAGATAGATAGATAGATAGATAGATAGATAGATAGATAGATATGAGATAGATAGATAGATAGTATATAGATAGATAATAGATAGATAGATAGATAGATAGATAATAGATAAATAATGAGGTAGATAGATAGATAGATAGATAGATATTAGATAGATAATAGATAGATAGATAGATAGATAGATAGATAGATAGATAGATAGATAATGAGATAGATAGATAGATGTTGATACTGTAACCCCTTGTATATCACAGGTACAGGACCATGCACACTGTATACTGCCCTTTGTAGACTGTATTTCACCAGCTCCTATATTACATAAATGAGAGCACAGGTATTAACACTTGCACTGCTGCAGAGAAGGTCCTATGATGTGGTGAGTACATGCGGTGGAGGGGAGCACTAACTTCTAATGTCTTCTACAAGATTACACTTATATCTACTGCAGGAGATCACCAGGAAAGTGTAATAGATCTAACACAACAATTACGATCAGGGGGACATATGCAGATGATTGTGGTGACGGTGCACCAGGTGGACTCTTCTGGCCTCCATGCTTTGAGCACCTCTCACCTTCCTGCATCTGCTGAAATCGCATAAAGCTCCCCATCATCCATGAATCTCACAGAAGGAAAAATCAATGCTGGCTTAGAAAATCACAGACATGCTGCTTAATGATCCGTGTAAAAGATCGACTCCAACAAACCTGCTCATCTCAATATGGATCCTGGGAGCAGAGATCCATCTGAGAGGTTACAAGAGGGATAGACATGTCCAGCCCAGCACCCCCAAAAACTGATATAAAAGATCAACCTCACATTTAAGAACATTACATCTCAAAAACCATGAAGCCACCAGAAATTGTCCACCACAGGCCACCAAAAAGTCTACTGGAAGGAAAACTAAATTGAACATTTAAGAACATTTTTTTCTGAAGAACATAAGATTGCTGCCATAAAGCCACCAGAAATAGGCCACCAGAGACCATCAAAAACTTTACTGAAGCAAAAGCTAAACATGAAAGACCAATTAAATATTTAAGAACATTTTTTTTCTGAAAAAAAAACTCTGGCTGCTGCCATAAAGCCACCAAAAAGATTTTTTTTTCTGAAGAACATAAGACTGCTGCCATAAAGCCACCAGAAATAGGCCACCAGAGACTCCACTGAAGCAAAAACTAAACATGAGAAACCAATTGAATATTTAAGAACATTTTTTTTCTGAAAAACTAAAACCTCCTGCTGCTGCCATAAAGCCACCAGAAAAGCCACTATAAAGATTTTTTTTCCTGAAGAACATAAGGCTGCTGCCATAATGCCACCAGAGACCACCATAAACTCTACTGAAGCAAAAACTAAACATGAAAAACAAATTGCACATTTAGAAACATGTTTTTCTGGAAAAACCTCAAGCAACTTTGAAAAACTTTCAACTGATGTGAAGAAAAGCCCAGAAAACCCGTCCACTGAGGTGGGATTATAACATTTCCTTAATGTGGACATTGTACATTGGCTGTGAACAGGGCGCATGAGGCTGTAGCATAGTAACAAGTGACATATCTGCTTGCCCAGCATTTTCACATCACTATGGCAAACGTGACCCCAGGCACACTTCATACTGTATACCTCTCAAGACGTGCGGCACTTAACATATGTCTATTACTAGAAGAACATGCGGCAATCTTGGACCTGCACATAGTCCAGACAGGCTTGGACTTGCGGTTCTTTAGCATCTGAAAGTCTACAGGTTGCTCATTTTCAGATTTACTGCAGACCCTAAAAAGGTTCCTAGACCAAAACTTGATGGGCATGACTACAGGCTCATGATAAAAGTCTTACTTTTACCAAGTAGGCATTGACTTGTAGATCTCCAGAACCTGGAAATCTACAGGTTGCTTGCAATCTTACAGGGAGATTAAGCCTAGATCACCAAAGTAGGAGACCAAGCAGGGAACTTGCACCTGATGGTCTCATCACCAGCAAATGTTAAAGCCTTCACTAGTCATCCAGTTCTCCAGCATAAGGAAATCCACAAGTTGGTCCTTATTATAAAGTCAAACCACAACCACACACAGGAGACCATGCAATCATCTCGGTTGATGTTCTTCACCCTCACACTTCATTAGAGTGATCAAACCCAGCAAGACCTCAAAATCCATGAAGGTGCACTTACCTATAGTGGTGATGACCGTGATGGCAAAGTAAAAGGATCCTGCAAATTTCCATTGAACCCCTGCCCGGTGAGGCTCGGACTGCATGATGACCAGCTCCAATTGCCGGTAGTCCTCGTTGGAGATGTTATACTTCCCTTTAAGGCGGATCTCCTCGGCTTTAAGCTTCTCTTCCTCTCGCATTTCGTAGTCTGACTCCAGTGCATCAAAGACGGCGGCCCCGACCAGCAGATAAGTGAACGTGCAGATGATGAGGGACAAAGTCCGCACATTCTGCCTCTTCATGGCCACCAGCAACCGGCTTGTGAGGGGATCATGTCCCCCCGTCCTGTCTGAGAGGGCGCAGCAGCCGCTGGGAAGTTGCAGGCAGCAATGGCTGGGCTGGGCACCTGGAGAGTGGGAGTGGAGGGGGTGGCTGTGATGGTGGTGGTGGTGGTGGATGCAGGGTTGGTCACCTCTCCCTACTCCCTGCTCGTGTTCCTGGGAAGTGGAAAGACACAGGAGGCTACTGGATCTCCTGGACCAAGTACCCTGCAGCCTGGAGGCTCGGCGCAGGACTTGCCCAAACCAAGCCGTCCCAGTGCGCAGTGCCATCAACAAGACCACCCTCTGGCTGCTATCCTTCCTTCTCCAGCAAGACCACCCTCTGGCTGCTATCCTTCCTTCTCCAGCAAGACCACCCTCTGGCTGCTGCTATCCTTCCTTCTCCAGCAAGACCACCCTCTGGCTTCTACGTTTCCTATTCCAGCAAAGACCAGCCTAGGTTTCCTTCAGCCGTCTTCTTCTTGTGATAAAGCACCCGATTGCGGGAGTTGAGACAGAAGTGCCAGCTTGAAGGAAGCTTATTTCACTCTAATCTTCAGTTTTGCACCCATCAGATTAGAGTTTGAGAAGGCAACTGCTAAGGGTGGCTGGTCCCTGAACGCTGTGGTGGATCCTCTATTACCTCATGGGTGGTTGACCAGTAGAAGACATCTGCTGTTCAATAACTCATCATCTGGGCCGGGGTCCAAGAAATAATGGGGTATCCAGAGCTGAGTAGGCAAACAAAGTGGCTCCATATACGCTTAAGTGGAAATAAAACTTGCAAGGTGAGTCTGTAGTAGGTTCTGTGGTCTTGGCTGAAATGTGATTAATGGCCAAAGCTTCACTTCTTAGTCTTGGGATCGATGGTAGAACATTACAGTGCCCCTTGAGACTCCTTTATCTTCCCAGAAAATAAGACACATGAAAAAGTCCATCAAAGTTGGCCAAAGTCAACTCACATGGTCATCCTGTCCATGGCTGAGGGGATCCAAGTCAACTGAAGTAGACAAACATATGAGGCCACTAAACATAGATGATATATAATGGACCCAAGGTAAGGATGGAGCTTAGAGAACTCCTTTGAGTAGGTGACTGCTCTTCTTCAACATCATAGGTGGCAACCAGTTTTGAACATGTAGGGCGACCAAGTTTGCAGAAAGTGTAGGGCAGTCTGGGTGGCATCTGATGAGATATAACCTCCTTCTATTAGGTTATATTGGGAAATAACCAGAATCCAGTCCTTGTCCTCCTGCTTCCTTGGACTAGGTGCATGAAGAAGACCAGT
This sequence comes from Rhinella marina, assembly GCA_900303285.1. Taxonomy (NCBI): domain Eukaryota; kingdom Metazoa; phylum Chordata; class Amphibia; order Anura; family Bufonidae; genus Rhinella; species Rhinella marina. Next base: position 8,010 of record ONZH01021004.1, on the reverse strand, counting down.
CAAGGCTGAGGAGACAGAGAGCAGCTAAAGCAGGGTGGTGTCCAGCCGGTCTGGTCATCTGTACCATGCATGAGGTGTGGATCACAAAGCAAGAAGAACCCTCTCATCCAAGCTCCATAGGTGACTGATAGAGCAGCAGGTAAGTGCCTTATTCCAGATCTTCATCTTGTAACTCAAACCTCATCTCAGGAGCCGTAGGTAGGTTCTGGCCGAATGACTTGCACTGGGTATCAGCAGCACATTGTGTCTGGAAGCTGAGACTCCATGGATGAAATCAGAGCCACATAATTCCTATCCCTCGCTCACCGCGATCATCCCCCTTGAAACTCTACACAACCTTCTGTTTCATTCTCTCCCTGTTTCTCCAACTCTCCTCCCCCAATGTTACCGTGTGAACACTCCCCTAGAATAAATTAATTCTTGAGGGAATCACTGGGAGCCAGCACCACGTGGTTTGGTGTTTGAAGCTGGAAGGTGGGGGGGGCGCAGGATTGAGGGGGTGACATCGTTTGCATTAATGATCATGAAGCATAGGAGGCAATGTCAAACTGAGCATCCCTGCAAATGCTGGAGGAGAGAGAGAGAGAAAAAAAGAGAGAAGATGCAAACTAGGACAGAGGAGGTTATGACTTTGCAATCTGTGTGAGATTATCTGCATCTGTTGCCTGGAATTGAAGCATGCATCTGTTGCTGGGGATCTGGTGTGTGAGAGGAGGCTGGCTGGAATGAGGTCCTGCAGAAGCCCAGGCGGGACTGGCACTGGAAGGGTTACACATCAGCAGCACTATGGAGGATGAGGGAAGTTGACCCAGCAGTGGGGTCTGTAGGGTCTGCAGGCAGGGTAACTCCAAGGCATGGGATATCTCATTGTTGGATGACATGGATCTGATGGTCAGAGACGTTGGGGCAGGAGGAGATGTGACACTTGTGATGCTCACTGCTGGCACTGGGGAGAATCCTCATCTTCTTCCTCAAGGCTGGGGCTTCTTGAAAGGTTTTAGCTGCTTGAAAGACCCAGGATTAGTGTGAGAAATGAATTCTGTAGTCAGGGCTAATGCTGGGCTCTGGAACCAGGGGTGGGGGTGGGATGCCTGCTATTATATGCCTTATAATTGCTATTATGATATATTACGTTTTATCTATGTATTGTTATGCTTATCATTATGTTTTGCTATCACTATAGAGAAGTTTTATTCAGATCTACAAAGATTAGGAAAATTGTATCATTATTAATAATATTTTTTAACTTGTTACAATGTATTTGTAAATAGTATTTACATTATTTGTGACAATCACTGTATATTTTGTTGAATCACTTTTCATTTTAGCTATTTTTATATTTTTTTTTCTTTATTTTTTTAATAATTTATTAGATTTCTGAATTCGTTTTTATGTTTCATTACTACACGTTGCTCTTCTCATTATTATGTATTATTATGTTATATTATGTGCACCCATATATCAGCTCTGTGCGCACAGGACCGTTTTTTGCAGACATTTCTTTGATTGTCTGATGCACCTTAAAGGGGGTGTCCAGTTTTTTTAAATGTTTTTCGGTCACCACCACTACCTTACCTGCTGCCGGACCTGTGGAGGGAAGCATATTTACCTGCTCTTCATCTTTTTTTGTCCACTGCTGTGCTCTGGTCCCCACTTGTCAACTTCCAGAATGGACAGGGTCATGTGTGCCGCTGCAGCCAATCACTGATCTCAGTCCCCAAGTGCCATGTCACTGCTGAGTCACAAGATGCTTGGGGCACATCACTACTGCAGCCAGTCATTAGCTGTAGCGACACATGTGATGCCCGTCCACTCTGGAAATTGACAAGGGACCGGATTGCAGTGAATGCAGCAGTGGAACAAAAGAGCTGGAATGTATGCTTCCCTCCACAGGTCTAGAGACGGGAACCTGGATAATCCCTTTAAGGGTGTTGTCACACATAGGATTTCGCAGGCGTTCTTCTGCATGTTTGAATTAAAAAGGCTGTGAACTTTATTCAATATAATATAGAGGTGTAATATGGAGTTGTCTATGCCTCTGATTTCATATGGCACTTACACACTTCACAGCCTTGCACCTGGAGGGTAATCTGTAATCCAGTGCCCAAAAGGGGCCCCTTATAGCCCAAAACATAGTAAAGCATTATACAACCTCTACTGTGCACTGAGCTTTAAGCTCATTACTCATTGTGCTTTTGCTGTGGTTTTTGTACAATTTTTTCACAATGTGCAGGAAAAACCACTGCATTTTTCATTGATTTACAAAATAAATTGCAACAAAATATATCATTGCAGTATGTGAAATTAGTCACACTGTTAAGATTTGGCATTAGAAACATCTAAAAATACACAGGGAGAGTATACAGTTTTCTTGCAGATGTTGCTCTCAGTTGTATTTGACCCCCGGACCCCAGTGCAGAAAGGCAAAATTGTTGTATTAGGCAACTTTTACATGGTTTTTTTGTGACTACTTTGCAATTTTTTTTTCAGGATTTTTAATTAAAAAAAAAAAAAAAAACGCACTGCAGTGTATGATGCCAAAACCAGGAATGGATTCAACAGGAATAAGAAATTCTTCCTTTACATTTCCTATAGCCTCCAATCCTACTTCTGGCTTTGGCTTAAAAAAAACACATCAAAAACTAGGTTTTTCCAAAAAAAATGTTACATGAGAAACCAAATATTTGGGAAAATGCCCCCCAAAAAAATGCTGCATTTTGGGGAAAAAGCTAGGGAAAAAAAATATATGATCCACCTAACAAATAGAGAGTAGAGGAGGGTGGGATGGCACTACACTAGCAATCCTGCATACAATTCCGGTATGGTGAACACCGCGGGAAATAGATCGTCGGTACCGGTGGTGCTCTGCTTCTAACAGAAAAGTCCAGATACAAATGCAATGGTCATGTAGAAAAGATGAAGCGGCAACTCACCATAGGTATCTTCTTATTTATTTTCGTGGCATAACACTTACAATAAAAGTGCAGGGGGGCGGACAGTATCACACCTCGCGGCGGGCGTCAGGCGACGGCCGTTTCGCGCAGAGTCGCGCTTCGTCAGGCCTGTGACGCCACCTTTAAACCTCCGTAAGCTGATGCGCGCATGCGCGTTACGGCTACGGACGAAACAATACACAACAATACAAAAATCGTTACAAAAATAACAATACATCTAAATACTTTATCATAAAAACACACTGAGGTCTTTTTTGTCATTTAGCCCCAGGGGGCCCATCGCTTCGGAGCGTATGATCCATCTTGCCTCTTTCCTCAATAGGTCTGGATGTCTGTCGCCCCCTTGTGGACATGTAGGAACCAATTCTACCCCTACAAACCTCATCACCTTTGGATCACCTGCATGATCCTTTCTAATGTGCTCTATGAGGCGTGGGCATCCTTTTCCACTAGTTATGGATGCGAAGTGTTCCCTGAACCTTTCCTGTAGGCACCTAATAGTTTTGCCGATATAAAGCCTCCCACATGTACAGTAGACCATATATACGACAAACTTACTTTTACAGGTAATAAACTGTTTTACTTTATGTTCTACACCTCCTATTTTTAGCCATGTTTTTTGGCCATTATAAATGCAATAATTACAATTTCCACATTTATAATTCCCTATCGGGGGGCATCTCTTCAACCAGGTACCTTCCTCCTCCTCTCGAAACCTGCTTCTGACCAACTTATTTCTGAGGGTACAAGTTTTTCTAAAAGCAATAACTGGGGAATTGTCAATGGAGTCCCTCAGTACAGGGTCCTCCATTAACAGTCCCCAGTTCTCCTTGATTACCTCTTTAATTTTACCTGCCATAGGACTATACTTAGAGGGAACCTGTCATCACCGAAACACCCCCTGAACTAGAGTAAGCGTTGTATAGTGTAAGTGATGCTGAATCCGAATATGTAAGTTTTATCTTAATACTCACTTCCATTCCGACGCTGTGCTCCCACAAACCTGCAGTAAAATACACTCACTGGACTCTTCTTTGAGTCCTCTCCATTATATGAATGAGCACCGGAGTCCACTGAGTGCATTGTACTGCAGGTTTGTGGGAGCACAGCGTCTGAATGGAAGTGAGTACAAAGATAAAGCTTACATATTCGGATTCAGCATCGCTTACACTATACAACGCTTACTCTAGTTCAGGGGGGGTTTCAGAGATGACAGGATCCCCTTAAACAAAAAAGGACATTTAATCACCTTCTTATTCATGTCGAGTAACTCCACTCTTTTGAATTTAGAAACCTTTTTCTGGGCAGCATTTAATGTACATAAACCTCTGGCTAACAATCTCCCTTTTAGTTCCTCAGCCTGTTCTTGGAAACCTGTTTCTGTAGTATTTATTCTTTTTAACCTGATGAATTGTCCATACGGGACTGCTTTTTTTACTGAATCTGGGTGAAAGCTGGAGTTGTGAAGCAGTGAATTGGTGGCCGTAGGCTTACGATAGCCCTTGGCTACCAACTCACCCTCCAAAACCTCCAGCGATACATCCAAAAACTCAAGTTTTAATCCTCCAAATACATATGTAAAAAGCATATTCATGTTATTAGATCTGTTCAGATGATCCCCAAAATGACAAAACTGTTCCTCAGAACCAGACCAAACAATAAAAATGTCATCCACATATCTCAGATATAAATGGATATGCGACAGATAAGGGTTCTGAGTGGTATATATACATTTATCTTCTAACCTAGCCAAATAGAGGTTGGCAAATGGCGTCCCCATGGCCGTCCCAAAGCGCTGCCGGTACCAATTCCTTCCAAACATAAAGGCATTATTTTTAAGGACAACCCCTAAAGCCTCCCTTACAAACCCAATAAAGTTTGCAGTTTTTTGTGTACCTTCTAATACTTCACACACTGCCTCAATACCTAAATCTTGGGGAATACGGGTATATAGGCTTTCCACGTCCAGGGACACGAGCCTGAACTCCTCCCTCCACTGGAAAGACTCCAGTGATTGGAGGAAATCGCCCGTGTCCCTGACGTAGGCAGGGACATTAACCAGGAGTGGCCTCAATAGCCAGTCCAGTCCAGGTACTGGGAAAGAGGTTCAGTAACTGATCCAATGCCGGCAACTTTGGGACGGCCAGGGGGACACTCAGCGGATTTGTGTAGCTTGAACAGGAAGTACCAAGTGGGTTTGGTAGGTGCGGACAACAACAGTTTTTCTACCTTCTTCCTAGACAATACATCCAACTCAACATATTTATGCAGTACTCCTCTAACCACTGACTGTATCTTCAGCGTAGGGTCAACCTTCAATTGCTCATATACCTCCTTGTTTTTTAGCTGTCTATAGGCTTCTTATATGATTATTATTATTATTATTATTATTATTATTATTATTATTATTATTATTATTATTATTTATTAGTATTATTGATTATTATTATTACTACTACTATTATTATTACTATTATTATTATAGTTATTATTATTATTACTACTACTATTATTATTACTATTATTATTACTACTATTATTATTACTATTATTATT
>ONZH01021002.1:0-15062 GCA_900303285.1 Rhinella marina | reverse complement strand
AATGGAATGCATTTTGGAGCTTTCCGTTCTGTTCAGTTATGTTTTGTCCCCATTGACAGAAAATAAACACCATATACTCACCTTCTTCCTAGCAGCAGCAGCAGGACATCAGCAACTCTGGTCTGTGGAGGGGGAGGAGCCAAGGCTAACTGCTGGCTGACCCCACCCCCTGCACAGACCAGAGGTATGGAGAGTGAACAGGGGGTACGGGATGGATGATGGATGAAGTCCATAGGATGTGTCCGGTATTGCAGGCCATCTGTAGTCCAACAAATGGATCTGAGCTATAATACCAGGCGAAATCCATGCTTTGCCTGGAAGAAAGCAGCCATTTTTGTTTCCTAATCTCCTACAATCCCTTTAATACCACATCCCGGGACGGAAAGCAAACCGCAGCATGCTTCTCTCTGTTATGAGAATGGAACGGAATGCATTTTGGAGCTCTCGTTCTGTTCAGTTACGTTTTGTCCCCATTGACAATGAATGAGGACAAAACTGAGGCCTTTTTTTCCGGTATTGAGACCCTATGACGGATCTCAATACCAGAAAATATTAACGTTAGTGTGAAAGTAACCTAAGATGTTTAAACCCACCTACAGCATTAGGATAGATTCACACTAGTTTTTCCGGCCCTGTTGACTATAATGGAATCCGGCAGAGATCTGGATGCTACACACAACGGCTTTTGTCCGGCCGAATCTCAGCATAGTTGCTACTTAGTGTCAATGGGGCCAGTATGCATTGCAGTAACATCTGGCTAAGCCTGCTCGAGGCCGGTAACACTAGTGTGAAATTCCAGGCGGATTCTATGAAGACTTTAGGGTATTTTCACAAGTAGCACATAACCTATGTGCAGCTCAGCCAGTTTACCTTCATACCAGTGGTGATAAAACTTCTCCCTAGGATGTTTGATTGACAGGTCAGAAAATGTCATAATGCAAAACTCCTTTAACAACATGGTAACATACAGTGCTACAATCCCCAATCACTACTACTACCTGAATGAGACGTATCCAGGACATTTACACATACCATACCTGGCTAACAGAACACTGGTGATGAACACAACCCTTAAAGGGGTTGTCTAGGATTATTAATAAATTAAATCCCTCTCCCGATCTAAAAAAAACAACAACAAAAAAACAAAGTGCCACTTTTGTGTATACTGTAGGTTGTGGAATTGCAGCTCAGTCCTATTCAAGTGAACGTGGCTAAGCGGCAATACCAGAACAACCCATAGACAAGAGTGAAATCCCATTGAAATCACATTTTTTGAGTCCTCTTATGTAGATCTCCATCTGAAAATACATTTTTAATACTGCATAATACGGAGTCCTATACAGAGTACATTCAGCACATGCAGCACTTATAGTAACTTCCGGATATAATACTATAGGTTAAAGTTCAAGCTTCCAAATTTGGTCCTGGAGACCAGAACGTTCTTCAGGACTCATCTGAAGGTCCTATAAAGTGCATTCCAATAGCAAAGTCCATCAATGTCTATATATATTCACTTCTACTATTGCAGTTTGGCCTGGTGTCTGGAACACTTGTCATACAGACCATCTCGTTGTCGTGAGGTGGTCTATACTCAACCCTCTCTTCCTTGCATATACACACGGGACAGCAACATGGGGCACGAAGACATAATATAATTCCTCCGACGAGGCTGAAGGCGATGGTAGGCCAAGCTACAAACAGGGCCTCTCCCATCTCTATCCTCAGTGCCCCACGACATACGCTGGCATCGTATGCCTTAGTGAGAATGTTACTGGTTGTCCAGATAACGGGAATGGCGATGAGGACGGTGCTCAAAATGTAGAGGATCCCAGCCGTCAGTCGTATACAATGCCTTGTCACCTTGGCTTCTTTATGACACCTGCTCATCAGCATACTCACAACCGAGAAGATGAAGGCAAGAAAGGCCATGGTCAGGGCAAAGCTCAACAAGATCCTTCCAGCTTTTAAGTCCATGGTCAGGGACACCTGGGATTCGTAGCTGTTGCATTGCATGTACATTCTAGCTTGATTAACACAGGTTGTCCACAAGCCATCCCACCGGCTGATCCAGTGACCATCGATACGACCATTTATTCCATTGTGTTCGGCCAAGACTGATAGCCTCCACTGAGGCATGACTGTAATGATCCAGGTAAGTATCATGCCAACACCACCGGAGATGATCCCAATGATCTGCAACAAAAACCAAGCCATGTTTCTTGAAGGAACTGAGGACTCTCCTTCTGAGAAGATGTGGAGCTGAGCTTCTGACACCCTGTTGTGTATCAGTGTTAGAGTACTTGCCCGGAGCTGACAAATTTATAAATCTAGTCACGTGCAGCCGACAGTGGTATAAATTACTGAAGTGTGACATAATCTCTGCTAATTATTACATGCAATAGACATCAATGTGCTGTGCAACAGGTTAAAAAAAGCCCTGACGTGCTGGCAGTGTTGGCTTAGGTATCAGTCAGTGTGTATGATACAACCACTACGAATAACGTAAACAGCGCTTAGTTATCAATTAAAGTCAATGCAAATATGTAAAATGAATGGGATACTGCTATGTGATTTTACACATGAGAATAAAAGGGATTGTATTGAGTTAGGAACAGATATCTACCTTCTTCCACAAACAGTGCCAGTAATATGCCCAGCTGTGCCCCCGGTAATATACCCACATTGTGCCCCCCTGTAATATGCCCACATTGTGCCCCCAGAAATATGCCCACATTGTGCCCCCAGAAATATGCCCACATTGTGCCCCCAGAAATATGCACACATTGTGCCCCCAGTAATATGCTCACATTGTGCGCCCCAGTAATATGCCAACATTGTGCCTCTTGTAATATGCCCACATTGTGCCCCCCAGTAATATGCCCACATTGTGCCCCCCAGTAATATTTTGTGCCCCCAGTAATATACCCACATTGTGCCCCGAGTAATATGCCCACATTGGGCCCCACTGTAATATGCTCACATTGTGCCCCCAGTAATATTCCCACATTGTGCCCCCCTGTAATATGCCCACATTGTGCCCCTCACAGAAAATAAACACCATATACTCACCTTCTTTCTAGCAGCAGCAGCAGCAGGACATCAGCAGCTCTGGTCTGTGGAGGGGGAGGAGCCAAGGCTAACTGCCAGATGACCCCACCCCCTGCACAGACCAGAGGTATGGAGAGCGAACAGGGGGTACGGGATGGATGATGGATGAAGTCCATAGGATGTGTCCGGTACTGCAGGCCATCTGTAGTCCAACAAATGGATCTGAGCTAAAATACCAGGCGAAATCCATGCTTTGCCTGGAAGAAAGCAGCCATTTTTGTTTCCTAATCTCCTACAATCCCTTTAATACCATTTGAGTTTTTGCAATACTTGGCAAAATAAATTGTGATTCACAGTATCCAATGAGGAGGGGTGAAACATGCCTCCTATATGGGTTAGTATAGACTCCTGCTCACCACAGTGGGGATTCAGGTCTAAACCTCACAGTCACAGCCTCCCATAGTGGTATAGATATGGCGTGTCAGATGCCAGGGGTGTAGCTATACAGGTCATAGGTGTAGTTGTCAACAGTCCCAAATTAGCAAGGACCGTCCCTAAATATCACAAACAGTACCTGCAAATTTGGGCTGTCCCAGGTTGAAAATGGGAAGAGCTTATTCAAGCCCCATTCACAATTGGGCGTTCCCAGAGGGTTTAGGGGTATGGGGCTTTCATGTCCTGAATTTACCAGCTACAGTGTTGGTAAGATGGCATAAAGGGTGATAGTCACACTCAAGGCCTGGTGACACGTGGTAGATGGGTGGCCACCACCCAGGGAGAGTTTGGTGCCACAGTGGGAGAGTGCTGCATTGACCATGTCTGGTGCTAGTGGGACCTGCTTTGAGTGAAGGACTTCAGATTAGTTTGAATAGTTCTCATTTTTTGTGGGACGATCTGTACTTTTTATTGATACCATTTTGGGGTGTCTAAGACTTTTGATGACTTTTTATGAATTTTTTTTTTTTTTTGGGAAGGTGAAGTGACCACAAAAACGTAGAGTTGGCCACTTTGACTTTTTGTTCCATTTCGCCGTTTGCTGTATGGGATAAATATTTTTGTATTTTAATAGTACGATTGTTTTCACACTTGGCGATGACCATGATGTTAATTTTTTCAATTATTTATGTATTTTTATTTTAATTTTCTTTTTTTTTTTTTTTACTTTTTTTTCTATTTTTTATTGCACGTTTTAATAGCTCCCCGAGGGAACTATAGCAAGCAATCATTAGATAGCCATTCGGCTATCAAGCAGGCGTCATTTTTAAATCTGCTGCAATTATTTGTTGGGTTGAATGGAAAATACTATACATACTGCAGGCTATACCTAAATAAATGCAAATACTGTCCTACGCACAAACATACACATACTGCATAGAACTAACTACAAACAAAAACTGTATAGATAGAGCAGAAACAAAAATAAATTCATAGATAAATAGATTAACTAATAAACCTGACTCTTCTGGGAAATAACATGAGCCAAGATAGGAACCAACTAATCATTAATTAGTGCAAAGTCTGAACATAACCGTACAATTACTGTACCTGTCACCGGCTGCAAAGGGTTTGTTACGTTTTGTCCTGAGGAGAACATTTGTCATCCCAAAGAAATATCTTTCCTTGTTACTGTTTCTGTCAAGTGAACCCTGGATATATATCCTCTGGATCTGCAGAGAGGGGTATCTTCTGTCTGTAGAAACTGAATGAAGCAGCTCTCTCTGCTTCTAGCCCAGCAGGAAGTCACAGCACAATAACAAAGACATAACTAGCTGCATGTAAACAAACCACTGGAAACCTCTGGTCTTGTTGCTGAAATATTCTTTAATGTGGCTCTAAGGTGGAGTGCCCCTTTAAAATGTAGACTAGGAAGAAACAGGAAAAGATGTAAATTTGCTCTACTCATTATGCAGAAATTATGGTAAATTTAGAACATTTTTAGTCGCACCGTTCCTAATCAGTGATGTTACAGATATTGTATCGGGCGTGCAAATTACACGTTAATAATATCAGTCTGCATAATATTATCTAGGCTTAGGTAACCATGTCTGAAAACTTACAGGTAAACTTTATCTATTATCTATCTATCTATCTATCTATCTATCTATCTATCTATCTATCTATCTTTCTATCCATCCATCTTACATTTTGTCTATTCCCTATTTAATTTTACCATTATTTATTTTTATTTATTATATCTATATTTATTTATTTTTATTTATTATATCTATTATAATAACAAAACAAAAATAAATTCATAGATAAATAGATTAACTAATAAACCTGACTCTTCCAGGAAATAACACGTGCCGAGATAGGAACCAACTAATTATTAATTAGTGCCAAGTCTGAACATAACTGTACAATTACTGTACCTGTCACCGGCTGCAAAAGGTTTGTTACGTTTTGTCCTGAGGAGAACATTCATCATCCCAAATATTTATCTTTATTCGTTCCTCCTTACAGACCCGGAGTCCTGGGCTAGAATCGCCATTATTCTGTTGGGTTGAGATTCCTTTACCCCCTTTACGACACCAATTCTAGTTTTTTGTTATTTTCATTTTTCATCCTCATCTTCCACAACTTTTTATTTTTCCGTCAACCTTATGCTGTATGAGGGCTGGTTTTTCACAAGCCCTCATACATATTAAAAGGGGTTTTCCAGGATTTTCATATTAGTGGACTATCTGCCGGATAGGCCAGCAATATGTTATTTTTGGGGGAGTTTGATTTGTGGAGGTCTGAGGCCCCTCAGCTGTTTGAGGAGCCATGGCACTCTAATGATCGCTGTGGCCTCCTCGCAGCTCACCAAGCAGAGCGCCATCCATTGGATAGCAGCTCGACCCCATTCATTTGAATAGGACTGAGCTGTCTCAAGGCAACAAAATCGATGGCGATCGCTGGGAGCACAGCAGCATCTTCAAACGGCTGATTGGCAGGGTTTCAGGAGTAGGACCCTTACCGATCAGATGTTCTTAACCTATTCCGAGGATAGGCTTCCAAAATGAAAATCTCGGAAAACCCCTTTAATGCATCATATAATGTACTGACAATTCTGCCACAGTTTTAAAAATTTTGTTTTATGTTTAGTGTTGAGCGAACTTGTGATTTGCAAGTTCAGCGTTCGGGTTATCTAAGAATTCCATAATGGATTCCGTTACCACAGATCATAACAGAATTCTATGACGGCATGCACCATGGAAGCCTATAAGAGTCATAATAGAAGTGTATGGCCAGGACGCAACACTAATGGAGATAGGCCAAACACTGACCTTCACAAATTCTGAAAAAAACACTTGTCCTTTGTTGGACCAATTTTGGTAGGTACTAATCATTGCCTACTGGGAACACCCAAGAAGATCTGCCATTTTGAAGATGCTTTGACCCAGTCGTCTAGCCATCACAATTTGGCCCTTGTCTAAATGGCACCATTTTTATTGCTTTTAACTCATCAACTACACAAACATAAAATTCAAAGTGATCTACTTCACCTGTCAGCGGTTTTAAAGGGATTGTCTCACATGTATCATCTAGAGTAAGTTACTACAAGCCACTTACTAATGTATTGTTATTGTCCATATTGCTTCCTTTGCTGGTTGGATTCATTTTTACATCACTCTGAAATCCAGCAGCGAGGCCGGCTTCTTTTCATATAGTGCAAGCACAGCCACCACTGATGGATTGCAGGGTGGTTGTAACCTCTGGAAGCGAGCAGTGTATAATATGATGGAAAAAACGAATCCAGCCAGCAAAGGAGGCAATATGGATAATAACAATACATTAGTAAGTGCCTTGTATTAACTTTCTTTATGATAAATGCCACTTGCTGAAGTGAGACAACCCCTTTAATGTTAGGGCTGATCAAAGTACATTTACAGAACTGTACCTAAATACTGTGCATAATATATACATATGGTGCATACTATACCTACATAATGTGTATAAATGCATACATAAATGCAAATACTGTACTATGGACCAACACTCATATACTGCATAGAACTAACTACAAACAAATACCAGACAGATAGAGCACAAAACTTAATTAAAATATAAATAGGTTCACTAATAAGCCTGACTATTACAGGAAATAACACGTCATTAATTAGTGCCAAGTCGTGCTGAACATTGCCGTACAATTACTGTACCTGTCACCAGCTGCAAAAGGTTTGTTATGTTTTGTCCTGAGGAGAACATTTGTCATCCCAAAGAATTATCTTTATCCTTTCCTTGTTACAATTTCTGTCAAGTGATCCCTGGATATATCTCATCTGGATCTACATTGAGGGGGTCTCTTCTGTCTGTAGAAACTGAATGAAGCAGCTCTCTCTGCTTCTAGCCCAGCAGGAAGTCACAGCACAATAACAAAGACTTAACTGGCTGCATGTAAACAAACCACTGGAAACTTCTGGGTCTTGTTACTAGGGGCTGTATTACACCAACAAATTGTCTAACCAACATCTGCTCAATCAGACCAATAGTTGTGGGTATAACAAAATCTGTGTGTGTAAAAGGCCATCTGACCAATGATTGGTCAGAAAATCTGTCAGATAATCTGTTGGTGTAATACAGCCCTGAAGGTCCCCAATACACATTAGTGTATTCTCGGCCGAACCTGCTGAGAATGTCGGGTTCGGACAACAGTCTAATGTGTTGGCACAGAGAAGTTTTGGGTGAAATGAATATTTTTACCTCATACTTTTTTAATAATGCAGAAAGAGGTACCGGTGCTGAAGTGCTGGCAAGTGACATGTGTTGCATCCTGATGCCCAGTGGAGGGGCAGGAGAAGTGAAGGGAGTGTTTGGCATCAAACTGGGAGTGTGCTTTATTAACCATGTGTGGTGCAAGTGGGACCTGCTGTAAGTGCACTAGCAGAAAGATGGCCATGCCTAAGTAGCCACCATGAGAATAGTTGGTAGGCTAGAGCCAGAAGCAGAGAAGGACTTTGGATCAGTTTGTGTAGTGTTCTGCAGAACATGCATCTACAGCAGCTGTGGGAAAAGTCAGTGGGCCCTGAGAGGGTCACAACTGAAGAAAATATGGACTGTAGGTGTGCCAGCGCAGAGAGTAGGCATACAGAAGACAGAGAGAGACTGGCTGTGCTGAGGCCTCATTTGGGAATGTACTGGTGGAGCAAGAAAAACAGTATCACAGCTAGAGAGTTCTTTCTCCTTCTGCGCATCAAGTGGTTATTAAGTTTGTAGTGCATTCTGTGAGGACCCTGCATGCTGGGCTACAATTGCCATTATTCTGTTGGTTTAAGAGCCTTTTATCTCCTTTAGGACACAAATTTTAGTTTTTTTGCCGATCAGCCGTTTCATTGTCTCAGCCTTTTTGCAGCTCCCCAAGCACAATGCCATCCATTGGGTACCAGCTGTGCTTGGTTTCGCAGCTCAGCCCTATTTTATTGAATAGGACTGAGCTGTCCTAAGGTCACTAGGGAGGGAGCGCCTTGGCATCTTCAAACGGCTGATTGGTGGGGTTCCAGGAGACAGACCCCAGCCGATCAGATATTGATGACTTATCCTTAGGATAGGCCATAAATATGCATTTTGGAGAACTTCTTTAATGCACTATATAATATACTGAGAAACTAAAAAAAAAATGTAATGGAATGTAAAAAAAAATACAGTTCCGCCAGAGTTTTGGATGGTTTTGTTTTATGTTACCTTTATTCAACTGGTCATTATAATTACAGTGATACCAAATTTGTGAAGTTACATAGTAACATAGTAACATAGTTTATAAGGCCGAAAAAAGACATCTGTCCATCCAGTTCAGCCTGTTATCCTGCAAGTTGATCCAGAGGAAGGCAGAAAAGTTTTTGTTATGTTTTTCTACTTTTAGTAAAAAAAAAATGCCCCTTTCTGGTGCCACATTCTGACATCCATAAGTTTTTCATTTTCCTGTTGATAGAGCTCTGTGGGAGCTTGTTTTCTGTGGGGCGAGCTGTAGTTTTTATTGGTACAATTTTGGGGTACATATGACGTTTTGATCTCTTTTAATCCCGTTCACGGTATAGGACAAATCACATGATTTTTTATACAGTTTTGTCATTTATGGACTTGATGATTACATTTGTACGTTTGTTTTATTATTTAGATTCTTTGTATGATAAATGGAAAAAAGGGATTTCTGAAGAAGGGAGGTCTCCACAGTACATGGTACCAATTTGGTATCCATTGTAAACCCATTTTAGACAGCTATGGCTTTAAAGGGAACCTGTCATCAACTTTATGCTGACCTCACCGAGGGCAGCATAAAATAGTGACAGCAATGCTGATTTCAGCGGTATGTCACTCATGAGCTAAAAGTAAGTGGTTGCCGAGAACCAGCATAATAATCATTGCAGCTCAGACCTTACAAAAGAGTCAAATCTACCTGAGAAGAGTCCTGGTTATTCATAATCTCCTGCTCTACCGCCCATCTGCTGATGATTGACAGTTCTCTCCTAGAGAAAAAGGGAGAAAACTAGGTAGAAGACTGTCAGTCATCAGCAGGTGGGCGGGGAGAGCAGGAATTCATGAATAACCAGGACTCTTCTCAGGTGGCTGTGACTCTTTTCCAGGCCTAGTCTACAATGATTGTGAAGTTGGTTCTTGGCAACCATTTACTTTTAACTTATAAATGACAGACCGCTGAAATCAACTCACCCGTCTCTACTTTATTCTGCCGTTAGTATGGGCAGCATAAAGGTGATGGCAGGTTCCCTTTAACATACAGCATCTCAACAAGTAGTTGGGGTTATGGAGCCTCAAATTAAAGGAATTTCCCCACAAAGAACATTTGTTACCTATACACAGATTGTTGATGAATATATAATTGATGGGGCCCAACCACTGTTCACAAGAGTCCCAAAGTTACCTATGTGACTGGAGCAGTTGTAGTACGTGACCACTGCTCCATTTCCTATCTGTGGCACTGATGGAGATAGTCAAGCACTGTACTTGGCTGACTATGATCCTCAGTTTATGGAACAACCACCTCTTGATGGACCACTTTTGGTAGGTACTAACCACTGCCTACTGGGAACACCCCACAACATCTGCCATTGTGAAGATGATTTAACCCAGTCGTCAAGGCAGCACAGTGTGGCCCTTACGCTTCACCATTTTTCTTGATTTTTACTCATCAACTACACAAACATTGAGACTATAAAATGAAAGTTATCTACTTCACCAGTTTTACTTTATTATGGCTTGTCGGTGTATATAAATATAGTAGTGTACCTACATACTGTGCACAAATGTATACATATATACATATGGTGCATACTATAATACATACATAAATGCTAATAACGTCCTATGGACCAACAAAAACATGCTGCATCGAACTAACTACAAAAAAATACTGTACATATAGAGCACAAAAATAACAAAAAAAAAATTTATACAAAAATAGATCAACTAATATTTCAGTCTCAGCAGGTTCTGATGACAGTCTAATGTGTATGAGGAGCTCTCAAGGATCTTCCAACAGAAGATGTCAGGGCAAAGTAGGATTGAGTGAAGAGAATATTTTTGCCTAATCTGTATCCACTTTTTGGACTTAGTCTATATGATGGAAGTCTATAGGCAAAACTCCTTTAAACATATCGTACCTGGTCATAAACACAAACCTTAAAGAGTTTGTCTAGGATTAGTAAAAAGAGTCCAATCCTTTTTGGTCGTGTCTGGAATTGCAGCTCAGTCCTATTCAAGAGAATTGGGCTAGGCTGCAATACCAAAACAACCCATAGACAAGAGTGGTTCTGTTTATATGCATAAAAGCAGGTTTATATTATATATTATAAAAGTCAACGGTTTTGTGTCCTCTTTTATGTAGATCTCCATTTGAAAATACATTTTCAATACTGCATAATAAGGAGTCCTATACAGAGTACATTCAGCACATGCAGCACATATAGTAACTTTCTAATATAATACAATAGGTTAAAGTTCAAGCTTTGGTCCCAGGGACCAGAACGTTCTTCAGGACTCATCTGAAGGTCCTATAAAGTGCATTCCAATTGCAAAGTCCATCAATGTCTATATATATTCACTTCTACGATTGCAGTTTGGCCTGGTGTCTGGAACACTTGCCATACAGACCATCTCGTTGTCGTGAGGTGGTCTATACTCAACCTTGTCTTCCTTGCATATACACACTGGACAGCAACATGGGGCACGAAGACATAATATAATTCCTCCGACGAGGCTGAAGGCGATGGTAGGCCAAGCTACAAACAGGGCCTCTCCCATCTCTATCCTCAGTGCCCCACGACATACGCTGGCATCATATGCCTTAGTGAGAATGTTACTGGTTGTCCAGATAACGGGAATGGCGATGAGGACGGTGCTCAAAATGTAGAGGATCCCTGCCGTCAGTCGTATACAATGCCTTGTCACCTTGGCTTCTTTATGACACCTGCTCATCAGCATACTCACAACCGAGAAGATGAAGGCAAAAAAGGCCATGGTCAGAGCAAAGCTCAACAAGATCCTTCCAGCTTTTAAGTCCATAGTCAGGGACACCTGGGATTCGTAGCTGTTGCATTGCATGGACAGTCTAGCTTGATTAACACAGGTTGTCCACAAGCCATCCCACCGGCTGATCCAGTGACCATCGATACGACCATTGATTCCATTGTTTTCGGCCAAGACTGATAGCCTCCACTGAGGCATGACTGTAATGATCCAGGTAAGTATCATGCCAACACCACCAGAGATGATCCCAATGATCTGCAACAAAAACCAAGCCATGCTTCTTGAAGGAACTGAAGACTCTTCTTCTGAGAAGATGTGGAGCTGAGCTTCTGACACCCGGTTGTGTATCAGTGTTAGAGTACTTGCCCGGAGCTGACAAATTTATAAATCTAGTCACGTGCAGCCGACAGTGGGATAAATTACTGAAGTGTGACATAATCTCTGCTAATTATTACATGCAATAGACATCAATGTGCTGTGCAACAGGTTAAAAAAAGCCCTGACGTGCCGTCAGTGTTGGCTTAGGTATTAGTCTGTGTTGATTTTGTGTATGATACAACCACTATGAATAATGTAAAGAGGGTTTAGTTTTCAATTAAAGTCAATGCAAATATGTAAAATGAGCGGGATTTTTCCTTTGAGAGGTGTAGCCATAGGGGGCGCAGGCTGTCCCTAAAATCAGAGCCAGTACCTGCAAATTTTCGTTGTCCCCTGAAATTGGGAAAGGCTTATTCAAGCCCCCTTCATAAGTTGACTTTCCCAAAGGGTTTAGGGTAATGGGGCTTACACTCCCCAAATTTACCGACTACAATGTTGGTAAGTTAGCATAAGGGTGTTGCAGATATAACATTGTCCCAGCAGGGTTTCTTACCAATGTTGTTTCATGTACATCTTGACTTTTGATACCTGTGATAGTAAGGTGCAGAACCAGGAATACAGAACCAGAACAAGAGGTCATTGCATTGGTGGCCCGTGTGAGGTGAGTGACCCTCATGTTTCCCCTTTACGGTAATGTGTGTTATCCTTTACATTTTCTGTTGCGCAATTGTTGTGTCGCAGTTAAACGGTATGCCCATATATTGTTAAAAGTTGCTGTACGAGGCAGTACCTCCAGATCTGGTAGTGTGGGCAGGCACCAAAAATATTCAATAGTCTCCTGAATTCTAGCTTACAGAAGAAGGTACCTGTGCTGAAGTACTGACAAATTATGTGTCTTTCAGTGTTGTGTGCTGATGCCCAGAGGAGGGGCAGGAGAAAAGAGAGGGAGGGAGAGTTTGGTGCCAGAGTGGGAGAGTGCTGCATTGACCTTGTGTGGTGCTAGTGGGACCTTCTGTGCGTGAAGGGCTTCGGATCAGTTTGTGTAGTGCTATGCAGCAGACATGACTACAGCTGCTGTGAGAGAAGTCAGTGGGCTCTGGCAGACCATGAGAGAGCCATAAAACCTCTTTAATGCACCATATTATGTACTGAGGAACTTTAAAGGGCATCTGTCAGCAGTTCTGTACCTATGACTCTGGCTGACCTGTTACTTGTGCGCTTGGCAGCTGAAGGCATCTGTGTTGGTCCCATGTTCATATGTAGAACCTAGAGGCTCTGCTCTCTCTGCACCTGCCAAGCCCCCTCCACTTTATTGACAGGGCCAGGTGTGATGCTGTTTGCACTGTCTGGCCCTCTCAATTAAAGTGGGGAAGGAGCGGCAGTTCCAGAGAGGCACATATGAACTTGGGACCAAGACAGATGTCTTCAGCTGCCAAATGTACATGTAACAGGTTAGCCAGATTTATAGGTACAAAACTGCTGACAGATGCCCTTTAAAAAAATGATTTGTGGGGTGAAATGAAAAATTCATATACACACTGCATGCTATACGTACATACTGTGCAGAAATACATACATAAATGCAAATACTGTCCTGTAAACAAACACACACATTCTGCATAGCCCTGACTACAAACAAAAACTGTACAGAAAGAGCACAAAAATATCAAAAATAAATTCATAGATAAATAGATTCACTAATAAGCCTGACTCTTCCGGGAAACAACACGTGCCAAGATAGGATCCAACTAATCATTAATTAGTGCCAAGTCTGAACATAACTGTACAATTACTGTACCTGTCACCAGCTGCAAAAGGTTTGTTACGTTTTGTACTAAGGAGAACATTCATCATCCCAAAGATTTATCTTCATCCTTTCCTCCTTACAGACCCGGAGTCCTGGGCTAGAATTGCCATTATTCTGTTGGGTTGAGATTCTTTTATCCCCTTTAGGACACCATTTTAGTTTTCTATATTTTTTCATCCTCAGCCGACCTGCTTCTGAGGGGTGGTAGGGAATGGGAGGCCCATGCCGATCATTCATCCTCATAGCACTCAGGCCGCTAGACCCAAAGCCTATGAGGCAGTAGAAAGGCAAAGGCGGTTTACGATGACATCATCGCGACCTGTTGCGCCAGAAGCATGGGGGGCCACGATGACGTACTCATGATGTGACCAGGAGACTACTGGTGGGGAGAGTGTTGTATAAATGGGGGCATTATACTAAAGGAGGAGAGCATTATACATGAAAGCTCCATACTACAGGAGGACTTAAGGGGCAAGAGCATTGTATATGTGGGGGCTTTATAATTCTGGGGGGAGCATTATTATTGGATGCAATATAGAGAACATTACTACTAATGAGGTTGCTATTAGGGGTACTGTAGGGGACACTAAAACTTAGGGCAATCTAGAAGCACTTTTACTATAGGAACATGGATGATCTGTATGGCTCTATTTTCTCTGCAGTATAGTATTTGGGGGGTATTGGAGAGCATAATGGGCACAGTATTAGGGGTAGCAGTATTATGTACTAGTATGACAATGTTGGGGCCCTAGGAAAGGGAGAATGATGGAAAAGTGAGCAATCTAGCTGTCAGTGTGTCAAACTCTTTAGAGACAAGATGTGGCTGAAAGAATTCATCATGGTCTGCTTCCAATGGAGAAGATGGGAAAAAAGAACATCTACATCAGTGGAGATGTCACTGGATGTAAGAGCTATGTAATGTTTACCTACCATATGTTTGGCAGGGAGGGGTTGGATTGAGAATTTGGCACAGGAAAAGGGCGGGCGCCATCTTGATTTTTGCCTCAGTTAGCAGAAAGGCTAGAATCAGCCCTGTCGACTACACAAACATTGAGACTATAAAATCAAAATGAACTACTTGACTTGTCAATGGTTTTTATATTATTGCTGATCGGTATACAGTATATATGTATAAATGTATATAAATACAGAACTATACCTACATACCATGCATAAAAACTGTACATATATACATTATATACTATACCTACATAATGTGCATAAATACTGTACATATATACGATATATAATATACCTACATAATGTGCATAAATACATACATAAATGCAAATACCGTACTATGCATATACTGCATAGAACTAAATACAAATACCGTATAGACAGAGCACAAAAATAACAAAAATAAATTCCTACATAAATAGATTAACTAATAATCCTGACTCTTACAGGAAATAACACGTCA
>ONZH01021001.1:0-150170 GCA_900303285.1 Rhinella marina | reverse complement strand
AGCATTGTCCGCAATCCACAAGATCAGCTGTTCGCACTGTTGTGGTTTCAACAGTCCTCTACCACGTGTCCCTGTAAGTTGAGACATGAAGCTAGGGAGTGTAACTCTGCGGCGTTCCACAGCTCCCTCATCAGCAGGTACTGTCTCACCCTGCCCAGGACCACGGCCTCTGCCCCTGCAGTAATTGAATGCCCACAGCCACGCCCTCGTCCTCGACCCTTAGCCCTGGGGTTCAACATTGTTTGTATATAAGTGTATGATATAAAAAAAAAAATTAAACGGGCCTGGTGTACTGAAACCCACAAACTTGTTCAGTCTGGTAGAATTAAGTGACGTACAGAAAGTGTCACCTGGACAGTATATACGGATGGGAGCGAATGTGCTGAACTGTGACACACAGAAAGGTTACACGCAGCTGAGTAAAATGGATTTGTATCACTGAGCTAAAACAACTGAAATAATAATTTTTTTTTTTATATTTTGTTTTTTTGGGGAACGTGACGTGCAGGAAATATGGTAGAACTGACTGACACCCTGTTAACGGTGGCTATTTAGTCTGCGACCCAGAGAAATGTTGCACAGAGAGTTTTCTGGATCAAGCGGTAGATGATATTGGTAGCAAATGACTTGGTTGTATTGTGTGACGTACAGACAGTGTCACCTGGACAGTATATACCGTTTGGAGCGAGTATGCTGAACTGCGTCACACAGAAAGGTTACACGCAGCTGAGTAAAATGAATTTGTATCACTGAGCTAAAACAACTGAAATAATAAATTTTTTTTTTATATTTGTTTTTTTATATTTTTTTTACAATTTTGTTTTTTTGGGAACGTAACATGCAGGAACTATGGTAGGACTGACTGACACCCTGTTAACGGTGGCTATTTAGTCTGCGACCCAGAGAAATGTCGCACAGAGAGTTTTCTGGATCAAGCGGTAGATGATATTGGTAGCAAATGACTTGGTTGTATTGTGTGACGTACAGAAAGTGTCACCTGGACAGTATATACGGATGGGAGCGAATGTGCTGAACTGTGACACACAGAAAGGTTACACAAAGCTGAGTAAAATGGATTTGTATCACTGAGCTATAACAACTGAAAAAATATTATTTTTTTTTATATTTGTTTTTTTATATTTTTTTTACAATTTTGTTTTTTTGGGAACGTAACATGCAGGAACTATGGTAGGACTGACTGACACCCTGTTAACGGTGGCTATTTAGTCTGCGACCCAGAGAAATGTCGCACAGAGAGTTTTCTGGATCAAGTGGTAGATGATATTGGTAGCAAATGACTTGGTTGTATTGTGTGCCATACAGAAAGTGTCACCTGGACAGTATATACGGATGGGAGCGAATGTGCTGAACTGTGACACACAGAAAGGTTACACAAAGCTGAGTAAAATGGATTTGTATCACTGAGCTATAACAACTGAAAAAATATTTATTTTTTTTTATATTTGTTTTTTTATATTTTTTTACAATTTTGTTTTTTTGGGAACGTAACGTGCAGGAACTATGGTAGGACTGACTGACAACCTGTTAACGGTGGCTATTTAGTCTGCGACCCAGAGAAATGTCGCACAGAGAGTTTTCTGGATCAAGCGGTAGATGATATTGGTAGCAAATGACTTGGTTGTATTGTGTGACGTACAGAAAGTGTCACCTGGACAGTATATACGGATGGGAGCGAATGTGCTGAACTGTGACACACAGAAAGGTTACACAAAGCTGAGTAAAATGGATTTGTATCACTGAGCTATAACAACTGAAAAAATATATTTTTTTTTATATTTGTTTTTTTTATATTTTTTTTACAATTTTGTTTTTTTGGGAACGTAACGTGCAGGAACTATGGTAGGACTGACTGACACCCTGTTAACAGTGGCTATTTAGTCTTCCATCCAGAGAAATGTCGCACAGAGAGTTTTCTGGATCAAGCGGTAGATGATATTGGTAGCAAATGACTTGGTTGTATTGTGTGACGTACAGAAAGTGTCACCTGGACAGTATATACGGATGGGAGCGAATGTGTTGAACTGTGACACACAGAAAGGTTACACGCAGCTGAGTAAAATGGATTTGTATCACTGAGCTAAAACAACTGAAATAATAATTTTTTTTTTTTATATTTTGTTTTTTTGGGAACGTGACGTGCAGGAACTATGGTAGGACTGACTGACACCCTGTTAACGGTGGCTATTTAGTCTGTGACCCAGACAAATGTCACACAGAGAATTTTCTGGATCAAGCGGTAGATGATATTGGTAGCAAATGACTTGGTTGTATTGTGTGACGTACAGAAAGTGTCACCTGGACAGTATATACGGATGGGAGCGAATGTGCTGAACTGTGACACACAGAAAGGTTACACAAAGCTGAGTAAAATGGATTTGTATCACTGAGCTAAAACAACTGAAAAAATATATATATTTTTTATATTTGTTTTTTTATATTTTTTTACAATTTAGTTTTTTTGGGAACGTAACGTGCAGGAACTATGGTAGGACTAACTGACACCCTGTTAACGGTGGCTATTTAGTCTGCGACCCAGAGAAATGTCGCACAGAGAGTTTTCTGGATCAAGCGGTAGATGATATTGGTAGCAAATGACTTGGTTGTATTGTGTGACGTACAGAAAGTGTCACCTGGACAGTATATACGGATGGGAGCGAATGTGTTGAACTGTGACACACAGAAAGGTTACACGCAGCTGAGTAAAATGGATTTGTATCACTGAGCTAAAACAACTGAAATAATAATTTTTTTTTTTTATATTTTGTTTTTTTGGGAACGTGACGTGCAGGAAATATGGTAGAACTGACTGACCCCCTGTTAACGGTGGCTTTTTAGTCTGTGACCCAGACAAATGTCACACAGAGAATTTTCTGGATCAAGCGGTAGATGATATTGGTAGCAAATGACTTGGTTGTATTGTGTGACGTACAGAAAGTGTCACCTGGACAGTATATATGGATTGGAGTGAGTCAGTGCTGAACTGTGACACACAGAATGGTTCCACAGTGCTGTGTGCAATGGATTTGTATCACTGAGATAGAACAAAAAAAAAAAACAGGGTTAGATATGGCGATAGCTGCACTACTAGTGCCAGCCAGCCAAGTGACAAAAAAAAAATAAATAAAATGTCTTCTAGCCCTTAGAAGGGCTGTTGGGTTCTTTGTGGGTGATCCCTGCCTAACAGACAACTAAATGCAGGCCCTAACACTGTCCCTGAAAGGCAGCAGCTCTATCCCTAACGATATCCAGACGGCATCTGAGACGAGCACCGTGGCCAGTCGGTAGTATATTCCACGGTCACCTGATCAGGCCAGCCAACCCCTGCTATCGACATGTAAGGGCCCCACGTGATGCTGGGTGGTACGCAGAGTCTCCTGGCTTGTGATTGGCTGTGTTTTTAGGCGCCAAAGAAGCACGATGCGGAAGTTGCCATTTCCTCGAGCATGGCGAGATACTCGTCCGAGCATCGAGCAGTTACGAGTACCCTAATGCTCGAACAAGCACCAAGCTCGGACGAGCATGTTCGCTCATCTCTAGACATTACCTAAGCAGTCACCTTTCCTGAGTACTAACAGTGTCTCTCAGTTCTCACAGTAGAGCCTAATTATATAACTACTGGATGGTCTCAAGAAAATAATATGAAGAGCTTATCAACCCACATGATGGTAAATCCATGGAAAAGGAGATATCAGTCAGTTAATAGAGCAGATAAGATAAGAATACTCTAGAACAGACTTAGGCTACTTTCACACTGGCGGCAGGCCTGATCCGGCAGGTGAAGGGTGCTGCCGGATCAGGCCTGCCGCAGTGACATGTGTGGAGCCGGAACCGCGCTCCGGCCCCACACATGTCACACAGTACATACATACACATAAACATAAACATACACACATATAGACATACAAACACACATATATACTTACATGCTCCCCGGCAGGTCTTCGGAGCGTCAGAGGGACAGGACGGCTCACACAGGTCACGATTCCGCACAGCGCCCTCTGCTGGGCGCCTGGTGGAATCATGACGATTCCACCAGGCGCCCAGCAGAGGGTGCTGTGGGGAATCGTGACCTGTGTGAGCCCTCCTGTCCCTGACGCTCCGAAGACCTGCCGGGGAGCATGTAAGTATGTATGTGTGTTTGTATGTCTATATGTGTGTGTATGTTTATGTTTATGTGTGTGTCTGTGTCTGTATGTGTCTATGTGTAGCCGGATCCGTAATGGACTCCATTGAAAGTCAATGGAGGGCGGATCCGGTTACCATTATGGTCACACCAGACGGATCCACCCCCATTGACTTGCATTGGGGGTCATTCCGGATCCGTCTTGGTGCGGATGCCTGGACCGGAGAGCAAACCGCAGCATGCTGCGGTTTGTTCTCCGGTCTGAAGACGGAACGGAATGCTTTCAGGAGCATTCCGTTGTCTTCAGTTCAGTTTTGTCCCCATTGACAATGAATGGGGACAAAACTGAAGCGTTTTTATTCCGGTATTGAGCCCCTATGACGGAACTCAATACCGGAATTTTAAAACGCTAGTGTGAAAGTAGCCTTAGGCTACTTTCACACTGGCGGCAGGCCTGATCCGGCAGGTGAAGGGTGCTGCCGGATCAGGCCTGCCGCAGTGACATGTGTGGAGCCGGAACCGCGCTCCGGCCCCACACATGTCACACAGTACATACATATACATACACATAAACATACACACACATATAGACATACAAACACACATACATACTTACATGCTCCCCGGCAGGTCTTCGGAGCGTCAGGACGGCTCACACAGGTCACGATTCCCCACAGCGCCCTCTGCTGGGCGCCTGGTGGAATCGTCATCTGAGGGCGCTGTGGGGAATCGTGACCTGTGTGAGCCGTCCTGACGCTCCGAAGACCTGCCGGGGAGCATGTAAGTATGTATGTGTGTTTGTATGTCTTTATGTGTGTGTATGTTTATGTCTGTATGTGTCTATGTGTAGCCGGATCCGTAATGGACTCCATTGAAAGTCAATGGAGGGCGGATCCGGTTACCATTATGGTCACACCAGACGGATCCACCCCCATTGACTTGCATTGGGGGTCATTCCGGATCCGTCTTGGTGCGGATGCCTGGACCGGAGAGCAAACCGCAGCATGCTGCGGTTTGTTCTCCGGTCTGAAGACGGAACGGAATGCTTTCAGGAGCATTCCGTTGTCTTCAGTTCAGTTTTGTCCCCATTGACAATGAATGGGGACAAAACTGAAGCGTTTTATTCCGGTATTGAGCCCCTATGACGGAACTCAATACCGGAATTTTAAAACGCTAGTGTGAAAGTAGCCTTAAGGTCCTTTTACACGGGCCGATTATCGGCCGAAAAATCGTTCCTAGGAACGCTAGTGCCGATAATCGGCCCGTGTAAAAGTGGCCCTAATCAGCCGACGAACGAGCAAAACGCTCGTTCGTCGGCTGATTGGATCTTTTGGTTTCTACAAAAGATCCAATCTGTCGGGCGCACATCGGCCTGTGTAAACAGGCGATGTGCGCCTGACAGTATGGAGCTTCCCAGCCGCACGAGTGATACAGCGATCACTCGTGCGGCCCGGCGCTCGATTCATCGGGCCGTGTAAAGGCTCCCTGCCCGAGCGCCGATATCGCTGATGGGCGCTCGGGCAGGGAGACACATCGGCCCGTCTAAAAGGGCCTTAAGGCTACTTTCACATTAGCGGCAGGCCTGATCCGGCAGGTGAAGGGTGCTGCCGGATCAGGACTGCCGCAGCGACATGTGTGGAGCCGGAACCGCGCTCTGGTCCCACACATGTCACACAGTACATACATACACACACACACACATATAGACAAACAAACACACATACATACTTACATGCTCCCGGCAGGTCTTCGGAGCACCGGAGGAGCAGGACGGCTCGCACAGGTGACGATTCCCCACAGCGCCCTCTGCTGCTGTATTTGTATGTCTATATGTGTGTGTATGTTTATGTTTATGTGTATGTCTATGTCTGTATGTGTGTATGTGTAGCCGGATCCGTCATGAACTCCATTGAAAGTCAATGGAGGGCGGATCCGGTTACCATTGTGGTCACACCAGACGGATCCACCCCCATTGACTTGCATTGGGGGTCATTCCGGATCCGTCTTGGTGCGGATGCCTGGACCGGAGAGCAAACCGCAGCATGTTGCGGTTTGTTCTCTGGTCTGAAGACGGAACGGAATGCTTTCAGGAGCATTCCGTTGTCTTCAGTTCAGTTTTGTCCCCATTGACAATGAATGGGGACAAAACTGAATAGTTTTATTCCGGTATTGAGCTCCTATGACGGAACTCAATACCGGAATTTAAAAACGCTAGTGTGAAAGTAACCTAAAATGTTAGAAGAAAGCGTTCCTTCCCAACAATTTGCTGCTAGTTAGTGATGGAGCTCCTCCAGAGGACTTCTGCTGAACGGAAAGTAGACGGATGCATTATGTGGCCAATAGACTTCTATTATGATGGAATGCTTCTTAAAGGCATTCCGTTATGCATTCCGTCATAGAATTCCGTTATGGCCCGAAAAAAACCCGAACCTCAAACTTGTAAAACACAAGTTCGCTCATCCCTACTAACAAGCATGTGCTCAATTGTCAGCCCACGTAAAGGGCCCTTAACAAGACACAAATCTGGGCTAGGAGCAAGAAACAAAGAATAACAAAGATTCTGCATACACTGCACCTTCAGAAAGAAGAAATATATAAAGGAAGGTTAACCAGTCAGGAACTCCTTCCTAAACTAACCAAGTTGAGCAAAGTAGTCAGCTGGCCCGCACCAATGGATCAGGTGTACGGCAGTGGCATAGAAACCACCCTAAACAATACCAGTAGACAGGAGAAGACAAGAGAACAGGAAAATCCCCGCTGCTTGTGACACTGGCATTGTTTAGTAGCTTTGTCATGGTTTTTAACAGGTGAATATATGGGAAATATGGTGCACACTATATTAAATGAGTTGTCCACATTATAAAAAAAAACTCTCTAAGGGCTCCCAAATGTATTAAAATAATAATTAAAAAATTACATACTCACCACTTAATCCCCTGCCGTTTCCAGCACTGTAGTTCCAGTCCTCACCTCTGGTGTATGTTTACAGTCTGGAGCAGTGACGTGGCTGTATATGACATGTGACTGCTGCAGATAATCACTGGCCTCAGTGTTCTTGTTCTGTATATACGGCCCCATTCACACGACCGTGTGAACAGGGCCGTATCTATCCGCAAAATTGCGGGAATAGATGCGGCCCCATTCACCTCTATGGGGCCGGGAGCCGCGTCACGGAGCTAGCTCCGTGCCGCGGCTCTTTTGAAGCATGTCCTATACTTGTCGGTGCGCACGGACAAGTATAGGCATTTTCAATGGGGCCGCACGGCGTGTGTTCCGAGCGCTGCGGAACACCTGCCGGGCGGCCCCGGATATTTGCGGGTCTGCAGTAATGCGGGCCTGCAAATATACGGTCTTGTGAATGGGGCCTAACGCTGAGGCCGGTGACTGGGTGCAATGGTCACCTGTCATACACGGCTACGTCACCACTGCTGCCTGTAAGAGGAACGCAGAGGTGAGCACTACTGGAAACAGCAGGAATAAGTATGTATTCTTTTATAAGTATTACATTTGGGGCACTTGGAAGAGTTTCCAATAAGCCAGACAATCAATTTAATATGTTCCCTTATAACATCAATAAAAAGGTATTTTTTCCAGCACACACTATCTACATTATATGTTCCTCTGCAAGGGATTTTCTCACCACTGGAATCTCTCATGTGGGGAAAATTGTGCAACTAACTTTTTCCTGTTATGTTTCTCATTCTTTCCACTCTCCAGTTTTCTACCCTCTCTCATTTCTTCCTTTCTAGAAGAACTGCATTTCCTTAATATTTATTCGTACAATTCTATATCACATTAAACCTTAATGTACCTGAACATGAGGTTGTCAGAAAAAGTTTAAAGCTAACTTAAGCCCTTATCTTGGTCTGCAAATGCACTGGCATTATACAATGGGGGAGTGGAGCATTGTATATACTACCGCTACTGGGGGGATTTTATTAAGGGGGCTGTAGGAGGGGAAAGCCTGATACAAACTACTGCTACAGGTGGTCATTATACTATGGGGGTGAGAGCATTATACATGCTAGAACTACTTGAAGGCATTATATTATACAGGCAGCATTATGGGGGGCATTATAATACAGGTGGCACTACAGGGGCTGAGGGCATTATAAATATTAGCACTAAAGGGGGGATTATACTACAGAAGAACTATGGGGGGTAAGAGCATTGTACATACTAGCACTACAGGTGGGTATTATACTACGGGGAGCTCTATGGAGGCATTATAATACACACGACTACAGAGGGCATTATAATACAGGGGCCATTATAATATACGCCAGGGAACTACAGGTGGCATCATACATATGGGCACTACAAGGGGGTGCATAATATGTACTAGCACTACCGGGGGCAATATAATACATGGTGTACTACAGAGGGGTCATTATAAATACTGGCACCACAAAAGGGAGCATTATAACTACTGGGGACATGATAGGGGCATTATACCTACTGGGAACACTATAGCGACGTTATAACTACTGTGGGTCTATAATGGTGCCTTATAGATCAGCCTTATTAATTCTGGGGGCTCTAAAAGCATGCCTTATAGAGGGTCCTTGTTACTGCTGGTGCACTATGGGGGGCTTATTTCTACTATGGGCCCTATGAGGACATTGTTGATATTGGGGGTACTGTGGGGGCATTATTTTTACTGGTGGGCACAATATGGAGGGCATTACTACTAATGGGGTTGCGATTGGGGGTACTGTAGAGGGCCCTATTTCTTTTGAGGGCAGTCTGGGAGCAATGTTACTATGGGAGGACAGCACTATTATTTCTGCAGTATGGTATTTGGGGGCATTGGGGAGCACAGTGGCAGAGAATTAGGGTAGCAGCAGTATGGCAATGTTGAGGCACATGAAGAGGGAGGATGGTAGAAAAGTGAGGAACCTAGGATTTCTCTGTTCCAAACTCTGCAGAGACAAGATGCAGCTGAAAGATGTCATTATAGCGGTCTGCTTCCAATGGAGAAGATGAGAAATGTGAACATGTACATTAGAGGAAACTTCACTGGATGTAAGAGGTATGTGGTGATGCATTCTCCTGTTCGTGTGATAGTAAATATGTCTTTGGCTGGGGATGGGGTGCCATTTCAATTTTGGCCTCAGGCAGGAGAAAGGCTGGAATCGGCCCTGCTCCTGTGCACAGATTCACCGCCATCCTTCTCCTAAGACATTCTGTATAAAATGTCATTCCTCTTCAAACAAATCCCATTCTCTTTACTGACATTATTCAAAGAAAAAGGTTAAGACCTATTTCATGCTTCATAGATTCGTGACACTTACACTAAACAGAGCTAAGAAAAAAAGGAAAACTAGAAAGGAATGAAAAGTAATCCTTTCTACTCCAGGATTAAAGGAGCCATCCATGAGCACTGTGATCTCATACAAGCAGAAATAGGTTGAGACCATACCATATACATAAATATTCCAAATGTCATTAGATCTGATTAGGATGAAAGCAATGGATATGAGATTTTCCAACCACATGAAGTAAATGCTATTATTGCTATGTATGACATTTATGTGAACAAAGCTAAACTAACTAAGCATATATAATATTAGATATTTCTAATGTATTCTGCAATAAAATCCAGGGTCCTAATTTTATAAGCCAAAAAGGATGATTGCTGTTTAAGGGGCACAGCAGGTGGACCGCCAGTGAAAGAAGTGTACTGATGAAATGGAGGAAGAATAGTGCAGTAATTATTATATGTGCTTTATATGTAATTATGTTACAATGTTAATATTAAGCATGTAATTACTTGCATCTTAAAGGGGTTGTTCACCTTGATGGATCTTTTTTACAGATCCCACAGCATGACCGGAACCACTGTGGTAATCATACTTACCTGTCACCCATGCATCAGATGACCCAGTGACTCATGGGTGACACCTCACTGCTTCAGGTAGTCATTGGCTGCAGAGGTCATGTGACCTGGCATTAAACACGATGTTGACACAGGGAGACATAGGACCTGCAAAGCCATCAAGGAGCAAGGGTGCCAGAACCCAGCAGCAGGGATCAGATAAGTATGATTACCACCACGGGTCCGGTCATGTAGAAAAGGTCCACCAAGATGAACAACCCCTTTAAAGTTTAGAGTGATGATAGGCTTTAATTAAGCACCTCATCTCTGGTCAGGAACATAGCTAAAGGCTCATGGGCCCTGGTGCAAGAGTTCGGCTTGGGCCCCCCTTCCCTCAGTGCTTTGTGCCCAGGGGCAAAGAAGCACATAGCCTTCATGCAACCTGAGGCAAAAATTGAAATGGCAGCCTCCCAATGCCAAATTCTTGACCTAACCCCTTCCCTCCAGCCAGACCTGCATGCACTTTCTATAATACCAGTGTCTTCTTATGAGGCACAAGGGTCTTTGGGCCCCCTCAGGCTCCTGGGCCCGGTAGCGACTGCCACCTCAGCACCCTCTATAGCTGCGCCCATGTCCCTGGTGCTGTCATGGAGGGGGAACGTGAGCCCTGACTTGAGCCCCACCTCTGTCCCTACCTACTTACACAGCCCGTCCTAGGTAACGGCGCGTAACTGGGAGGCAAACCCTAGCCTAGATAAGTGCAGGGGCGTACAGGGAAGGGTAACAAGAGGAGAACACAATAAACAAAGACAGAACACAAACACAATATCAGAAGGTCAGCAAGCCAAAGTCGTACCAGGAAGTCACATCAAAACCAGGGGAGAGAGCAGGAACAAGGTCAAAAACACAAGCCGAGGTTAAAAGCACAAAAGTCACAGATGAATGATCAAACACTAGCTCTGGAGGTTAGACCAATCACAGGCAACCTGTGGCCAGCAGGTTGCCTGTTTAAATAAAACTCCAGATGGGTCACGTGACGTGGCCAGCGCCACGTGACCCTAATTATAATATTCATTGAGCGCCGGCTTAGGCCTGCCGGTGCTCAAACTCCCTATCTGCTCGTTGTCTAAGGGGGGCGGGGAGGACGCCAAACGCGCGGCAGCAGAGAGCTCTGCTGCTCTGTTTTGCCATGGGAGCGAGGACACAGGGAGAGTCCCTGCGCACGCATGGGAGACCGGCAGCTCAGCGCAGGAGGAGTGCGCCGCCGGCTCCCTGTGACAGGTGCTTCTCTAAACTTCAATTTTTTTTTATCAGGGTTGATCATGTACCAAGCCAACAAACTGTGCAAAGTGGGCATTTCGAACCACTAGGCAGAGACCATGGGGAACCCAACAACATGGTATGGGATCAGTGGAGTTAAGAGAATTTCATTTAGTTTTTTTTATGTCACTCTGGGCCATCCCCTATTTAAGATCCTCATTATTTTATTTATTTATTTATTATTTTATTTATTATTATTTTATTATTGGAGTTTGATTACAAATATTGGCTATTTTTTTTTGTTTGGGTCTATTTTTATATAATTTGTGTTGCTATTTTGGCGCATCTTTTATTTGTGGTTTATTTTGCAACATTATCAACACAACCTCAGCTTTAGTACTGTGTTCAAAACTTCTACATTTAGAACTGCAATATGGGGTTAGACCTGTGTTAGGTCTGAGTTTAGAACTGCGACTGTGAAATAATGGCACAATGTTGATACATGACACACCACTAGCTGCCTGTCATAAAATATACCTATAGGTCTAGGAGATGCAGCAGCCATGCTAATAGCAGTATGTAATATACAAGTGTTACAAACTGCAGATCAGAGCCTGTACTGCCCCCTGTAGCCTGTTGCCCCGTTTCCCGTTCCCCTGATGCTGCCATGCCCCCTGTGCCCCATTCCCACGAAGCTGCCATGCTCCCTGTGCCCTGTTCCCCCGATTCTGCCGTGCCCCCTGTGTCCCATTCCCCTGATGCTGCCATGCCCCCTGGGCCCCGTTCCCCCAATGCTACCATGCCCCCTGTTTCCCGTTCCCCTGATGCTGCTGTGCCCCGCTTCCCGGATGCTGCTTTGCCTCCTGTGTCCTGTTCACCGATGCTGCTGTGCACCCTGTGACCCGTTTCCGCGATGCTGCCATGCACCCTGTGCCCCATTCCTCTGATGCTGTCATGCTCCCTGTGCCCCGTTTCCATGATGCTGCCATGCCCCTTGTGACTGGTCCCTCCCGATGCTGCAGTGCCCTCTGTGTCCCATTCCTCTCATGCTGCCATGCCCCCTAGTGCCCCCCCCCCCCTTGCGGCCCCCCTGTATCTCATCCGGCGGCTCAGGATCTTCAAATAAAAATAAAATAATACCAAATTTAAAATATGAATATATAACATGCTAACAAATTTTAAAAAATACATATTTTATACATTTAAAAAAATTGCCTTTTCCAATATCGGCTCATTTATGAGAGATTTAAAAATGAAAAAAACTTTAAAAAACACACATAATAAATAATGACCTGATCTATAAAATTAACATGGTACTAATCGCATGTGGTGAACGCTGTTAAAAAAAATAAAATAAAAAACAATTGCTTTTATTTTTGCCTCACCTCCCAAAATTTTTTTTATAAAACTTGATCAAAAATTCATATGTATCCCAAAATTATACCGATAAAACCTACAGCCCATCTCACAAAAAATAATCCCTCACACAACTATGTTGATAGAAAAATAAAAAAATTATGGGATGTCGATGCAAAAAAAAGATTTTTAATAAAAAGTGATTTTATGATATAAAAATAATAAAACATGAAAACAATACAAATTTGGTATTTCCATAACTGTATCAACCCACAAAATAAAATTATCCTATCAAATGTACAACATGGAGAACCCCATAAAAAATAAAAATTAAAAACACTGACAGAATTGCAAATTTTGCACACTTCACCTTCTAAAAAAAAAACTAAAAAGCAATCAAAGAGTTGTACACACCAAAATGGCATCAATTAAAAGTACAGATCACCCTGCAAAAAATGAGCCCTCACTCAGCTAAGTATACATAAAAACAAAAATATCATAGGGGTCAGAATATGGCGACTAAAAGAAAAAAAAAGTTTTTCTCTCTTTCAGTATAAGAAAAAATACATATATATTGTATGGCTGGATTTGTACTGACCTGGAGAATGAAAGTAATTGGTCAGTTTAATTGCATATCAAACCCCGTAAATAAAAAACTCAAACTGTGGCGGAATTGCTATTTTTTCCAATTCAACACCATTTTAAATTTTTTTTCTGCTTCCCACTACATCATATGCAATATTAAACGGAGGCATTGAAAAGTACAAGTTGTCCAGCAAAAAACAAGCCCTCATACAGCTATGTGAACGGAAAAAAAAAAAGTTATGGCTCTGGAAAGGCAGGGAGCACAAAACTAAAACGCAAAAACATAAAAAAGCTCTTGGATAGATTTGTAAATTTCAGATTTTTTTAGAATATAAAGCTAAGATAAAGCATATCAACCCAAATTTACCTCTAACGTTAAGTACGAGATGTCACAAGATGTCATCAGAATGGCTTGAGTGATGGCTAACCTCCGGCACCCCAGCTGTGGTGAAAGTATTCATTTCTGGATTCATTTCTGAATTCATTTAGAACTGGCACTGGATGCGCCGAAGTTATTGAGAGGCCTGCGCCTCTTTATAACTTCGGCATAACCATGCCGGTCTTAATAAATGTGCCCAATAGTTTTACCACAGCTGGAGTGCCGGAGGTTTAGTAAAAGTATTCCATAGTTATTAGCACATAAAGTGACAAGTCACATTTGCAAAATTAGGCTTGGTCACAAAGGTGAAAATGGCGTGGTCCTGAAGAGGTTAATGATCTACGTGACTTAGAACGCGCAGACTACAAGTAGGGCTATAAGTAGGATTTGTAGACAATTGCTGCCAGATTTCCCCACAGAATACAGCTGATCAAAGGGGGGTTAAACATATAGTCAGACAGAAGACTGTCAACATTTAGATGTAGCCACACTTGAGTGAGAAGACTGGCACGTGGGATGACCACAAGTTATCACATATAGTCGTCAAAGGCTGACTTTAAACAGCCCTTATCTTGGAGGAGCAGGTGCTGTGTCTTCTAGTCTGGTAGACTCCACTCCACTGTCTTCTCTGTTTGCTATTTGGAAGATATTCTAACAAACAAGGAGGGTGTTGCATTGTTCTGGAGCTCCTGGAAGTCTGATGTACTAAGACTTGTAAATCTGACCATACATTTAAGATAACTGACATTTGATTAATGCTGCATTTACATGAAGCGATTGAGCACACAATTGTCGGGAAGGAAGCGTTCCTTCCTGACAATTGCATGCTCGTTAATGCATTTACATGTAGTGATTCCCTCCTGGGCCAAGAATTGCAAAGATCATCTGGTAACTGGATCATTTGTGCGAACACAAAAATCCTTGTTTCCCAACAGCAAATTGTGCTGTGTGAATATGAAGAGCAATAGTATTAGGCTACTTTTACACTGGCGGCAGGCCTGATCCGGCAGGTGAAGGGTGCTGCCGGATCAGGCCTGCCGCAGTGACATGTGTGGAGCCGGAACCGCGCTCCGGCCCCACACATGTCACACAGTACATACATACACATAAACATACACACACATATAGACATACAAACACACATACATACTTACATGCTCCCCGGCAGGTCTTCGGAGCGTCAGAGGGACAGGACGGCTCACACAGGTCACGATTCCGCACAGCGCCCTCTGCTGGGCGCCTGGTGGAATCATGACGATTCCACCAGGCGCCCAGCAGAGGGCGCTGTGGGGAATCGTGACCTGTGTGAGCCCTCCTGTCCCTGACGCTCCGAAGACCTGCCGGGGAGCATGTAAGTATGTATGTGTGTTTGTATGTCTATATGTGTGTGTATGTTTATGTGTGTGTCTGTGTCTGTATGTGTCTATGTGTAGCCGGATCCGTAATGGACTCCATTGAAAGTCAATGGAGGGCGGATCCGGTTACCATTATGGTCACACCAGACGGATCCACCCCCATTGACTTGCATTGGGGGTCATTCCGGATCCGTCTTGGTGCGGATGCCTGGACCGGAGAGCAAACCGCAGCATGCTGCGGTTTGTTCTCCGGTCTGAAGACGGAACGGAATGCTTTCAGGAGCATTCCGTTGTCTTCAGTTCAGTTTTGTCCCCATTGACAATGAATGGGGACAAAACTGAAGCGTTTTATTCCGGTATTGAGCCCCTATGACGGAACTCAATACCGGAATTTTAAAACGCTAGTGTGAAAGTAGCCTTAGCGATGGGTCCTCCACATCTCTGAAGAAGATCACTGCATGTAAGTGCAGCAGTCTCCTACGTTAGCGAGCAGCAGATTGTCAAGAAGGAACGCTTCCCTCCTGACAATCTGCCGGTAGATCGTCCCGTATAGATGGACCTTAAGAACCAGCAATGGCTACTGTTATCGCTTGTCCTCATAAAGCTGCATTGTTTCTGGGCAGCAAAGTGCTGTTTAGACACATGATCTGCTGCCCAGATATCATAATTTAGGTGTTTGCATGAACGATTGTTTCAACCGATGAACAAGAATTTTACTTGTTCATCGGGTGATCTGAGGCACATTTAAAGCGGCTCTGTCACCAGAATCAACCCTATTAAGCCAGACATACTGCCTGGTAGGGCTCATCATGCTCATTAAAACTGTACCTTTCTTTTGTCTGTATGCTAAACAGCTGCAGAGATATCTGTGTTTTTATTCATATGCAAATGAGTATTTTGAGCACCAGGAGGCAGGGCCAAAACGCGTCCTATACATTTGTATCTTTTGTATGATAAAATAAAGAAGCATTGAAGAATACTTTTGTGTTGCTGGAGTTTTCTTGCACTCAACTTTGGATCCCTTCCAGAGCGACACACTGGAGATCAGGTGCTGAGCTGTTTGGGTCAGTGCCTACCTGGATACCGTCGCTCCCTAGGGTTAGGATCCAAAGCAATAAAGGGGAGAGTAACGATGGAGGTGGAAAATAAGTCAGGTCCGGACTTCATAAAGTTCAACAACTTTACTTGACTCACTTACATCAGAAGTGGTGTTTTTCTTGGTTCCAGTAGGCTTTGGCATAAACTGGCAGGTAAACCTGAATCCTCTGCTTTCTTTCCCTGCTGTGCTAAACTCGGCTCTATTCTGGCAGCTGGACTTCAGGACTGTTCTGGTATCTCTGGAGTGGGGTGTACTCGGCTGTTAACCCCCTGTAACACTCTGTAGGTAAATCTGAAAGGAGTCAGGGTGCTCTATGAGTTTCTTCCCTCTAAAAGGGATTCCTGCTACAGGAGGGGGCCCCCCTTCGCTGCTACATCTTGGCATGTCTGCTTCCAACGCTAGCTTATAACAACTGACTAGACACTTCCTGCAGCCCCTCCATTGGTAGGAAGCAAGACTATCCCACTTCTGTCCAAAAGGGTAGAATGGAATCGTAAGTTCCATTCTATGTAACGATATCTCTGCCAAATACACCGCCACCTGCTGGTGAACCAGACTCATTACATGTAATACAACAAATAACAGTTACATAGCAACGGTTAGAAATGCACAATGTAAAGGACTTGGAATAAATACAAAGATTACATTATTGTTAGCAATTAAAGACAGTAGCGGGGTGAAGGAATGGTAATACAACCCTGGGGTATTACACATGATCTCTATTCGTTGTGTTATTCTATAAAGATCCTTGGTTGTGTGCAATAATAAATGCAGTATATACTGGAATGTCTTTAGGATATACTATATGTCTATCTTTGTTATGGTCGTTATTACCCAGTTGCCATTGGCAAATTATATAATATATATCTCCTGGGGCAGGATATTTCTACTCTTTATTACATTATGATTGTCACTCTACCTCCATTTGCTATTTTGTACATCGCTATTTAGTTGATTGTTAATTGATTACTCTTTATCTATGCATATTATAGTACTCTGAAGAAGGCCGTTTGGCCGAAAACATTCTGTTATAACTAAATTACTGGATACTCCCCTAATAAATTACAGCATTTAAAAGCAATACACTGGAATACAGGAGATTTTTTTTTTCTTATTATTATTGGCCTGGGAACCATCTCCTGCGATCCACGATAATGAAATTGGTGTGCCACCTAACCTATATAAAAAATAAGTCATCAGTGAGCAACATATCAACAGTATATGAATAAGCACAGCTATTAAGATTAAGAAAACAAGTAGACAATGCATAATTTTGTGGTTTTCTTACTATTGTCTGCAGGTTTGTGACTAAAGACTCATTCACACTCACATATTAGCATTAAAAAAAATTGGCAAGTAATTTAAATGGTTTTACATACACTTCCATTTTTCTTAGGCTACTTTCACACTGGCGGCAGACCTGATCCGGCAGGTGAAGGGTGCTGCCGGATCAGGCCTGCCGCAGTGACATGTGTGGAGCCGGAACCGCGCTCCGGCCCCACACATGTCACACAGTACATACATATACATACACATAAACATACACACACATATAGACATACAAACACACATACATACTTACATGCTCCCCGGCAGGTCTTCGGAGCGTCAGGACGGCTCACACAGGTCACGATTCCCCACAGCGCCCTCTGCTGGGCGCCTGGTGGAATCGTCATCTGACGATTCCACCAGGCGCCCAGCAGAGGGCGCTGTGGGGAATCGTGACCTGTGTGAGCCGTCCTGACGCTCCGAAGACCTGCCGGGGAGCATGTAAGTATGTATGTGTGTTTGTATGTCTTTATGTGTGTGTATGTTTATGTCTGTATGTGTCTATGTGTAGCCGGATCCGTAATGGACTCCATTGAAAGTCAATGGAGGGCGGATCCGGTTACCATTATGGTCACACCAGACGGATCCACCCCCATTGACTTGCATTGGGGGTCATTCCGGATCCGTCTTGGTGCGGATGCCTGGACCGGAGAGCAAACCGCAGCATGCTGCGGTTTGTTCTCCGGTCTGAAGACGGAACGGAATGCTTTCAGGAGCATTCCGTTGTCTTCAGTTCAGTTTTGTCCCCATTGACAATGAATGGGGACAAAACTGAAGCGTTTTATTCCGGTATTGAGCCCCTATGACGGAACTCAATACCGGAATTTTAAAACGCTAGTGTGAAAGTAGCCTTATATGCACATTTTTTCAGTCAAATCCCTATGGGTGCAGCTTTAGCCCACAGAGATGCCTTTACAAATGTGTTCACATTTGTTAAATTTTCAGCCATCTACAATTGCCCAACATTACAAAAAAAATTTTAATACAAAATAGAACAACTAGGGATGAAAACATGACAACTTAGAGCACAATACGGAACAAAAGCAGATATAATATAGAAATAAAAACTGAACAAATGAAAAAAATCTGTTTTGGTGCATTTGTATTTGATATGTATTTTCATATGCAAGTGAGAATGAGCATTTATCTTAAAAAATGAAAACATAAGCATTGGCCTGACAAGTCATGCTGAATATTTTTACTGTCTAATGTTGCTACTAATCAATATAATGCTGAACCCTTTGGAAATTAAATATACATTTAACGGAGATATACATACACATTTGTGTGCTGTTGGCCAAACCTGCCATTTTCGGCATGACTGGCTGAGAATCTGAGATGTGTGGGGAACTCCTAAATGTGCCCCAATTGATGATGCCAGGAGAGAAAAATATCAGGCAGATTGAATTGAGGTATCTGACTGTAGTGTTCTCCTCTCTCCCCATTTCAAAACACACACCAAGCCAAGCATGTATGTGTATGGGGGAGTCAGGAGGGAGGAGCTTTATATTTATATATGGCAGATTTTGTTGCAGAAATTTCTGTGACTTAAAATCAATCCTATTCATATGAATGGGACTTGCAGAAATCCATGCACTTGTCGCCAAAACAACCCTATTCAAATATATGGAACTGATTTTCAGTTGCATACAACGTAGCTTCTGCCACAGCTCAGTGCAGAGTCATTGTCAAGCTTCTCAGTACCTTCAGCTCTGATTTCCTTGTTACTAATCTGGCTTTCAGGCTAAGTATGTTCCCAAGTATTCTGTTGTTAGGGATTCCTCTTTGTGGGCTGCAGCTTAAATACAGTAGTTTCTTGCCAAGTTTTGGTAAACTATGGTTATGTATTGTGTTATTAGCTATGGCAACAAGCTGAGAGGAATGGACACCTGTAATGAGGTTATGTCTCCATTAATGACTTTCGTCTAGTGTTTCATACACAGTACCACTGACAATATCAGTGCAAGTTGTAAGGCATGCAGCAAGTAATCTACAATCACTCATTTATCAATCATTAGACATAGCAGAGCTGGAGAGGGTTCAGAGGAGGGCAACTAAAGTAATAACTGGAATGGGTGGACTACAGTACCCAGAAAGATTATCAAAATTAGGCTTATTCACTTTAGAAAAAAGACGACTGAGAGGAGATCTAATAACTATGTATAAATATATCAGGGGTCAGTACAGAGATCTCTCCCATCATCTATTTATCCCCAGGACTGTGACGAGGGGACATCCTCTGCGTCTGGAGGAAAGAAGGTTTGTACATAAACATAGAAGAGGATCTCAGGGAGGTGCCACCTCCTTAAAATACTCTATCTAATACAAACACTCCCGCTTTTACTTTATTTATAGGATGTTAAGTTGTTACAGCGCACATTTAGGCGGATTATTTGGAACTCTACATGGAGGAGTCGCATTAGCTTGTATAAATTACAACCTCGCGCACTAGGAGGCCTTAACTTCCCGAATATTTCTCTTTATAACCTAGCAGCTAATTTTCGCTATGCTTTGGATTGGTTGAGAGGGAAATCACACTTTGCCAATGTAACTATGGAGAGACAATTCTTCCCACATATTTCTCTAATGGCCCTTTTACATTTACCCACTACCTCCCTCCCACCTAATGTAAAAGACTTCCCTGTTCTATGGACGGTTATACAGACGTGGCGTAAAATCCAGAAGATTAGCAAGCTTGACGGCATGAACACGCTATTTCAACCTTTTGTAGGGCACCCAAACTTTCTGGAAGGCAGACCTCCCAGAATTTACTCTATATTAGCAGTGCAAGGTTGCTCATTGATAGTAGATGTGTTAGATACTAATTACTCCATGCTTCCTTACTCAGAGGCCATTCAACGGTTTCCAGCATTTACTCATAACCAATTAATTTACTTATAGGCCCGCAGTTTTGTCCATCAATGTCTCTCTAATATTCCTCCCGATTCTAGAAGTGCATGTCTAAATATATTCCTTAAAAGAGGGAGAACTACTATTTCCTCGACTAGCAACATATATAGATTCCTCAAACCATTAATCGAATGGGATTCGGTTACGACAGAGCCAATAAAATGGATTAAAGATTTTCCAGATTTTTACATTAAGACTTTATTAGAAGCCACTTTGAAAATGCAAAAACATTCCCCTGTTAGTAGCTATAAAGATATGGCATTAATGGTATTTCACAGGGCATATATCACCCCATATATCAAACATAAGATGTCCCCCGGTGAGCTATATTCTTGTTCCAAGTGTGGTGCTCCAAACACTGATTTATTCCATCATCTTTGGAGTTGTACAAATATTCAGGACCTATGGGAACAAGTGAGATTACACGTTTTAGAT
This sequence comes from Rhinella marina, assembly GCA_900303285.1. NCBI lineage: Eukaryota > Metazoa > Chordata > Amphibia > Anura > Bufonidae > Rhinella > Rhinella marina. The sequence continues at coordinate 129,500 of ONZH01021001.1, read as the reverse complement.
ACTTACAATATCTCTTTTTCCATTATTCCCCAATGGGCTATCTTTAATATTTTGCCAGATGAGCAGCGTAACATTAGTAGATGTCATAAAGCTCTCTTACATGTCTGGGCAGAGGCAACCAGAAAAAGCATATTACATAAATGGCTTGATCCTGAGATCCCATCTATTCCCTTTATTCAATCTAAGATCACTTACTTGTTCAATATGGATTGGATTCACACTCTGTCTGACAAAGACAAATTGACAAGACGTTTCTTTGAAAAATGGTCCCTCTTCATACACACCCTACCTGATTCGGTCAAAGCTAAACTGATATCCCATTTTGATCAAACCACGTGGTATCTGTATGAGGTACTACATGGACGCACTCCTCTACAGGTTTCCTTGAATACATGAGGATCCCCGAGACTTTGTGTCCATTTTGGAGATTGGTTGCACAGGTTGGGGAGGGAGGGTTTGGGTGGAGTGGGGTTATAGGGGACAGATAGGGTTAGGAAAGGTTGTTAATAGGTTATATGACTGTTAACGCTTGATATGTTTGAACATGAACACTATGTACCTTTTCTCATGTCAATCTGCATTGTAAATTATGTTTACTTCATGACCCCTTTGAAAAATCAATAAAAAGAAGTTTAAAAAAAAAAAAAAACATAGAAGAGGATTCTTTACAGTAAGAGCAGACAGACTACGGAACTCTCTGCCTGAGGAGGTGGTGATGGTAAGTTCACTAAAAGAGTTCAAGAGAGACCTGGATGTATTTTTGGAGGGTAATGCCCCTTTCACACGAGCGGGAGACTCGCATGTCTCCCGCAACACATCTACAGGGCTGGACTCGGCACTGACAGGGATGGCATAGCATTATATGCGATCCCAGTCAGTGCCGGAGTCCAGCCCTGTAGATGCGCTGCGGGAGACATGCGAGTCTCCCACTCGTGTGAAAGGGGCATAATAATATTACAGGTTATAGTTACTAGAGAGGGGTCGTTGATCCAGGGAGTAATTCTGATTGCCTGATTGGAGTCGGGAAGGAATTTTTTCCCCTAAAGGTCATAGTGCGTGCAGGCAGGGAAGAGAGAGGAGCGCGGAGCGTGGGACCGGAGGGCAGCGGCAGCGCAGAACAGGTAAGTATGGTCTTTAAGTGGCTGGGTGGGCTGATCTGAGGTCTGATAGGGGCACAAGACGCTGATCTGAGGTGTGAAGGGGCACAAGACGCTAATCTGAGGTCTGATGTGGGCACAATATGATAATATGAGGTCTGTTGGGGGCACAGTGTGATAATATAAGGTCTGTTGGGGGCACAATATGATAATATGAGGTCTGATGGGGGCACAATATGATAATCTGAGGTCTGTTGGGGGCACATTCTGCTGATCTGAGGTCTGATGGGGGCACATACTGTTGCTCTGAGGTCTGATGGGGGCACATACTGTTGCTCTGAGGTCTGATGGGGGTACATTCTGCTGATCTGAGGTCTGGTGGGTGCACAGTGAGAAGGTATGGGGGCACAGTGGGCTGATATGGGGCCATAGTGGGCTGATCTGAGGTCTGGTGGGGGGCTGACATGGAGGGCTGATGGAGTTCTGCCATGGAGGGCTGATATGGGGGTCTGATGTGATGTCCTGAAATTTATGGGCAGTCTGATAAGAGGATCTGATGAAAAATATTTTTTTCTTATTTTCCTACACTAAAACCTAGGTGCGTCTTATGGGCCGGTGTGTCTTATAGGGCGAAAAATACGGTAGGTATTCTTTTAATATTATAAGAATGTTAAGTCGACTTGTTTTCATTCATAAAAATGCCCCACGTGAAATTGTAGCTTGTATGGATAATACTATGCTAACTCCTTAACACAGTCACCTTTGACATGCAATAAACAATTTTTAGATATGTTAGTGGATACTTTGAGGGTCATTATCAGGAGCACACAGTAGTATTTGCAGTTGTGAAAAAGCCAGGGATCCCCACACAATATGTCCAAGGATCACCTCAAGGTCATGGGCTGCTGCTTGAAGAACATACCTGTAGTATTGAACATGTGAACTCTGACATAATGCAAGACTGTCACATGATAACAAGTGGGCCATTCATTGAGTGAGTCATTTTTTTTACGATAACCAGTGTTACAAGATTGCTAACATTGTGTTTATGTAACAGCCAACAAAAATGAACGTTTGGCTATTTAAATAAAGAAGCTTTGATTTTGTTGTGATTCTAAGTATAGGAAATATTTTTGAAATATTTTTTCACGCTTGTCTAAGCATGCCAATAAAGTTGTCTGTGGGAACCTCAGTGTATAAACAATTGCTCATTAAGGGGTTATGTACTTTTGAGCGTTTTCAAAGAACTTATCCTTGTTATTTTTCTCTATCTCCCAATGCAGATGACTAGCCCTAAGAAAAGAAATCAGAATCACGTCCATAAAACAAAAATAACTGTCACCCTGACCAGCATGTAAATGACCATGAAAGATAAAAGGTCACAGATGAGTTCATCCAAAGTGAAATAAACTAAATATTTCAAGATACTTCAGGAGATCAAAAGTACTATGGGGCAAAGTGGGGCAGTTACCCACAACAGCCAGATTCCAGCTTTCATTTTTCAGAGGCCAAAGCAGAAACCTGATTCAGGAACATCATCAGGACAGTACAGTTGGTTCAGGCCAATGTGTCAAAAAAGAGACCCAAACTAACTTATTGGCTACCCACCTACCAACAATTACTGTACTAAATAGTTTCCATTTAAAGGAACGCTAAACCTAGAAATTAATGCTAAAAGTAAGCAAGAAATATAGTTGTCCTCCGTGCCTACATGATCCTGATTAGAGATGAGCGAGCATACTCGTCCGAGCTTGGTACTCGTTCGAGTATTAGGGTACTCGTAAGTACTCGCAGCTCGGACGAGTATCTCGCCATACTCGAGGAAATGGCAACTTCCGCATCGTGCTTTTTTGGCGCCTAAAAACACAGCCAATCACAAGCCAGGAGACTCTGCGTACCACCCAGCATCACGTGGGGCCCTTACATGTCGATAGCAGGGGTTGGCTGGCCTGATCAGGTGACCCAGGAATATACTACCGACTGGCCGCGGTGCTCGTCTCAGGTGCCGTCTGGATGTCGTTAGGGATAGAGCTGCTGCCTTTCAGGGACAGTGTTAGGGCCTGCATTTAGTTGTCTGTTAGGCAGGGATCACCCACAAAGAACCCAACAGCCCTTCTAAGGGCTAGAAGACATTTTATTTTATTATTTTTGTCACTTGGCTGGCTGGCACTAGTAGTGCAGCTATCGCCATATCTAACCCTGTTTTTTTTTATTGTTCTATCTCAGTGATACAAATCCATTGCACACAGCACTGTGGAACCATTCTGTGTGTCACAGTTCAGCACTGACTCACTCCAATCCATATATACTGTCCAGGTGACACTTTCTGTACGTCACAGAATACAACCAAGTCATTTGCTACCAATATCATCTACAGCTTGATCCAGAAAACTCTCTGTGCGACATTTGTCTGGGTCGCAGACTAAATAGTCACCGTTAACAGGGTGTCAGTGAGTTCTACCATAGTTCTTGCACGTCACGTTCCCAAAAAAACAAAATATAAAAAAAAAAATTTATTTTTTCAGTTGTTTTAGCTCAGTAATACAAATCCATTTTACTCAGCTGCGTGTAACCTTTCTGTGTGTCACAGTTCAGCACATTCGCTCCCATCCGTATATACTGTCCAGGTGACACTTTCTGTACGTCACACAATACAACCAAGTCATTTGCTACCAATATCATCTACCGCTTGATCCAGAAAATTCTCTGTGCGACATTTGTCTGGGTCGCAGACTAAATAGCCACCGTTAACAGGGTGTCAGTCAGTCCTACCATAGTTCCTGCACGTTACGTTCCCAAAAAAACAAAATTGTAAAAAAAATATAAAAAACAAATATTAAAAAAAAATTATTTTTTCAGTTGTTTTAGCTCAGTGATACAAATCCATTTTACTCGGCTTTGTGTAACCTTTCTGTGTGTCACAGTTCAGCACATTCGCTCCCATCCGTATATACTGTCCAGGTGACACTTTCTGTACGTCACACAATACAACCAAGTCATTTGCTACCAATATCATCTACCGCTTGATCCAGAAAATTCTCTGTGCGACATTTGTCTGGGTCGCAGACTAAATAGCCACCGTTAACAGGGTGTCAGTCAGTTCCTACCATAGTTCCTGCACGTTACGTTCCCAAAAAAACAAAATTGTAAAAAAAATATAAAAAAACAAATATAAAAAAAAAATTATTTTTTCAGTTGTTTTAGCTCAGTGATACAAATCCATTTTACTCGGCTTTGTGTAACCTTTCTGTGTGTCACAGTTCAGCACATTCGCTCCCATCCGTATATACTGTCCAGGTGACACTTTCTGTACGTCACACAATACAACCAAGTCATTTGCTACCAATATCATCTACCGCTTGATCCAGAAAATTCTCTGTGCGACATTTGTCTGGGTCGCAGACTAAATAGCCACCGTTAACAGGGTGTCAGTCAGTCCTACCATAGTTCCTGCACGTTACGTTCCCAAAAAAACAAAATTGTAAAAAAAATATAAAAAACAAATATAAAAAAAAATTATTTTTTCAGTTGTTTTAGCTCAGTGATACAAATCCATTTTACTCGGCTTTGTGTAACCTTTCTGTGTGTCACAGTTCAGCACATTCGCTCCCATCCGTATATACTGTCCAGGTGACACTTTCTGTACGTCACACAATACAACCAAGTCATTTGCTACCAATATCATCTACCGCTTGATCCAGAAAACTCTCTGTGCGACATTTGTCTGGGTCGCAGACTAAATAGCCACCGTTAACAGGGTGTCAGTCAGTCCTACCATAGTTCCTGCACGTTACGTTCCCAAAAAAACAAAATTGTAAAAAAATATAAAAAACAAATATAAAAAAAAAATTATTTTTTCAGTTGTTTTAGCTCAGTGATACAAATCCATTTTACTCAGCTTTGTGTAACCTTTCTGTGTGTCACAGTTCAGCACATTCGCTCCCATCCGTATATACTGTCCAGGTGACACTTTCTGTACGTCACACAATACAACCAAGTCATTTGCTACCAATATCATCTACCGCTCGATCCAGAAAACTCTCTGTGCGACATTTGTCTGGGTCGCAGACTAAATAGCCACCGTTAACAGGGTGTCAGTCAGTCCTACCATAGTTCCTGCACGTTACGTTCCCAAAAAAACAAAATTTTAAAAAAAATATAAAAAACAAATATCAAAAAAAAATTATTTTTTCAGTTGTTTTAGCTCAGTGATACAAATCCATTTTACTCAGCTTTGTGTAACCTTACTGTGTGTCACAGTTCAGCACATTCGCTCCCATCCGTATATACTGTCCAGGTGACACTTTCTGTACGTCACACAATACAACCAAGTCATTTGCTACCAATATCATCTACCGCTTGATCCAGAAAATTCTCTGTGCGACATTTGTCTGGGTCGCAGACTAAATAGCCACCGTTAACAGGGTGTCAGTCAGTCCTACCATAGTTCCTGCACGTTACGTTCCCAAAAAAACAAAATTGTAAAAAAAATATAAAAAACAAATATAAAAAAAAATTATTTTTTCAGTTGTTTTAGCTCAGTGATACAAATCCATTTTACTCGGCTTTGTGTAACCTTTCTGTGTGTCACAGTTCAGCACATTCGCTCCCATCCGTATATACTGTCCAGGTGACACTTTCTGTACGTCACACAATACAACCAAGTCATTTGCTACCAATATCATCTACCGCTCGATCCAGAAAACTCTCTGTGCGACATTTCTCTGGGTCGCAGACTAAATAGCCACCGTTAACAGGGTGTCAGTCAGTCCTACCATAGTTCCTGCACGTTACGTTCCCAAAAAAACAAAATTTAAAAAAAATATAAAAAACAAATATAAAAAAAATATTATTTTTTCAGTTGTTTTAGCTCAGTGATACAAATCCATTTTACTCAGCTTTGTGTAACCTTACTGTGTGTCACAGTTCAGCACATTCGCTCCCATCCGTATATACTGTCCAGGTGACACTTTCTGTACGTCACACAATACAACCAAGTCATTTGCTACCAATATCATCTACCGCTTGATCCAGAAAATTCTCTGTGCGACATTTGTCTGGGTCGCAGACTAAATAGCCACCGTTAACAGGGTGTCAGTCAGTTCTACCATATTTCCTGCACGTCACGTTCCCAAAAAAACAAAATTGTAAAAAAAATATAAAAAAACAAATATAAAAAAAAATTATTTTTTCAGTTGTTTTAGCTCAGTGATACAAATCCATTTTACTCGGCTTTGTGTAACCTTTCTGTGTGTCACAGTTCAGCACATTCGCTCCCATCCGTATATACTGTCCAGGTGACACTTTCTGTACGTCACACAATACAACCAAGTCATTTGCTACCAATATCATCTACCGCTCGATCCAGAAAATTCTCTGTGCGACATTTGTCTGGGTCGCAGACTAAATAGCCACCGTTAACAGGGTGTCAGTCAGTCCTACCATAGTTCCTGCACGTCACGTTCCCAAAAAAACAAAATATAAAAAAAATAAAATAATTTTTTCAGTTGTTTTAGTTCAGTGATACAAATCCATTTTACTTAGCTGCGTGTAACCTTTCTGTGTGTCACAGTTCAGCACACTCGCTCCAATCCGTATAATCTGTCCAGGTGACACTTTCTGTACGTCACTTAATTCTACCGGACTTAATTTTTTATTTTTTTTTATCATACACCTATATACAAAAAATGTTGAACCCCAGGGCTAAGGGTCGAGGGCGAGGGCGTGGGCGTGGGCATTCAATTACTGCAGGGGGCAGAGGCCGTGGTCCTGGGCAGGGTGAGACAGTACCCGCTGATGAGGGAGCAGGGGAATTCCGCAGAGCTACACTCCCTAGCTTCATGTCTCAACTTACAGGGACACGTGGTAGAGGACTGTTGAAACCACAACAGTGCGAACAGCTGATCTCGTGGATTGCGGACAATGCTTCAAGTAATTTGTCCACCAGTCAGTCTTCCACGCAGTCCACCCACGTTACCCAAGGGAGCACTCCTCTAGCTCCTCCACCTCAACCTCCTTCCCCCCAGTCTGCCCCCTCCCAGGAAAATTTGGAATGCGATCCGGCATACTCTCAGGAACTGTTTTCTGGACCCTTCCCAGAGTCACAAACCACTTCTCAGGTTGCTGCTGACCTCGTTCCCGATGCCCAAGTTTTCCAACTGTCGCAGTCTGTGGGTGATGATGATGATGATGACAATGTTGAGTTAGTGGAAGAAGTTTGTAAAGAGGTGTCGGACGATGAGGAGACACGGTTGTCAGACAGTGGTGAAGTTGTTGTTAGGGGAGGAATTCCGAGGGGGGAGCAGACTGAGGAATCGGAGGATGACGAGGTGACTGACCCAAGCTGGGTTGATATGCCGAGTGAAGACAGTGCTTCTGAGGCGGAGGCGAGTGCTGCACCAGAACAGGTTGTAAGACGCAGTGGTGTGGCCAGAGGGAGAAGCAGGGCCAGAGCTGGTGCATCAGCAGCAACTGTTTCACGTAGGGAAGCTCCCGTGGCGAGGCCTAGATGTTCGCAAGTCTGGAGGTTCTTTAAAGAAAGTGAGGATGACCGACGGACTGTGGTGTGCAACCTGTGCCACACCAGGATCAGCAGGGGTGCCACCACTACTAGCCTAACCACCACCAGCATGCGCAGGCATATGAGTGCTAAACACCCCACTCAATGGAACCAAGGCCGTTCACCACCCCCTGCGGGTCACACCACTGCTCCTTCCCCTGTGTCACTCGCTGCCTCTGCTAGTCAACCCCCTGCCCAGGACCCCGGCACGAGCGCCTCCCGCCGGAAAACCACACCTTCGCCTCCACGATCCTCCACAGTGTCCACCAATGTGTCCCAGCGCAGCGTTCAGCTGTCTTTACAGCAGACGCTGGAGCGCAAGAGGAAATACAGTTCCACCCACCCACATGCCCAAGCCCTCAACGTCCACATCTCCAAATTGCTTAGCCTGGAGATGCTGCCCTATAGGCTGGTAGAGACCGAGGCCTTTCGAAATCTCATGGCGGTGGCTGCCCCTCGGTATTCCGTCCCCAGCCGCCACTATTTTTCCCGATGTGCCGTCCCAGCCCTACACCAGCACGTGTCACAGAACATCATCCGTGCCCTGACCAACGCTGTTTCTGAGAAGGTCCACCTAACCACGGACACGTGGACAAGTGCTGCCGGGCAGGGACACTATATCTCACTGACGGCACATTGGGTTAACTTGGTGGAGGCTGGGACCGAGAATGACCCTGGGGCCTCTCATGTACTGCCCACACCGAGGATTGCGGGGCCTACCTCGGTCACGGTCTCTCAAACGTACTATGCCTCCTCCTCCTCCGACCCCTCCTCCTCCTCCACCGAATTACCATCCGTGGGCACGGCGCCTTCAGTCGGTAGCTCTAGGCGCAGCAGCAGTGCCGTGGGTAAGCGCCAGCAGGCGGTGCTCAAACTGCTGAGCTTAGGTGACAAAAGGCACACCGCCCAAGAGCTGTTACAGGGCATCACGGCGCAGACCGATGTGTGGCTGGCACCGCTGAACCTCAAGCCAGGCATGGTTGTGTGTGACAACGGGCGTAACCTGGTGGCGGCTCTGCAACTCGGCAGACTGACACATGTGCCATGCCTGGCCCACGTGTTCAATCTTATAGTTCAGCGGTTCCTCAAGACATACCCCAATCTGTCTGATTTGCTCACCAAGGTGCGCCGCATCTGTGCGCATTTCCGCAAGTCTAGCACAGATGCTGCCACTCTCAGGGCAGCGCAGCGCCGCCTACAACTGCCCGCTCACCGACTGTTGTGCGACGTGCCCACGAGATGGAATTCCACATTAAACATGTTATCCAGAGTTTACCAGCAGCGCAGAGCGATTGTAGACTGCCAGATGTCATCTTCCACCAGAACTGGTAGTCAGGTCTCTCAGATTCCTCAAGTCTACAATGAGGAGTGGACGTGGATGTCTGATATCTGCCAGGTGTTGAGCAACTTTGAGGAGTCAACACTGATGGTCAGCGGCGATGCCGCCATTATCAGCCTCACCATCCCGCTGCTTTGCCTGTTGAAAAAATCACTGCTCAGCATCAAGTCGGATGCTTTGCGCTTGTCACAAGAGACGGTGGAGGAAGATACGTCACTTGATAGCCAGAGCACCCTCCGGTCTGTTTCTCAGCGCGTATCGGAGGAGGGGGATGAGGATGAGGAGGAAGAGGAGGAGAATGTTGGCGAGACAGTAGAGGGTACCAGTGCTCAGTCCTTAACTCTTGAGCGTGTATGGGCTGAAGAGGAGGACTTGGAGGAGGAGGAGGAGGAGGAGGAGGAAATGGAGAGTCAGGCCAGTGAGGAGAGGGAATTCTTGCGTGTTGGGACTCTGGCGCACATGGCAGACTTCATGTTAGGCTGCCTATCCCGTGACCCTCGCGTTAGAAGAATTTTTTCAAACACCGATTACTGGGTGTTCACTCTCCTGGACCCACGGTACAAGCAGAACCTTTCCACTCTCATCCCTGCAGAGGAAAGGAGTATGAGAGTGAATAGGTATCAACAGGCCCTGGTGCACAAGCTGAAACAATTCTTCCCATCTGACGCCGCTAGCGGCAGAGGGCATGGTTCTGTGGGCCAAGTAGCGGGGGAGAGGAGGCGAGCAGGCAGCTTGTCCAGCACTGGCAGGGGAACGCTCTCCAAGGCCTTTGCCAGTTTTATGTCACCCCAGCAAGACACTGTCACCTGTCCCCAGTCTAGGCAGAGTAGGGGGGAGCTGTACAGAAAGATGGTGAGGGAGTACCTAGCTGACCATACCAACGTCCGGACCGATCACTCTGCTCCATACAACTACTGGGTTTCAAAGCTGGACACGTGGCCTGAACTGGCGCTGTACGCCTTGGAGGTGCTGGCCTGCCCTGCCGCTAGCGTTCTGTCAGAGCGGGTATTCAGTGCAGCTGGTGGCGTCATCACCGATAAGCGTACACGCCTGTCAACTGACAGCGCTGACAGGCTGACGCTTATTAAAATGAACAAAGCCTGGATTTCACCGGAATTCAAATCTCCTCCGGGGGAAAGCAGCTAAAGATTTAAATAACTTATGTATCCGATTCCTCCTCTCTACTCCTCCTCCTACTCCTCCTCCTCCTCCATATCGTCTTTGCCTAATGCTGACCCAAAAAACGCCATTTTTTAGAGGTCCAACTGGCACTCTTTTAGCACAATTTTTCAGGAGGGCCCCCTACAGGCCCTCTCTTCAAACAATTTTTCAGGAGGGCCCCCCTACAGGCCCTCTATTCAAACAATTTTTCCAGAGGTCCACCTACAGGCCCTCTCTTCAAACAATTTTTCAGGAGGGCCCCCCTACAGGCCCTCTATTCCAACAATTTTTCCAGAGGTCCACCTACAGGCCCTCTATTCAAACAATTTTTCCAGAGGTCCACCTACAGGCCCTCTATTCCAACAATTTTTCCAGAGGTCCACCTACAGGCCCTCTATTCCAACAATTTTTCCAGAGGTCCACCTACAGGCCCTCTATTCAAACAATTTTTCCAGAGGTCCACCTACAGGCCCTCTATTCAAACAATTTTTCCAGAGGTCCACCTACAGGCCCTCTATTCCAACAATTTTTCCAGAGGTCCACCTACAGGCCCTCTATTCAAACAATTTTTCCGGAGGTCCACCTACAGGCCCTCTCTCCAATTCCAGTTCAAAGTTTTATTTGCGCATACTGCATGCATTTTTATTTTTGGGATAGGTGTGAAAAATAATATTACTTGCGAATCTATATTGCCAAACATTGGATACGGTAGCAAGTAGAAGACCAAACACATGCTGCTCACAGGGTTCCGCAAATTCCTGGTCCACCCGCAAATTCCTTGTCCACAATGTCATGGAGGACGAGGTTCTGTGGATGAGCAACAAGTCCTTCTGTACTGAAATCGCTGACAAAGTCTCCATCTAAGAAGCTACAGACCATTGTGGAGAGAGCGGCACAGCTCGCCATCAAAGTGAGGAACCCCAACGCCAGACTGCGCAGAGAAGATAACGAATAAATATCTCTGTGGTTATTTTTGCTAAATAAAAGTTAAATAAACCCCCCAAAAAATTCATCTGTTAATGTGCCTGATCCACCCAAGTTGAATCTGTCCCATCATGAGAAAGTCCCCCCCAAGGAGTCCCCTCTGTAACTTGCTTCCCATACAACTACCTCACCCCCCCGACACCTGTGTCTCGCCATTGTCCACCACCTCCTCAGACAACACTGGTAAATCCACACTGTCAGCACACGGAAACAGCAAAAGGTCTTGCGAATTGGGGCAGAGAATGTTCTGGGCTAGCACATCAGAAAAGGGGTGACTATGGGGTTCCAGGGAGTACGTGACCACATGCAATCTCTGAGGTTTCCAGGTTTTCAGGCAAACTTCCCTGTGAAGAGCTTTGGTCCCCCGCAAAAATGCTCGAGTCTCCCATTGACTTCAATGGGGTTCGTTACTCGAAACGAGCACCTGAGTATCGGGAAAAATTTGTCTCGAATAACGAGCACCCGAGCATTTTAGTACTCGCTGATCTCTAATCCTGATGCAAACAGCCTTGTAGAAATCATGCAGAGAACAAAGGGGTTGCTGATCTGCTCCATCTATGACAAGAGACTCACCGAGGGGTGCGGCTTAGTTAAAGGGGGTTTACCAGTCTCTGGTATGGCAGCACACCATTACACTGCAAACAATAGAACTAGGGATTAGGGATTATTCTGGTGGTGGTACTATACCTACTACACATAAAAAAATGGAAGCTCTTTGTGCACATTTTTTATCAAATATGTGTTGGACCCATCTACCGGCGTCAAGGTGTCTTCTGCAGATCGGTACCTAACACTAACAGAACTGCCTCTCCTGGGCCTATCCTAAGCCTACACACGTTTGATGTGTGCAAAGAGCTTCTAATTTTTATGTTTAGGCCCAGGAGAGGCAGTTCTGTTAGTGTTAGGTACCCATCTGCAGAAGCTACCTTGACGCCTGTAGATGGGCCTGACACTTTTGATAAAAAATATGCACAAAGAGCTTCCATTTTCCATGTATAGTTGGTATAGTACCACTTTAATCCAGAATAATCCCTAATTCTATTGTCTGCATGTATAACAGTGTGCTGCCGTACGTTTTTTGTTTGCTGTGTGCATGCTAGCTTTATGGATGTGCACCTGTGACTTTGGATGGGCTAGTCTAAATTTTCTTGCACTATCCTCAAAATAGGTCATCAACATCAGATGGTTGGGGGTCTGACATGTGGAACCACACCAATCAGCTGATTTTGGCAGCTGCCAGCACCACAAACAAAAAATGGAGCCAGAAGCAGAAGGCTGCATCCACTGTGTAGTGCCAGCATACTGCATCTCCCATTGAAGCTATGTTTTTTACCCAGAATGCTGCAGACAGGTAAGTACTGTTTGTGCTAGGTGGGTTCTAGATTTTATGTTCCTTTCAAAAGACCATGAATTAAAAAAATATATAACTATTGACACAGTTGTCATGAGAATCAATGCAGTCAAGGGGCAGATAAATGTATCCATTCCATCCATATGGTCATGTCTTCAGTCATCATGTTCCATGTCCTCACTTTCACCTATTGCTGTTTGAGTTCTCAGGGAATACAATATGCACTGTTTAACAAATACCACTAAAGTCAATAAAATGATTCCAAAAAATGGGACTGGCTATGTCCCAACACACCTCTGGCAGACGCTCATGTTTGCTTTACTTGGTGGAGTCCCAGAAGATAGACATGGAGACAACGTGATGCAGGAGATTAGCAGAATACTCATTATCTAATACTCTGTTTAGGCTCCATTCACACGTCCTGATTTTGTATCCGCATCCTTTCTGCATCCGTTTCAGTAACTTCGGTCAATTTGGCGGATAGGATGCGGATCCATTCATTTCAATGGGTCCTGAAAAAATGCGGACAGTACACAGTGTGGTGTCCGCATCCGTGTGTCCGTTCCGACTGTCCGCATAAAGAAATCCTCCTGTCCTACTTCTATCCCGATTTTGCGGTCCGTAGCACAATGAAAGTCTATGGATCCGCAAGAAATGAGGATGACTTGTGGAAAGGCATCCGCATGTCATCCGCATTTGCGGATTCCGTTCCAGGAAGGTAGAAAAAAAAAAGGTACAGATGTTATTTGGATCCGCAAAAAACGGATGACATATGGATACATCCTTTCCGTTTTTTACTGAAAAACGGAACAGATGTGCTGGAAAAACTGAGTTTTTTGCGGAACAACGGATCCGCAAAAAACTGACCGTTTTCCAGGATGTGCACAAATACGGACGTGTGAATGAGGCCTTATTGTATATTTGGTTTCAATTATTTTTAAGCTCCTGTTGGTGATGTTGATGGAGGTAAACCATACCGCTGCACACTGTACTAGGAATGAAGAATTATTTTGGAGAATGAGTCCGATCCTGGAGCTCTGTAAACATTGTTGCCACAGAAACCAGAAGAACTCGGCACATTGTGTTGGAATGTTTTCAGCTACTGAGGGGTTAATAGGGAACTATTTGCGGGTGGGATGAGTTAATGTAGCAACTTTGATCTCTAGGTTCACAGGCAGAAACACACCCCTCCTAGCTCATAACAAGTGCTTGTATTTGCCGCTCCCTTCCATGCAGAAACAATGGCCTCATTGCTGTGTCCAGTGCAGACTCCAGTGGTAACAGTTCAGTGATGCAAAGTATGTTTCTAGCGCACACAAAGCTTCAGAAAGAAGGCTTGGTTGCACAATGCTAATGAATGTTGCCTGCAGTCTGCCAATTTTTAAGATGCAATTTGGTTGCTGCCACACATTTTTGGTTTGCATTTTTATTATAAAAAATAAAAAAACAAATACACATCCAAAAACGCCAGTCTTGTACAGCATTTTCTTCCGTTTTAGCGGCGTTTTTGTTGCTTTTTTGTGGCATTTCTTTCAAAAAATAGTGTATTTTAGCACATAAACAGAAAGATCCAGCATCCAATGTAGATAACAACTTCTTAGGGCTCATTCACACGATCGTATGGTTGTCGTGCCTGTGCTGCAGGTTGCATATAGCAGTCTGCAATGCACGGGCACCTGCTGTGTGAACTCTGTGCTACAGTGCGGACTCATTGACTTGAATGGGTCCACGGTCTGCAAAATACAGCAAAAGATAGGACATACCCTATCTTTTGCGTGGTGAAGGCACGGACCCGAAAGCCCATGAAATGGCTTCTGAGCGTTTCTGTAGGCTTCCGATCCGTGCTCATGACATGTCCGCAGCACGGAGTTCACACAGCCGGTGCCAGTGTATTGCGGGCCCGCTGTTTGTGGTACGTGACACTAGAACAACAGCCATACGGTTGTGTGAATGAGCCCTTAGTCTGTATTGATAACAATGTATTCAATGTATATAACATATGCTGTTATTGTTGCACCAGTTAGTTATGAGCAAGGGCTATATCTAGCTTGAAATGCGTAAGCCCTGCCCTTTTAATTGCTATTAATAAAGCCTACAATGTTTTAACATTGGTGTGCAGTGTTGGACTGGGATACCTAGGACCCACTAGTAGCATTCATTCTAGGGATCCAGTGTAAAGCTACATTCAAATATTACCTACTAGTAGGCATCAACAAGACGCTACAAGATGAATGGTTATGGCGGTCCCTGCAGCAACTTTGAGAAGACAAGTCCTTGGAGAAGGAGGATACTGGCTGGCCGTCCTCTTAAGGCTCATGCACACAAATGCATTTTCTTTCTGTGTCCATTTCGGTTTCTTTTGCAGACCGTATGCGCATATGAAACGAATGGTTCTGCAAAAAAAAACAGAAGTTACTCCATGTGCATTCCGTTTCCGTATGTCCCCAACAAGGACAAGGATACGACTGTTCTATTAGGGGCCAGCTGTTCCGTTCCGCAAAATATGGAATCACACGGATGTCATCCGTATTTTTTGCCGATCTGTGTTTTTAGGACCGCAAAATACATACGGTTGTGTGCATGAGCCTTTACCCAGAAGTCACAGCAGCCACATGAATCCAGCCAGCAGAGGAAGCAATATGGATACAATACATTAGTAAGTGCCTCATATTAACTTTCTGTACATGATATATGTGATTTGCTGAAGTGAGACAACCCCTTTATGGGCTCTTTTACATAAGCGTGTATTCCATCTGGATGACATGTGTGTAGTGAACACATAGCATCCGGACTGAATCCTGACCCATTCATTTCAATGGGTCTATGCATATGAGCATCTTTTTTCACGCATCATCTCTGTGTTCAGGAAAAATCGCAGCATGTTCTATATTGTCCGTTTTTTCACACAGCTCTGGCTCCATAGAAGTGAATGGGATTTGCGTGAAAGACAGAATGGATCTGGATGCAATGCATTTTTCACTGATGTTTGCAAGGAGATGTACAGTAGATTGTTCAAAAAAATCACGGAAAAAATATACAAAATATCCTGCACGATATGATAGTAAAATGTGCGGACGTGCAAGGATACATTTATAAAGTCACGGAAAGAAATGCACTATAACGATAGATGCAAACAAAATATGGACTAAGCCCTCACTCTAGTGATAAAATCTGAGACTCCCAGCCAATATATTTTGATTAAAACACATCTGTGCCCGCCTACCCAGCGCCACGGTGGTCTCAGATCGGGCAGGTCCTACGCTAAAAAGTAGGTTTAGTGTAGGACCTGCCTAACCTGAGACCACCGTGGCGCTGGGTAGGTGGGCACAGATGTGTTTTGATCAAAATATATTAGCTAAGAGTTTCAGATTTTATCATTAGAGTGAGAGCTTAGTCCATATGTTATGTTTGCATCTATTGGTATAGCGCATTATTCTCTGTCACTTTAGAGATGTAGATTGTTATTCTTCCGTTTTTGTTCACAAGCGCAAAAAACGTATGAAAACACTGAAATCAATCACAAGCTGATTGAACTTGCATGCAAAACCATCAGTTTTTTCCTGAATAGATCCTGACATGTATTTGCTCGGTCAAAAATAGGATATGTCCTATCTTTCGCAGAGCGATGGCTTGGTTTGGAAGCCCACAGTAACACTACGATGTGCTTCCGTGGGCTTTCGAGTCCATGCTCCTGCAACGCAAAAGATAAGGCATGTCCTAACTTTTGTCGTGTCTTGTGGATCACCGAGCCATTCAAGTCGATGGGTCTGCATCTGCAGCACGTAGTGTACCACGCATTCCGGACGGCTATTTGCAGTCAACAGCATGGGCTTGACGACCATACGGTCGTGTGAATGAACCCTAAAGGGGTTGTCCACAATTTGTTTTTTTTTTTAATTCACCACCCAGCGAGACCTGTGAAAGGAAATACTTACCTGCTTCCTGCTGCTCAGTTCCAGCTGAGGGGTTCCTGGGCTGTCTTCACTGCCTTTTCAGTCTCTGCATGTAAACCTTTCATTTTTCACAGCTCCTTTGTAAAATGAAAAGTAAAATCTGATTGGTTGCTATGGGCAACTAAGCCAGTTCTACTTTATATCAGTTTGATAAATCTCCCCCTATAATTTCTGTGCCAGTCGAAAGACACAACTCATTAATTGGGTGACCACTAGTACCTTTATATGAGACAGTTATTGGGAACTAGCATTTCTACAAACACTCATCTCCAATAATTGGGCAGATTGTCGGTCTATGTAAGAGGACCATTAGTCTGTGAGTATTACCTACTAGAGGTGAGACATCTTGACATGTCAGGTAATCAGTTCTGTGGGTGCAGATTACAGCGGCCTGATTTGTAAATTGCAGGAAATAGTTATATTATAATGTACTGAATCACAAGGGGGACGAAAAGGGGAATACTGCAGAAAGGTGTAGATTGTGGGTGTGTAAATTGGGATTTATATTGTATTTCAAAGACAAGGGAGTAACTAGAGAATTCTTAGCAATACTTTAATGAGACATGTTGACTAACTTAGTGATGCTAAATTTAAAATAGAAATTGAATGTAAAATTTAAGGACTACTCAGATTGCTCATAATACCATGATGCACGTACTGCACTTATTCCACAACACGGATCTATAGGTACTCCATGGGTTGCCATGTGGTGCCTCCATGATGCTTCTGAGAAAAATGTATCCAATTCATAAAGCATGCATTGTTGTATGCAAATTTGATCACAGAGTTGATGAGAAACCAAATCCCTGCATGCCTCTCGGTAAAACAAGAGGTGCACTGAAGTGCAACAAGGACCTATGGAACTCCACAAACACCGTATTCAGCCTCCATGTGACACCTCTAATGCTTTCTGGACTTTTTTAACTGTCGACCCAATTTGAAAAATCCATATTCACCTGCTTCCTGCATCTCCATTTTGGTCACCCGTCTCCTTTAAGTGGTCTTTTAGTCCCCATCTTGTAAACCTCCAAATGGACAGAGTCAGATACACCACTGCAGCCAATTACTTGCCTCCGGGGTGATGTGTCCCCATGTGACTCATCATTGCTGGGTCACTTGCATGAAAAAAACCTGGACATGTTGCCATACCCAAACAACACACATAAAGACAACTATCCAAAAAGAACCATCTCTGATGTCAGTATAAACTGAAGTAAACTTCCAATATAGCCGAGATAGCTGTTACACTGGAAAGGATGAGACAATCTGCATATACACCACTCACAGCAATCCCACGCACAATCAGCATTGTAGCTTCCCTACTGCAATGCTCTCCGGATTCCTTCTACTGGCATCTCAAAAATTAAGAGAAAACAGAAAAAAAGAACTATGTATGGAAAACACTTACTGTCCTGTCCGAACATGCAGTTCATGCATAAAAAGCTACAATTTTTACTCACTTCCATGAGGAGAGCTCCTCACATCCAGGACCTCAAGTCTCAATATCCACAAAAAGGTTCCCAAATTTGGTATATAAATCAACACAGAGTTTATTCCAAATAACACACAATACAACAAGTATTGTAATGGCAACGTGCTTTGGGGTTACCCCCTTCATCAGGCATAACTAAAACATAAGCGTACAGCGGCGGACTGGCCATAGACCCTACAGGAAAATTTCACGGGGGGCTGATGCCCAGAGGGCAACCTAAGCCCTCCTCTTCGCCAAAAGCCAGGTACATAAAGATCAGATGTTCTGAACATTAATTCATTTAGGCAGTATTTTGTGTTGCATTGTGGAATCTGGGGCCACTTTTAGTTTTTTTTCCAGGGCCACTTTAAGTCCCCAGTCCGCCCCTGTAAGCGTACCTTCATTAATAAAGTCAATAAATGTAGGAAATGTCAATTTCGGTTCACATTTATTGTAGAAACACCAGGTGAGATTTACTAATCAAATCAGAATTCTGCAATAAAAACTAGTGTACATGTTTTGTACCATGTTTTGCACCATACCTGAGAAGCAACCCTACACATGAATTGCCTCAGGATGCTTTACTGTTGGCACTCACAGTAAAGTGAACAGTTTTGGAGGATGGCTTAGGCCTCTTTCACACTAACGGCAGTCCGGATCCGGCAGGTGAAGGGTGCCGTCGGATCCGGACTGCCACAGGGACATGTGTGGGGCCGGAACCGCGTTCCGGCCCCACACATGTCACACAGTACCATATACAGACATACACACACATACACACAAACACATACATACTTACATACTCCAGGCAGGCAGGCAGGCCGCACGTCTTCACGCCCAGGAGGTGCGCAGCTATGACGATTCCCCACAGCGCCCTCTGCTGGGCGCTGTAGGGAATCGTCATAGCTGCGCGCCTCCTGGGCATGAAGACGTGCGGCCTGCCTGCCTGGAGTATGTAAGTATGTATGTGTTTGTTTGTGTGTATGTGTGTGTATGTATGTATGTCTGTCTGTCTGTCAGTGGTGACGGATCCGTCCAGAACTCCATTGAAAGTCAATGGAGGGCAGATCCGTTTACCACTGTGGTCACACCAAACAGATCCGTCCCCATTGACTTGCATTGGGGGTCATTCTGGATCTGTCTTGGTGCGGATGCCTGGACCGGAGAGAAAACCGCAGCATGCTCCGGTCTGGAGCATTCCGTTGTCTTCAGTTCAGTTTTGTCCCCATTGACAATAAATGGGGACAAAACTGAAGCGTTTTTTTCCGGTATTGAGCCCCTATGACGGAACTCAATACCGGAATTTGAAAACGCTAGTGTGAAAGTAGCCTTAGTGTCAAGAAGGGCAGCAAAGAAGCCACTTCTCTCCAAGAAAAACATTAAGGTTCAAGGACAGATGACATTCTGCAGGAAGTAGAGGGATTGGACTGAACAGGACTGGATTGAAGTTAATTTCTCTGATGAAGCCGCCTTCACACTGTTTAAGACATCTGGAAAATTGATTTTCTGGAGAAGAAGTCCTTTGTCATGCCAACAGTAAAGCATCCTGAAACCATTCATGTGTGGGGTTGCTTCTAGGGAGTGGGCTCACTTACCATTTTGCCTAACAACCCTGCTATGAGTAAAAAATGGTATCACATCTTCCAACATCAGCGGAAGACCAACGGTCTAGCAGCAATTTGATGATGAACAATACCTTTTCAGCATGATGGAGCACCATGTTACAAGGTAAAAGTGATAACTAAGTGGCTCGGTGAACAAAACATTGGAATTTTGGGTCCATGGCCAGGAAACTCCCCAGATCTCAATCCCATTGAGAACCTGTGGTCAATCAGATTCCACCTTTCATTTTTCAGAGCTCCTTTGGAGCAACTAAGCCAGTTTTCCTTTGAACCAGTTTGATAAATAGGGGATATTGAGTCTTGCAGAAATTTTATGTATTTGTCAATAAAAGTAAAAAAAGGTATGAAATGCTTATAATTGTACTTCAGTATACCATAGAAACAGCTGACAATAAGGTCCAAAAACACTGAAGCAGCAAACTTTGTGAAAACCAAAATTTGTGTCAGTCTAGAAACTTTTGCACTTGTGTAGTTTGACTGTATTACTTTTAGATGGCAATAGTAAATGTGTACAAATTATTCCACAGACATAAACAGATTCTACCCCATGCAGAGGTTTGTATAATCCTAGCCCTTCCTCACCTGCTTACATGCCTATTATTTAGTGTTCACTAAAGGCTTTCAGGAGTCTGGATGGCACCCAGATTTGGAATAAGACACTGGTTACTAAACTGCAGACAGTAAACATACATTTTGGAAGTAGATTATTGTACATGATTTTGCTGACCTTCAGTCAATCTATGATGACTGTTCTTTTACACTGAAAAGTATGGGAAAGTAATTGATTAACACTGTAATGATGTTGTTCAGCGCATTTCATTCTGTGCTGTCCAGCTATGTATCAAGGCTTATTCAGATTACTTCACACATTAATATGAGCTTAAAGAGGACCTTTCATGGGTCCTGACACTGTAAACGAAGTACAAAATTATGAAGGGCATGTACAGTGGAGGTCAGGGCACTTACTATTTTTTGCGGGTGCCGCTCCGTTCGCCCGCTGTGCCCATAGAAAATTGTGGCGCGCGCTATGCTAATGCATAGCATCGGAACAGGGAGGAGGAGACGCCAGGGTTTCTCAATGGGCGTCTCCTTCTCCCTGGCTGTAGCGCTGTCCAATCGCAGCGGAGAGCGTCACAGCCAGGGAGAAGGTTTGATTCGTCATCTGTTTGCATTGACTGTGGTCATATTCTATTAGTACAACATAGTGTAATGAAGATAAAATGGATCTTAACCACGCATCACTGCATGACTTTTTGACTTGAAGAATGGTTTAAAATATATAAAAGATACAATAGTTTTAGTATTTTCCAAAGCTGGGATCTATTTTTCATTCTGACCATTCCATCCCTTAGTGTCTCTCCATACCATAGTGAGCTTCACATGGCGTGATCCTAGCCTTATCTAACCTGTATATTGGCTACATGTTATCGTTACCTTGCTTGCACACAATATAATTGACATGTAAGTGTTAACAACACTTCAACCAATGAGACATCAACACAATAACAACTAAGAGGCTATTGATACTTGGATAGAAAATGCACATAAAGAACATAAAAATGTATTTCATACAAGATTGTACTTTACATTTTCATATAAACCTAATATAAAGCTGTATTCCTGAATAAAATGTTATTCTACAAAATGTTAATGATATTGTCCCTTTCAGAAGTTAATTTAATGGGCACACTGAAGCTTTAGTGGTGGAAGCAAATCAGCATGTGTAGATTATCACACAATAGTAAGAATGTGTTACATGAGAAAAGGCTGAATAAAAGGCAGGAAATGGAGCCTGTTATTCAGTGACTTACCAACACTTAGTTACTCAGAGCAAGTGCACATGTACTGTACCTACAGAGAGACTGGAGACCAGAGCAAATCCATTTATGATAACATAGTGCTAACACAGAAGATCATTCTAAAATATTCACATAGGGTCCTTTTATATGTATTGTCCATGCGCTGATACACAGCAATTAAAGAGTGACAAAAGTTATTGTCTTCCATTTCACCAGTGTACAAGAATAGGTAAGAGTGGCCAAGAAAGCGCAGAACTTCTTGTCATTAAATAAGAATTCTCGTCCGTAATGATGTCATGCATTTAGCAGTCAGATAGCACTGACATAATCCACGTTAATAATCAACCAGTCAGTTGAACAATAAGGAGACTGAGGCTTTGTGCTGAACTGATGGAAGCCCAGTTTCATCTGGCTTATTCAGCCTTTGTCCTTTAACCTTAGATGGGGGATGGTATGGAATAGTGATTGCCAACCATTGTGTCAGAACAAGTGTGCAGTCAATATCTGGCGGGATATATTGTATGAATTATTCATTTTAACGGACAAAAGTTATGTGGTGTGGCCATTCTAAACACGTGACAAATAAATGGTTGATACAGTTCAATCCACTGTATATAAAGTCAGCAGAATAATAACTATAATGTAGCTATGCATACTGAAGGATTATTCCATTGGTAAGTTATGCAAACTTAGGTAATAGGCCATCTGACATCACAGGTTTAATATATGAAGCTGGCAGGTTGGTAGATTTTGTGGAAATTGTATGGTCTTTATTGTCATGATCAGAAAAATTCTCTTTGCCTGCAGAACCATGCTGATAATAAACAAGCAGGGTTGTGGGAAATTTAGCAAAATGCATGTGTGTACCAATGGATTGCAGCTGATTGGATCTATGGAATATGGGATACCTCCTAACCATTATGGCTGTCACTTCTGAGTCAGACCTGCAAACAGTCATCCATGAGATCATTCGTACGAATGACCCCACCAACTAACCTGCCCAACCAGGGAGTCAGTATTTTATAAAAACAGACGTCCTGGTGCTTGAGCACAATGGCAAATGATCGGCTGAATTCAAAATCATGCCATCAACATGCAGTCGAAGTTTTCCAGCACGGTGGATTGCATTTTCAGCAGACAAGAATCTGCCGTCGCCGATCACGACAACACGTTCGCACTAGTTTTCAAATGACCACCGGCCAGAATGGCCGAAATCTGCCATTCTGCCCGACTTTAATCCAGGGCTGTGGAGTCGGTAAGCCAAAGCCCTGACTCCAACTCCGACTCCTCAATTTCGCCTGACTCCGACTCCCAATCCGACTCCCTCATACATGGCGCATGTTTAAGTGATAACTTTAAACAAACTTTGCATAAATTAATAGTACAGATATGTCATGACAAAAAGAGTCTGTAATATATGTTTTACTAGATATCTTTACTCTGCACTTTCAGTATCAGGCTTCTCTGGGTACAGCTCACTAAGGGCCTGATGTATGAAAACTGTCTAGGTCTAAGACTTTCTTTGTTGCCCATAACAACCTATCAGAGCTCCCCTTTCATTTCTCCAGAGCACTATATGAAATGAAAGAGGAGCTCTAATTGGGCAACAAAAAAACTTCTACACCTAGACAGTTTTCATACATAAGGCCCTAGGTGTTTTGCATCAGCAGCATATAGAAGCCATCAGAGCAGCTAACCTCTCCAAACATGAGCTCAGAGGAAAAGCAAACTAAAACCTAAAGCGTACAGAGAGAACATGCACTGGACAATTGATTTATGCACAGTTTATTGAAAATTTACTTGCCTTAAAGGGGTTTTCTCAGCACATTGATTCACTGGCCAACAGGCAGTTTGCACTCACTCTGTCTCCTCAGGCCTTGGGGGGTCTCCAGCAGTTATTAGCATATATTAACTTACTCTGACAGAGTAGGAGATTGTGATCTGTAACACAATTACAGGTAAAGCCATCCTTCTCAGTCCTCAACATATTTTGCTTACTGAGGTCACTTCTGCTCTCAGCCAATCAGATAACAGTCTTTCTGATCTGCAGGTTACCATAGAAACCAGTGTACAGTGAGAGACCTGCTGAACTGTCTATAGTTCATGACTAAAGTAAAATCTACTGACCACTGTATTTAGAAAATGTCTTCTTTTAACTGTCCCTTTATGTTGAAAGCTAATCTTTGTAACTAGTGAGAAAACCCCTTTAATCCTGTTTTCTCTAGCAGATCTGAGATGAGTACAACCATTCCTTCGCAGTGCCTTTTTCCTCTGATCTGTAGCAGAGGAGTTTCACTTCTGAGCATCTACATGAAGGGCAGCACACAGTCATCTCAACTAAAAGCCTAGATCCTTAGATCAGGAATAGAACGGACATATATAGGACATTTCATCATGTTCCCAAATTCTTATGAAAATATATTCAGCACTTACTGTACTGAACTAAATGTACCAAATTATTATATATTTTAGGAGTCGGTCCATTTTATACTGACTCCAACTCCACCAAAATGGTCACCGACTCCGACTCCACGACTCCGACTCCACAGCCCTGCTTTAATCTTATGCGTATGGCCACCTTTAGCAAAGTGGTGCCCCAACATTTGAAATCGGGATGGGGTAGAGCTTCTAAGGTGGCTTTACACATTAGATAGAAGTTGGTTGATGGTTGAACAGCAGTTGAACAAAACAATCACCTGGTGAATGTTAATTTGGCAGAAACAGCCATTCACAATTTAGGCCCCTTTCACACCTGCTGCGCGGGGCTCCGGCAGGCCGTTCCAGTGGGTGAACAGCCCGCCGGATCCGTGCTTCCACAGGTGCACGTGTAGGGCCGGAACTGCTGAGAGGTGGCCGGAACGAAAATACAACATGTAAATACACGAGCACCGGCCGTGTGCACCCCATATCACGAATCGCTGACCCGTGATGTTTCTGTCCGTGCCTCCGCACAGCAAAAAATAGAACATGTTCTATTTTTTTACAGTGTGGACAGTCGGATGGGGATCGCGGACCCCATTCAAGTGAATTCAGCCGATCCGAATGAAGCAGCCCCACGGTCAGTGCCCGTGCATTGTGAACCGCAATTTGCGGTCCACAGCACGGGCACAGCCGTCACACTTTTGTGTGCATGAAGCCTTACATAGTCCAAGTCCTCCTAAGTAGCATAGGAATGACAGTGTACATTAGGACTTGCTTTAATAGTAAAGAATCCCCTTTAGACTTATGTTTAATCTTCTAGTTACAGATACTGTAGATATTCATAGATGATGATATGCATTATCTACTGAGATGTCTCACAAACTGATACAGTCAGTTAGAAGGTTACTTATTCTCAGGTCCAATACCAGACATAGCAATGCTCACTTCTTAAGGCGGGTTTAGACAGGATTGTTGGGGAGAAAGCGTTCTTTCCTGACAGCTGGCTTCTCGGTCAGTGAAGGAGACAGCTGTATTTACATGCAACAATCTCCTTCACAGTAGAATCTTTGTTTCTGAGTGGCAGATCGCTGTTTAGACAGCATGATCTGCTGCCCAGAAACGATGATTGGTGTGCCTGCATTTCGCTCGTTCATCGGGTGATCTGGCGGCAGATTGTTGATGCGTTCACAGGAAAAGTCATTCCATATAAATTGCCCAATAACTGGCTTGTGTAAATCCACCTTTAGAAACTATTGAAAATTCTAGATAATATGGAAATTTCCCACATGGTCTCTGTACCTCCCCATACACAACTTGATTCCTGGCCCATGTGGTATATTAGGTCACAAAGACCACTAGACCACGCATACACACCTTTACAATAGTGTGGTTGTAAAGTATATTCAGTTATATAATTTTGCACATACCATGCTATTTATTAACATTAAAATGATGTAATGCCAATAACGTAAGATTTATCTAAAAGTGCCATTTTGACCTCTGGTTGTGACGTATGTGTATACACATTGCACGCATCGCAAAGCCCATACAGGTCATGTTTCTACCAGATAACGAAACCCAGCCATTATTTTACATAGCAGAATGTTATGCTTTGCAATATGATCATCTAGTTAAGCTGGTTTGTGGTTAACGCACTGCGAACATGTTTGCAATGCTCTACAGTTTCATCATAGTTAATCACTTATGTTTTATACTCAAATGTTGATGGAACATATTAGTACTTTTTTGGGGAATCATGTGCAGCGCACTGGCCTGTTGGAGAGGATGGGATTGGTAGCGCTGGCATTGAGGTCCCTTTCCAGCACTTCCTCAGTCCACGCGTGCATTGGTTGGAGGGGCACAATCCTTCTTCCCCTCAGGGCACACCCTAGATTTGGAGTCTGCTGCTTGGTGGTGGCTGGGCTGCCCTTGATGTAGGATGTATAGGCAGGAGAGTGCAAGACAGGAGTGCAGGACATAGTGAGGTCGGAGGACAATGGAGGCAATGACCAGTCCTCTCTCTCTTTAAAGAATAGTTGATGGAGGCTGTAACACATACATATCAGTAGACACAGTTCTGAAGTGTATAATATTGCAGGATGCCCTCAATCTTCCCAATCTAAGTAATCTTCCTAAAATAACCACAGGCGTGCAATCTCTCAACAAACTTTCTGCAGTACCCAATTGCAGGGTGCAGCCCTAGATAGGATGGCCAGTTCATTTCAGAAGTGCTGTGGGCACCAGAAGCAATTTACAATTTCCACCTGCAGTAATGGCTATTGCCATAAGCATTACATTATGGTCTCAGCCTCAGTACAGCTTTTAAAATAGTTCTCAATCTTCTGCAAATATTCAGTGTTTTCTTTCTATCAGGTAGTAAACCTTAGCAGAGTTGCTTTCTGGCAGTTTTCCACTCTCAGGAATGATGTTTTCCTGGATAAGACTTCTTCTCAGGGTCTACCTGGGAGAGCACATTAAAGCAGGTCTTTTCTCTCGCTCCGCTTGGTAGGAACTCTCTACTCTAGAAGCCAGGGGGCAGGGCAACCAATTAAAGACTGCTAATTTAACTAATTCCACCCATGCACAGCCTTTTGGAGTATATCGTGCACAAATCATCATCACAGTAAACATTTTGTAGTGGTGAACCTGAATATTAAAGGGAATGTGTCATCTGAAAATGGCTTATAGTTTAAATCACGTATTTATGTTAACTTATTTTTATTTATTTTTTTTTATTTTTCCATGTCAGTATCTATATTTTAAAAAATGTATATAATCCTGCAATTTTGACACTGACGACTAGGTCTAAAATATGTTAAGGCTTCCTATCTTTTGAGAGCAGTTACATGGGCTATAGACACAAGAGGGGACCCCATTAACCTTTATTGGATGGTTTTCTAGGCATGCTGTGACCTGTGCAGAGATCAGGAGGGAGCTGATAAGATGTGACTTCACCTATTAGGATTATGTTTATCACTGTCTGGCCCTGTCAATCAAAGTGCAGAGGACACAGCAGTTGCAAAGAGAGGTGACCCTCTAGGTTTAACAGCAATGCCCTAGTTACTCCTAGAGGCTCATTTGCATATATTAAAACATAATTTGGGACCCACACAGATGCCTTCAGCTGCCAAGCGCACATGTAACAGGTCAGCCAGTGTCATAGGTACTAATCCGCTGACAGATGCCCTTTAATGAATTCAAACAACTAATACATAATAACTTAAAATAAAAGCAGTGATATAATGAAAATGAAAAACAATGCAAAAGAATTCCAGACAATCTGAATTAATTGTGAACATTTAGATAAGAATACAGGGTAGGCAGCTAATGTGACAACTCCATTATAAGATTCCTTTAGTGTTTGTCACTTTTGTTCCCTAAGCAAATGTCACTGTGATCAGAGGTCTCCCAGGCTCCGTAATCTGAATGATTGTTACTGAGGAAGATGACTGTCAGAAGGATCTAGCAGCTACTTATTCCTCTCTTCCCACTGAGATAATCTGGCACGCTCGCCCAGGTCCAGTCTACCACTGATGCCAGGGCGAGCATGTTTATGGGGGAGCCGGGAGAAGTAGCTGTCAGCAGAACTAGCTGCCATCTAATGTGTATGACACCTTTCGGCCTCAAGTACATGGCACGGCAGTGTGCACGGTGTGGTGTGTTCTCCCAGGAGATAAGTCCGCATCAGTCTGACAAGTGTCAAGTGTCTGACAGCGGCTTTCTCCTTTCTCCCCATATGTGCATGGGGGAATTGGGAAGAAGTTAAGAGGGATACATTAGCAGGCGGCCGAATGTGTATGGCCAGCTTTAGTCCATATTTTTCAAACTGGCCATACATGTTCAATGAAATCAGACGATGGATGAAAATTTTAAACATGGCCAACTTTTCAGACGATAATTGTCTGTCATCGATTGGCTAAGGCTACTTTCACACCAGCGTTTTTGCAGGATCCGTCATGGATCAGCAAAAACGCTTTCAAGACTGTTCAGTTTTGTCCTAATGCATTTAGAATGGAAAAGGATCCGTTCAGAATGCATCAGTTTTGCTTCAGTTCAGTCAGCATTCCGCTTTGGAGGCGGACACTAATACGCTGCGTTATGCGTTTTGGTGTCCGCATGACGAAACTGATCCAAACGGATGTAAGTCATGTAAGTCAATGCGGACGGATCCGTTTTCTCAGGCACAATAGAAAACGGATCCGTCCCCCATTGACTTTCAATGGTGTTAATGACAGATCCGTCTTGGCTATTTAAAAGATAATACAACCGGATCCGTTCATAACGGATGCAGATGGTTTTTACTGCCTATTTTGTGTGGTGAAAACCATTGTTTTTCTACTGATGTTTTGTTTTTGTAAAAAGAAAGGAAGTTAAAATAAAAAAGGTAAAAAAGAAAGAAAAAAGGTTGTTATACACCCATGATAGTTCACATCTGCAGAATATAGGCAGCACTCCCTTGCATGTTATAGTTAAACACCAGTTTGACTCTACAAGTGTCAGCTGGGTTATAGCCTCCTTCTCTCTAAAAAATACTCAATTCTCCTGATTTGTTTGACACTTTGTCTATGTTTGCTAGTGGGAGTGTGCCATAAATAAACATTTAACAAGGAATCCTCCTTAAAGGCTTCTTCACATCTGTGTTGGAGGCCCCATTCAGACCTCCAACGCAGATTCCGTCAAAAACTGCAAAGAGAAAAGTCCTGCCTGTCTCTGTTAATGATGCAGACTCCTAAATGGAAACCAAACACCACCGTAGTCAGTGGGATCTGTATGCAGTGCTGTGATTCAGTCTTAAGTGTACCTGCAAAAAGTAGTTGAAAGTTCTAAAATGTGCAAGAGATTTCTTTGTATCTCTCTTAGGGTATGACCACACAGGAGTGAATCCAAAAAAGAGAAGTCATATCTGTCCTTTATAGTTTCTCTCCTTTTAAAGGGGTTGTCTCACTTCAGTAAGTGGCATTTCTCATGTAGAGAAAGTTAATACAAGACACTTACTAATATATTGTTATTATCCATATCACTTACTTTGATGGCTGGATTTATTTTTCCATCACATTATACACTGCTCATTTCCATGGTTACGACCACCCTGTAATTCAGCAGTGGTGGTCGTGCTTGCACACTATAGGATAAAGCACCAGCCTATGTGATGGTCCATGGTCCTGGCCACCAGAGAGGCTGATGCTTTTTCCTATAGTGTGCAAGCACGACCACCACTGATGGATTGCAGGATGGTCTATAACCTTGGAAACGAGCAGTGTATAATGTGATGGAAAAATGTATCCAGCCAGCAAAGGAGGCAGTATGGACAATCACAATACATTAGTAAGTGGCATGTATTAACTTTCTCTACATGATAAATGCCACTTACTGAAGTGACACAACCCCTTCAAGATCCACTCCTGATTTTGGCTTCTAAAACAGCATCATGAAACCTGGGCTTGTGGCCGTACCCTTATATTCTAGCTCTAAACTTCTGGTAAAAAAAAAAAACTGTATAAATGAACTTTTATATTTTTACTTTAGCAATATGTCACTATGGAATGCCTTCTTTTACTGTGCTTTGGGTGTATGAATATGTCTATAATCTCTGAATTATATATAACACGTCTCTGCTGACAGACAAGCCACATAGATAACCTTATCAAATCAGTTTCCTCATGCATCCACTGTCATCAGAATATGAAGTGTCAGCATTCCTCGGGTGTTTCTGAAAGCAGCGCACATTATCTATGCATTCCACAGCAGATACTAGGTACATTTAATATACTCTGCAATGTCAAGTTCACTTTCCTGAGGTCAGTTGTACTTCTAGCATTATAAAAATCTCTAATATTGATTATGATGTGTAACATAAGCTAATTCAAATACATGCATATGTTGATACTGAAAAGCATATTCTGTAGCGTATGGGCACTTCTTTTGGCACTCTTTGTGGTTGTACTTTATGAGTAGTCCCAAAAAATTGTGAATTGATTGATCAGTACAATGTTTATCCAGGCCTATCAGCTCCTCCATATGTGTGAATGTGGCTGGTACTATATTCCCACCACATGCAAGTGAAAGGGACTGAACTGCAGTATCACGCACAGCTGTGTGCACACCGTTTTATGCTGCCTGTGGTGGGGGTTCTAGGGGTTTGATCCACCAATTACACATCGAACGGATATGGTCGTGTGAATGGACCCTAGATGTGTATGTGGACATAGCTGTCAGTCACTGATAAGACGGCCCCGATGAACAAGTGAAAAAGAACAGACTGAGGGCTCGTTCACATGACCGTATTCTTTCGGTGTCTGTTCCGTTTTTTTGCGGACCGTATGCAGAGCCATTAATTTCAATGGGGCCGCAAAAGATGTAGACAGCACTCCGTGTGCTGTCCGCATCCGTTGCTCCGTTCCGTGGCTCGTTTCCGTTTTGCGGACAAGAATAGGCATTTCTATAATGGACCGCCCGTTCCGTTCCACAAATTGCGGAAGGACCACGGGCTGCATCCGTATTTTGCGGATCCGTAATTTGCGGACCGCAAAATACGGCACAGTCGTGTGAACGAGCCCATAAATGTATTAACTACAAATTTTACAGAAAAATTGCCCACAAAAATATATATCAATCTGCTCAGCTTCTCCTTCTCTATAAGATATTGTCTGCAGATTGCACTGCAATTTCATGATGGTAGGTCCTCTTTTAGGCCTCATGTACAAACAGAGGGTCTGCAAAATGCAGGCACCTGCCGTGTGCTCCCCGCATCACGGATGCAGACCCACTCACTTGAATGGGTCTGGAATCCGGAGCTGCGGTGCAGAATGGAGGCACGAAACCCCACAGAAACACTACAGAGTGCTTCCATGGTGTTTCTCTCCGTGCCTCTGCACCACAAAAAAATAAAACATGTTCGATTTTTTTACGGTGCGGATGGATCACGGACCCATTCAAGTTGAATGGGTCTGGATCCGTCGCAGTAGCCGCACAGAAGTTGCCCGTGCATTGTGGACCACAAATTGCTGTATCCAATGTACGGAACGACCCACGACAGCCGTGTGCATGACTGGCAGCAAAAAATCGGCAGCATTTCTAATGTGCAGCATTCTAATCTGCATCAGAAAAAAAAATGAACCAAAGAGTGCCTACACACACATTGACATGCTGCAGATTTCAAATCCGCAATACTACACATTTTCTGCTGCATTTTTTTTTACACAGCATGTGGATGAGAATTCTGAAATTCGCATCCACTTTGCTGGTCCTGTACATCGCTCCGGATTTGCCGCACAAAAATCTGCAGCAGCAAATCCGCAGCTAATGAGTCATGTGTGAACCCACCCTAAGACCACTTTCACACGGTCAGCATTTGCCCAGTATTCTTGTATCAGTTTTTGTAAGCCAAGACCAGGAGCTTATCCAAAACACAGAACAGGCACAAATATTTCTATTATACATTTTCCCTATAGGTTCCACTCCTGGTTTTGGCTTACAAATACTGACCAAATACTGATGCAAAATACTGACCTAATACTAGGGGCTTGTTCACACGGCCTTTGTGTGGCCGTGCCCGTGCTGTGGACCGCAAATTGTCGTCCACAATGCACGGGCATCTACTGTGGTGCTTCCGCATGCGGATCATGGACCCATTTACGTCAATGGGATCCACGATCCGCGCCGCAAAAACAAGTTCTATGTTTTTGCGGTGCGGAGGCACGGACAAAAACACAACGAAAGCACTCCGTAGTGCTTCCGCGAGGTTCCGATCAGTGCCTCAGTTCGTCACCGCACCGCATCTCCGTGATTGCGGACCCATTCAAGAGCGGGCCGCAATAGGGCCACACAACAGCCGTGTGAACGAGCCCTAACTGTGTGAAACAGGCATATGGCTAGGGATACATGTCGCCGTGTAGCCCTAGCCTAAGGCTACATTCAAACGACCGCTGTGTTTTGCGGATCCGCATACTGCGGATGCGCAAAACACTGATACTGGCCCATGTACATTCCGCAATTTGCGGACCGCACATGCGGCGGATATCATAGAAATGCCTATTCTTGTCTGCAGTTCCGGACAAGAATAGGACATGTTCTATTCCTTTTGCGGGGCCGTGGCACGGCGCCATGGTTGCGGGCACCCCAGGTGTGCTGTCCGCATCTTTTGCGGCCCCATAGAAATGAACGGGTTCTGATCTGAGCCGCAAAATATGTGGCTCGGAGCCCGCAAAAACTACTGTCGTGAAATGTAGCCTAAGAATGTGGACATCTGGTGGGGTCAGGCAGCCTTTGTGGACAATAGGTCGGTGAGCTATCACTGAAGACAGATTCATCTTCTGACTATCTAATGTGGTCATGCAAAGTATTTAGTAAAATACATTCAACATAATAAAGCAATCTCTGAGTGTGTAAACATTTGCACATAGCACAGTAAATGGAGATAAGATCTTGTGGTAATCAGTAATCCAATCACAAAAAAAAAAGAAAATGTCTAGTAATTAGATCTAATCATGCAATGTTGGTTGACAAATACACAATGATGTGATGTTTCATCATGCTGCATACTGCAATGTTCTATATCAGGAAGTTTATATTGTGATAGAAATTCCCATTCCTAATTAGTTTAGATAAACTCCTGACTCCTACCTTCACAAATCCAAGTCAGTGATGATCTCCGTGACAAAAGTGGCAGAGAGAGATCAGATTCCACCTTTCATTTTTCATAGCTCCTTTGGAAAATGAAAGCTGGAATCTGATTGGTTGCTATGGGCAACTAAGCCAGTTTTCCTTTACACCAGTTATAAAGTTGATAAATCTCCCCCTTAGATCGTGTTTGATCTGGAACAAAGTAGTGCATGTGTCCATTGTTGACCCATGGTCAGTGGAAAAACAAGAATGTGTGAATAAACACATAAAAATGAAATGTATACGTGTGTGGAGGACACACTGTATGAAAGACGCCTTAGTTATCTGTAGCAAGGGTATATTCACATATGGTGGATCCGACACAGAAATTCTTTCCATTGACAATCAGCTCTGTTTGGCCAGATTGGGTCAACATGTGCATGGATTTCTACAAGCATTTCTGCAACAAATCAGCCACATGTGAATATACCCCAAGTAGCGTAGTGCCGAGGTGCCTCGATGGCTACAGGGGGTCAGTGACACAGTACATCATATTCATTGTGTAAACAAATAAATGGCCGCCCATAAAGATTTTAAGACTACGAGAAGCCCTTGATCACATAGCATAAGACTCGCTGTCCATATAATAGCTGAGGAGAATTATAAGAGTTTAGGAAGGTTTATTGTGCTTGGCTGAGCACGCCTCTCCGGATTTATTTGCATTGCTCCTGTCAGTGCTCGATTGTAACCTAACCCAGTCCACAGTCACTCACTCAGATGGAATTTTGGCCATGGCGTTTGCCTATGTACACATGGTATTTATTTAAACTACAGGTTCTCCAAAAATAGTTTCCATTTCTGTCAATATTAGGAATAAAGTATTCACCTTCAGGTTTGTCCCCTGCTCGATAAGAAAGAGAACGCCAAAGTATAGCAATATTATCTAAAAAATACTGCTTCAATCAAAAGTACCACATTTCACCCTCTATTGAGGTAGTTATGTCGGCCATACACATTCAACAGCTCTCTCTCTCTCAACTCCCCGATACACATCCACGTTCAGTTCGTTCAGTGGAGCGATGGGTACAGATGAGGGAATCAATTCTACATAATCAATTTATCTTATAAGTAAGAGTTCCTCATCTGTGAGGGGCTGTCCACATGGGTGAAGAAGCGCCCAACTGCCAGTTGATTGACAGGGCCAGACACATATCGTCCAACCTTGACAATCTCATGCCTGCACTGCAGCTCCGAGTAGCAGCACAAGCGGCTTGGCTTCCCCTACTGTAGTAGTGTCTGCGCATGCGCCGCTATGAACCGCTATGAAGTACATGAACCGTCGCTGCTCTCAAAGAGGAAGCAGAGCCTTTGCGCTTGCACCATTAGTCGGAGCATCAGTGCAGGCATGAGATTGTCAGGCCTGGGCGACATGTCTGGCCCTGCCAATCAACAGGCTAGCGGGCGCTTCTTCACCCATGGGGACAGCCCCTCTTGGGTGAAGAACATTTACTAAAGAGATGAATCGATTCATTAGGGTCGATTTACTCACCCCTAGAGAGGGGAGAAAGCTGCTGCCAGACACTTTTGGTGTTGGCTTATCTTCAGGGAGAGCAAAAGGACCAGGCAAAAATATTCACTTCCCCTGGTCCTTCTCTTCCCCGACATCATCTGTTGGGGGAGAGTTGGAAGCTCCCCACACACAGTAGACTGTTGTCTGAACCTGTCACTCTTGGCGGGTCGGGCCAACAATACATTAATGTGTATGGTGGCCTTTAATGAGGTTTTCCAGGATTGATCTGTTTTTATAATACCGCCCCCTCCCTGATGGACCTGTGAAGCGCACTTACCTGCTCCCTTGGTTCTGTCTCTGCATATCCCTGGCTATCTTCACTATGTTTGTGTTACAACATGTAAATTTCTGTCCCAAATGGGGTCAAGTGCTGCTGCAGCCAATGACTGATCTCAGCGATGACATGCCACTTGGATAAATATAATTGGCTGCATCAGCGCACATGACTCCATTCTGGTAGTTTACTTGCAGGGAGACATAGAGCTGGAACCGAGCGGCGGGGACCTGGTATGCTTCTCTTCACAAGACCAGCGAGGAGGGCGTAGTATTCTGGAGTAAATTTTATTCTGGACAACCCCTTTAAGCTGGGCAAACACATTGGACTAAATCTAAATAACTCAAACCAATAATTTTGGGAGATAGGCCTATGATCTAATATGCATGGGGCAGGCTTGACAACCATAGCAGATGTCGGGGGAAATCATGGACTGATGTGTCGGATTTTGAAATGCCTGATTAGCTGTTCCTCCAGTAAATATGTCAGTAGCAATAGGCATCTGGTAACAGCTTATTCATCCATGGCAGATCAAAACGTGCATGTTTGTAGGGGAGTCAAGATAGCTGTCGATTGAAGGAGCATTGAACCTTAAAGAGGACCGGTCACCTCTACTGGCATGTATGTTTTAGTAATTACTTACATTCCCCATGTAAAAACAGTTCTTGAACATCTATTTTTATGACTTTATGTTGTGCAATTCCTCTTTTATTCCTACTTGAAGTTTATGAATAAATGTACAACTAGATGTTATCAGTTGGGGGTTGTGTTCCTGCAAAGTCTGAAACTATTCAATCAATGTTGTAAAATTGTTCAGGGACACAACCCCTCAACTTGTAACACCCTGTTTTACTTTTATATATAAACTTCTAGTAGGAATGACAGAGGAACGGCATAACATCATAAGAATAAATGCTCCAAAATTGTCATTTAATGTGGGATGCAAGTAGACATGCACGGGTGGCAGGCGTTCGTGTGCATGAGCCGTAATTCTCTTCTCTTTGAGAAAATTGAAGGAATCCCCAAAAATGGCAGCAGGCTGAAAAATCTCTATACACTGATTCTGCTAATCAGACCAGAACAAGAAGTAACGCTGTCCATGGGATATTTTAGCCTCTCCTTGTCAGCTCTATTTTTTGTATTTCATGACCAGGAACTGGTATTTGTGTTCCCTGCCTATAAGATCTCTAATTGTACCACTTAAAATGAGTACCAGGAAGAGCTCCATCATAAACCCCATGATTCATAAGAGTGATGTCACCAAATAGGGTGCCGAGGGTGGTGCAAGCGCCATATGTCTTAGATTGTTGCTCCCTTTGACCAATATAGTCCCAGGGATACAATTTAAAATAATTGCTGTGCTATTAGCCAATTCCTTAAATGACTCTCGTTCTGCTCTGTCTGGACAGATGAGATATAGTTCTACCATTCCAAGTACAGTCATTTAGCCTCTTGGGACACTTGGTTCCATTGCTACAAGTGCACCTAGCATTTATTTAATTAAAAGACACCCGGCTGGAGAAGTCCTAAAATACTGAGAAAGAGCTGACCTCCTTATCCGAAAATGACTGTAAAGTTGCCCATACACTATTAGCCGGACAGCCAGGGGAAGACTGGCCATCAGGGGCGGATTGGCCATAGACCTTACAGGGAAATTTCCCGGTGGGCCGACACCCAGGGGGCCACCTAAGTCCTGCTTTATGCTGCAGGCTGGGTACATAATGAGCTCCTGGTGGTAATTAACACTGTGAGAATCAGGTACTCCTGTACCCAGCCGGGGGCCGCACATACCCTCCTGAATTCAACTGCTGTGACCCACACCTCACCTTCTAAGCCCTCTGCTCCATAGACAACTGGAGGAGGAGGACAGAAGATGGTAGCTATTAATGGCCATCACAGAGGAAAAGCTTTTGGGTCAATATATTAGGCAGCACTGTGGTATATGGTTCTTATGGGACAATATTTTGCACTATGGTATCGCTGACCCCGACTACTTTTGTTGCCCCACCTTCTTTCAATTTGGGCCACATTTAGTTTTCTTTTCCGGGGCCACTTTAAGTTCCCAGTCCGCGCCTGCTGGCCATAGACCCTACAGGGAATTTTTCCAGTGGGCAAATGCCCATAGGGCCACCCGAATCCTACTCCATGCAACTGGCTGGGTACATACTACCTGGGGGAACTATAGGGCTCATGATTACAGGAAGTTCAGGCATGCTGAAGGTAGGGCTGGTTTGGTATTGTGGCCCTCAACTCCTAAGCCTCCTGCTTTATATCCATATTAGACACAATTACAGGAGTACAGAATGTGGCAGCTATACATGGCCACCACAGAGGAACAGCTTCTGGGGAGTTATTTTATGCTGCACTGTGGTATTTGGTTCTTTGGGATGGTATTCTGTGCTGTACTGTGGTATTACTGACCCTGCCAACTTGTATTGGCCCCATCTACTTGTGTTGACTCATCTTCTGTCAATTTGGATCCACCTACAACGTTGCGTTCACTTTCACCTTTTTTTCCAGGGCCACTTTAAGTTCCCAGTCTGCCCCTGCGGACAACCACCTTTCTCTTGGCTGACTTTCTACGTGTTTTCAGTGAAGAGAAAGCCGCCTCTGGACACCTCTGATAGCAATATAGCTCCCACCAGAACGATAAACTTGGGTGTTGTAATTCATAGCTGAAGCGTTCAGCCATCTACCTTTATACTGGTATGAGAGCTTCCCATCCAACCACAGAAGATATAGATATATAGAAAAAGTGGACTCCCCCATACATATACACACCAGGCATATATGTGTTTTCACTGAAGGGAGAGGAGAAAGCCACTGGCAGACAATTCTGGAGAAGGCCTCTGTCCTTGGAGAACAAAAGAACCAGATGAAAAAATCAATCTGTCTGATCTTTCTCTTTCCCGAATTCACCAATAGGGAGAGAGTCAGGGGCTCCCTGTACACATTAGTTTCTAAGGGGTCTTCAAGTAACAGAAATGTTGATCAGGGTCGGATACACCCTCTAGTGTACCAAAGGATCTGAAACATTAAGGCTAGGGCTACACCTGTCGCGGCCAGGATCGCTGAGTAGCGGGGATCCCGTAGAAATTAATGGGATCGACGCGGAAGTGGCAAGAAATCCAACACGGCTGGACTTCTTGCGACTGCTGCGGGGATCGTCGCTACTCAGCAATCCTGGCCACGACAGGTGTCGCGCGACCGGTGTCGCCGTGTAGCCCTAGCCTAATCCAAATAGTCAATGGGGGTAATCACCGAACATTTTTATGCAAGGTGTAACAATGTTGCACGACCCCCTTTTTGAACACCCATGCAATAATATTTTTTCACACGAGAGTTTCCACACCATGTTTGACACATAGGGGTGTCAAGGATGTGGCAGAGGTGTCCCGTGTGCCAGGACTTCAGTGGTCCCAGGCCCTGATACTCGCTTTGAAGCTTTCTTTAGAGCCTGTCACTTGCCACTAGGGTCTACAGTATTTCTTTGAATAAAAATCTATCAGACTATTGATAATATGGGGTTTGGGCGCCAAGAATAATTTCCTCTGGTGGGCCAAAGGAACCCAAGTGTGACACCAGGTCCATAGGTATAGGCAGGGGCGTAGCTATAGGGGGTGTAGAGGTAGCAGTCGCTACCGGGCCCAGGAGCCTGAGGGGGCCCAAAGACCCTTGTGCCGCATAAGAACACAGAGCACTAAGGGAAGGGGGGCCCAAGCTGAACTCCTGCACCAGGACCCATGAGCCTTTAGCTACACCCCTGGGCATAGGACTGTCTCTGAGACTCTGATTCACTAGCAGCATGTCTGTAGCCATGCTGTGTAGATTAGAGGACAAGAAATAACCATAGAAGATGCAATGAATCAGGATAGCTATGACAGAAATGTTCCTGTCAGTGTATGTAGAGCGTTCCCTCAGCACATCCCCTCCTGGGCGCACTGCCATGTGCATGACTGCAGTGTGTGATCCAGGACAGGTTTTCTGTCAGGCAGCGGCAGGGATTAGAGAAGTGACTAATGGGAGTCCAGGCCGCAGCTTGTCTGTCCCTGGAGAACAGGACTGGTGGCCCGGGTTTCACTGGCATCTGACGGAGCTGGGAGAGGAGTGTTCAAATCTCAGAGAGGGAAGTGTGCGAGTCACACACAGCAGCCGCATCTTCCCGGGACTGCTCGGACTATGGTGAGTGCCACAGGATTACTATACTCCCATAATCTAGGACTGGTAGATTGTGCACAGCAGGTGGAGATCGGTTGCACTCCATGCTGGCGGATTATACTTGAAAGTTCTGCATCTGAGGGGAAAGCTCCGCTTCGTGCAGTCTAAGCTGTGGTGTCCTTTATCTGCAGCCGTGTCCACTGGGGGTCCCTGGTGCTCACTCCTCTCTCTGTTCTGGTCACATTGGTGGATATCTGTAGATCATGGTGGGATCTGAAGTTTGGGGAGATCTATGATTTATTTCTATCATGCTGTTTTGCTTTCAGACACCAGAGTGGGGGTCACTGATCCCCCCCCCCCCATGCTAAAGATGATGTAAAGATTTTTATATCATGCTGATGGAATCATGAGCGGAATGGAAGGGGATGTTTTATTATTGTGGTTTATTATTATGTATTGATCTGTGCTGTTTATTTGGCAATGTGGGTGATGATTCCTCAGACACTGGATGTGCTAGGTTATAGGCTTCATGCTCATGACTATATTTTTCATCTGCCGCACTGACATTCCTGTCTATGGGGCCGTGCACACATCTGTATTTTTTTGCAGATCTGTGCAGCCATTCCGCAAATGATAGAATATGTCCTTGTTTGTCATGAGGAGGAGAATAGTGCTCTCTATTGATGGAAGTGCACATGGACGATATCCGTATTTTGTGGACTGAAATACGGACACGGCTGTGTGCATGAAGACTTACGTGATTACAATTCATCCTTTCAACCTCAGTTTGTGCGCTGATCAAGCCTCGAGTTACCTGACATTTTAGTACAGTACAGTGGAGTTTCTTTAAATTTATAATCTAATAATCCTTATTGAAAGGGTAGTGTTGAGCGATCTTGTGCTTCAAGTTCAGCGTACAAGGTTCAGGTTATCTAAGAATTCCGTTATGGATTCCGCTAACACAGGCCATAACTTATAGTCCGTGGTAGTGGAATCCATAACGGAATTCTTAGATAACCCGAACCTTGTACTCCGAACTTGAAAACACAAGATCGCTTGTCCCTAGTCAAAGAGGTATCTCCCAAGAAAAAGAAAACAATAATCCAGAAAGTCTTTCCCACTCAGAACTGCGAAGAGACAGAGCGCAATATATGAGCGCTTCTCGTTCTAGGGATCAGTGGGGTCTCAGCACTCAGACCCCCCAACGATTAAAAAGTGACATCCATAACATATTGAAAGTTTTTTGAAAATGCTTAAATAGGAGACTCCAATATAGATTTCGGCAGAATGATGAATGAATAGTGTAGCATGTGGCATTATCTGTTACTGATAAAAACATGGGGTAGGCCTCATACGTACCACTGTACTTTTTTTTTTTTTTCGAATCCAATCTGCATCTTTTGCAGATTGGATGAGGACCCATTCATTTCAATGGCGCCACAAATAATGAGGACAGCATACCATTTGCTGTCGGTGTCCGCATGTCCTTCCCATAAAAAAAGAACATGTCCTATTTTTCATTTTTCAGACAAGAATAGGCATTTTGATAAGGGCCGTGTAAATTATGCAATGCACTTGGCCGGTATCTGTAGTAGTGGATCCGCGGTTTGTAGACCGCAAAATACATATGTGTTATGTTCATGAGGCCTAACACTGTGGGGCACATTTACTAAGCCTGGCTTTTTATGCCGGTCTTACAACACCCCCTAACCAACCCCACCCCATCCCATCTTTGCATTGCTGGAAGATTTATCTAATTTATGGCGATTCCCTTGGTAAATGACCCCCTGTGACTTTTTGCAGTGCTGCTAATTGAACTGTTGAGGCAGAGCTGCAGTCCAGGGGAGTGAATGTTGTGGACTGCAGTTGTCACTCAATACCTAAAATCAATTCCTACCGCATTAGGCTTCATTCACACGTCCGTATTTTGCGGATCCGCAAAACACGGACACCGGCAATGTGCATTCCGCAATTTGTGGAACGCACATAATAGAAATACCTTTTCTTGTCGTGTATTCGGACAAGAATAGGACATGTTCTATTTTTTTGGGGAGCCACAGAACGGAAGTGCGGAATGCGGACGGCACACTTTATGCCATCCGCATCTTTTGCGGCCCCATTGAAATGAGTGGATCTGCATCCTATCCGCATAATTGTCCGCAAATGCAGAAACGGAAGCGGAGAGGATGCGGATAAAAAAACGGACGTGTGAATGGGGCCTTACAAAAAGTCGCAGTGTAGTCCAGGTCTTGCAGTTATACGGAATGAGCCGGGGTTTAATCAGTTTTGTCTGTGCATTCCGTGCGGATGCGATCAGTGCTTGATGCGTTTTTCACGCATGTGAGGAAATACTAGAGAATAACAATTCACATCACCTAGCAAACATCAATGAAAAACCCATTGCATCCGGATGCCTTCTGTTTTTTATACAAGTCCCATTCATTTCTATGGGACAGGAGCAACTTGAAAAATGCACAATATAGACCATGCTGTGATTTGAATGCAAAGATGAAAAAGTGGAAATTATGATCATTTGTACAGACCCATCAAAATAAATGGGTCAGGATTCAGTCCGCGCATTGCATCCGGACAGAAAACTCGCTTGTGTGAAAGAGGCCTTAGGGCTCACATTCAGACAACCATATATTTGTGTCTGCATCTGTTCCACGGTTTTGCGAAACTAATACAGACCCATTCGTTTCAATGGGGATGCAAAAGATGAGGACAGCACATCAGGTGCTACTCTTAGATGTAATATGTTACCGGCTGTATTGACTGGAGCAATTCAAAGGATCGGAGACCCTGCCCACTGGCAGCCCTGCAGGGGTCATTAGCAGAAGGATCTTATGTATGTGCCACTGGCAGCAGCAGTATTCTTTCAGGGCACTGCTTCGTGGGGCAGTTGTAGTGCCAGGCAGCCATAAGACGAGGAGTTGGGGGGGTCTTATGAAATTCCATGGACTCCTGCAGAGGTGTGGGTTCACACGTTGTAAATGGCATGTATCATGTACATAGGTGCTATTCCTGCGGTTCTCTATTAATGTTGACAATCCTGGTTTCTAAGACTTCTCTTAAGCAATCTTGGCCATCATCTTCTCATGACGTCCGCCTTGTAGATAACTATGTGCGGAAGCCATTCTTATACAGTGAAATGCTGTACCTTCCGTGCCATGTGCTATAGAGGCTAGAATGGTACAGGTGGCACAGTTTACTTTCGGGCGTTCAGGCCCCGTAGTATAGTAATTGTGAGCGAGTGTGTTAGAAGGTGTGGTAAACTGGGATGAGCTGGAGTATACAACAGGCACACCTATGCAATGTGACAGGATTACCACAAATTGTTGTTTGTCACTGGAATCCCTTTTAACCCTTTCACCGCCATAGACCACACAGGGCTGGGTTTTAGACAGAGTTTAGCCCCTGGCTAAAACTAAAAGTGGGGACCCGAATGCTGATACCCTGTGCATGCCCCATGAGGCCTGTGGCCTATATATCAGAGAGAATTGTGGGGCAGAGAGGCTAGGGCTTTTAACAGTATCTGAAGAAGATGGTACAGTAGGCTGCCTTCACACACTTCAGATTTTCTGTGACTACAAATCAGTTCCATTCACCTGCATGGGGTTGTTTTGGTGGCAAGTGCACACCTTTCTGCAAGCCCCATTCAGATGACTAGAGTTGCGGCATGTGAAGGCACCCTTAAAAGTGGTGCCCCTCTGGGCATCAGGCAAAACGTCTCCACAAAGTTCCCTGTGTTACAGACTTCTCTCCATGTTGCCATCTCTCTCACAGACTGCCACAATTTCTCTCCACCCCCCCTTCATTCACACAGGCTGCTCCCCATCATCTCCCTCTGTTAAAGACTGCTTTTCATACCACTCTCTGAAGGATTTCTCCACATAGTACTCCCCTCTCACATACTGCTCCCACATCCACACAGACCGCTCTTATGCCACTTTCTCAGATACTACTTTCTAAATACATATCTGTAATAGAAAAGTGAACACGAACTGTACCGATTCCTGTGTCCTCCTTGTTCTCATCATAAGGCCTCTTTCACATGATCAGTATTTGCCGAGTATTCTTCCTTCAGTATTTGGAAGCCAAAACTGTGAGGCAAAAATATTTCTATTATACCTTTTCTCTGTAGGTTCCACTCCTGGTTTTGGCTTACAAATACTCACCAAAAATGATACAAAATACTGACCGAGTGAAAGAGGCCTAAAGATGAGTGCAGAGAAGGAATAGGGAGGACTGTGCAGCTGTAATTGAACAGACACAGTTCTCACTATGATTGGTAGAGCTCTTCATCAGCGCTGAGCGCAGTCTTTAAGAGGAGTCTGCACTGTTCCCTATAGCCTGCATGAGTGTTTAGCTTAAAGGGGGAAATGCTGTGGGGGCCCTTTGAGGATGGGAACCCTTGGAAAATGTAATGTGTAACTAACTCCCCCTTAGGGGTTGTTCACATATCAGTTATTTGATCAGTTATTTCCATCAGTTATTGTGAGCCAAAACCAGGAGTGGACACTAAACAGAGATCAGGTATAATGAAAAGATCTGCACCTGTTCAGTGTTTTTGACCCGCACCTGGTTTTGGTTCACAATAACTGATGGAAATAACTGACGTGTGAACAAGCCCTGCTAGTCAGAAATGCTAAAAATTCTATTTTCCAATTTTTTAATGGTTAC
Organism: Rhinella marina; assembly: GCA_900303285.1. Classification (NCBI taxonomy): domain Eukaryota; kingdom Metazoa; phylum Chordata; class Amphibia; order Anura; family Bufonidae; genus Rhinella; species Rhinella marina. Next base: position 86,457 of record ONZH01021001.1, on the reverse strand, counting down.
ATCTGTGACTGAGTGGCAATCAATATGGATGCCCCCCAGCCTCCCCTATGTCTGTGAACCTCAAAACTGCCTAATGGTGCAGCATTCAGAGATGTATGAAAGCCGATTAGACCACTGAATAAAGATTTGAATAGCTTATGGTCCTATATGTAATGGCTATATATCTGGCAGGAAATGCTCCTTAAGAGGCTTTTTATGAACATTGCTTCATCAAAGTGGAAAATAAGAGCGATGCCATTTGCCTCAGTGTGAGTGCTTCTTTATTAAAACAATATTAAAGTTATTACATTCTTCTATTTTTCTCTCCTTGTACCCTGTTAAGACGGTAATTGTTGCTTGTACAATTTTCACGTACAACCCATTCATTATTGTGTAGCAGCAGCTAATGGGTGCATTCCTATTGTGCTCTGAATATGCTCCAGTCATTTCCGCCTACCTACATGTGAGAAGTTCACTACACCCCATAGGCATGTCTGAACTGCAAGCGTGCTTGCAGATTTTCTGACAAACCCTGCTATGTTTTCATTGTCAGGTTATGACTTTGCTGGCAGGTGAGAAATTCCTATAGTCCACTTTATACAGTGCTCCCAATACATAGTAGTAAGTGTGGGTGCAGAAGACCAGAGCAACAAGATGTATAGCAATAAAATGCTAGTTACGCCTCGTTGTCTGTATCTGATTATTTAGTATGGAAAAAACTGCTAGTTGTTTAACTTTGCCTTTATCGTTCATATTCATCATGTCGCAGGTCTTTCATAAAGATGGCGGATGTGACTGCTGCATGGAGTCAAAGGGATAGAATCTTCTTATAAAGAATGTGACCTGGATGTAATGTATTAGGGCTTATGCTCACAAACGTATTTTTTTGGCGGACCGTATGCGGAACCACTAATTTCAATGGGTCCGCAAAAAAAAAAACGGAAATTACTCCATGTGCATTCCATTTCCGCATGTCCGCATGTCCGTTCCACAAAAAAATAGAACATGTCCTATTATTGTCCGCATAACGGACAAGGATAGGACTGTTCTATTAGGGGCCAGCTGTTCCGTAAAATATGGAATGCACACAGACGTCTTCCGTATTTTTGCGGATCCGTGTTTTGCGGACCACAAAATATGGTCGTGTGCATGAGCCCTTAGGGAAATTACCAGTACCCTAAGGCCTGTATTACACCAACAGATTATCTGACATATTTTCTGACCAATCATTGGTCAGATGGCCGTTTACACACACAGATTTTTTGTTGGTGTGATTGGACAGATATTGGTCAGATAATCTGTCATACAGGTCTAAGGCTTCATGCACACGACCGTTTCTGTATTTCAGACTGCAAACGACAGATCCACAAAATATGCGTTCCATTTTTTTTATCACTCCCATCAATAGAAAGGACTGTAATTTGTGCAACAGAACAAATCCGCAAAAAACACTGACGTGTACATGGGTCCATAGAAAGGTATGGGTCAGTGTGCCATCCATGAAAAATGTGGCTGGGACACAGATGAAAATATGGTTGTGTGCATGAGGCCTGATCTACAATTAGAGGTATAAATGAATGGTGATGAATGGTTGCGGATCCGCAAAACATGGAGGCTGCTTGTGTGCATTCTGAAAATTTGCAGAACAGGCCGTCCATAATAGAAATGCCTATTCTTGTCCGCAAAATGGACAAGAATAGGACATGTTCTATTTTTTTTTGTGGGGCCGCGGAACGGAGCAACAGATGTGGACAGCACACGTAAATAGGTCCACATCCGAGCCCAAAAAAATGCGGCTCGGATGCGGACCCAAAATGTGAGGCCAAATGGCACGGATTTTGCCACTGCAGGCGATCAGTAGATGTTCCGCTTCAGTAAATCTCCAACGGACTAGCTACAAGTGCCCATACCCTTAGGGTATGTTGACAGAGCAAAAATATCTAACATGGAGGGCCCATCTGGAGGGCAGATCTATAGAATGTGGAATACATGCAGTTTTCCCACAGATTTCGGTGTGGAATATGTGGCAAAATCTTCATGTAAAATCTGCTGTGTGAACATGGCCTTACATTGTAGGTAGGTTGGTTATATGGGCACCAAGGCTAAAGTAGATGTCTACAACTTGCGTCAAGCTGTTAAAGGAGGTTTTCAGGGATTTTGTGGTTTTAAACAGCAATACTCAAGTAGATACGTACCTCATGTATATCTTCCTCGTGCTTTTATTTTTCAGTTTGGACTCTTGACCCGTTTTCACCATGTATATAAATCACTCTGGAGTTATTACATGCACTTCCTTTTTCTGTATCCAGCCAAACCCATGATACACTTCTCCTTTCTTTGCACAGCTCCAGTACAGCCCCAAACACTCAGCTAGTTACATAGACACCCCCCTATCACTGCCCCTACCAATATCCAGCTAGTTTATAGCCCCTCCCACACAGCTATTTACATAGACACTCCCCTATCACTGCCCCTACCAATGCTAAGCTAGTTTATAGCCCCTCCCACACAGCTATTTACACAGACACTCCCCTATCACTGCCCCTACCAATGCCCTGCTAGTTTATAGCTCCTCCTACCCAGCTATTTACATAGACACTCCCCTATCACTGCCCCTCCCATTCAGCTAGTTACATAGACACGCCACTATCCCTGACACACCCATGGTCGTAACATCACAGAAAATAGGAAAGAGCTGCATGGACATGATCATTTGACCTCAGCCCAGAACGGGAAAAAGGAGCAATAAAGGTAAAAAAAAAAAAAAACATTATAAAATCACAGCTACCTTCATAAATGATTATTTTATAGGATGTTGATGCAAACTGGAAAACCCCCTTTAAATAGTTCCAAAGTCTGTCATTATAATAAAACTGATATGTCCCAGTTGTGAGGAATAGCAACCAAAATGTAGAGCAGATCTTATATGTCATGAGAGCGGTTCACTTTCCCATACTTTGCAGTCATAGTACGGGTGTCACTCTTAGGTGTAGCTCATTACAAGGCCAGCCTGACTTGTCTGGAAATTTAGTAATCCGTGTTCCTTCTGCTTGGTTATTTATAGAGCCGGCTGGATTATTGAAGCCCCAGCCCCATGCTTCCACTCTGCACAGCTGCTCATGTTGAGGTCACTGCATGAATAGTTTCTGTTGGAGATCAACCAGTTTTGCCTGCAGGTGGATTTGTCTTCTAGCTCTCTGGGTTTTCGCTGTTTATGTTACTCATTGCACGCATTGCTGCGTTGTTGTTCAGCTTTTGTAATCTGTGCCGATTCCGGGAAGTCGGTCATAGAATGTCCCTTATGATTATGTCAGATAACACAATCAGTCATGAGATGAAAGGATCCCTCCGCCATTACCTACTGGGGAATTTTCTACATTCTAATCATTTCTTTACCTTTGTGACCTTCATCCATTCCGGCCCTGAGGAAACACAGGTCAATGATTCCTCTGGCCAGTGGAAGTCCACGTGTCGAGCGGCCGAGGTGACTTAAGTGCCAAGTTATGGTTTAAACTTTCTAAGTAGACCTAATCCTTTTTACTGGAAAGTTTAACTCGTTATTGGTTTCCTTTATAGTTGCTGGCCAAACGCTTCTTGGACTGAGAACCATTCCTTCTAACATGCAAGTTCGACCTGGCCAAGCATGCATTGTAGTAAGCCTCTGCCAGACTCAATTTCTCTGCTCCCTTCAGACACCTCTGGCAGTGGTTTATATTCTGCGGAGAACAAGTGATCAGGCATGTTGATATCAACAGGTTCTGCAGACGTCATCTTATGTGTATGGACAAGTATACTGTGATCTGGAGGACTGTACCGGCAAGGGGTTACCCATGCATATAAATAGCTGTATGAAAGGATATGGATCTGTATATATGTTTTAGTGAAAAGTATGAAGTTATTCTAATTACATGAAAAGAAACTAGAGCAGATAAAAAAAGTGGAAGTTCCTTTTGCTTGTTTTCTTCTTATCGCCCTCAGTACTCAAAGTAAAACACATTCCCGTTTTTGCAGTATTTTTCATGCGCAAGACCCAATTGCATATGCTGTAACCTAAGGCTAGTCCGCAAAATTGCGGTAGGGGTGCGGACCCATTCATTTCTAAGGGGGCGCAAAAGATACGGTCAGCACACCGTGTACTGTCCGCATCCGTTGCTCCGTGCTGTGGCCTCGCAGAAAAATATAGAACATGTCCTATTCTTGTCCACAATTGCAGACAAGAATATTCATTTCTATTATAGCTACGGCATGTGCGGTCCACAAATTGCAGAACGCACATGGGCCGGTATCCGTGTTTTCCCACCTACAGTATTGGGAGGTCTATGTGCTACCAATTAGATACCGTATTGGGAGGTCTGTGTGCTACCGATTAGATACAGTATTGGGAGGTCTGTGCCCCTTCACAGGAAGAAAAAAAAACAGTAAATCCTCACCTAGTTCCTCTGCTGATCGTCAACCCTCACGTTGCGCTCCCTAGCATCAGCATGAAGGATACACATTGCACTGTTATGCTGTGTAGGTGGAGCACAGGCTGATGCCCAGACCTTCACTGCTCCTTCTACACAGCCCAACAGAGTGGAGCAGCGGCAGCTGAGTTGAATGATGAAGCGGGGAGTGGATGGCTCCCTGCTTAACCATTGCAGGTCTCTGTGTCCTATGGATGCAGAGACAGCTGAGAGCGGGACGGTTGGGAGTTATGCTTTTGTTCTCGATATAGTGACGATATAAGCTCCTTCCAGAGGTGTTTGGCAAAAGCTTTCTTCCCACTGGGAACCCATGCTTGCTTGGCCGAGGGGATCAGGAGTGATAGATGTCGACCTACAGCTACCTTATGTCTAAAGCCAGCCTTGTGCTTCCTAAGCACGTCCTAGATAAGCAGCAAGAAGTTGTTGGTAGCGAACAAATCCTTGAAACTCTGGAGTAAGACAACTCCTATTTAGAAAATTACCATGGAGGGAAGTTCCTGCATATCTGGGACAGGTAGCAAAGTTCAAATGCCAGCTTCAGAAAACAAATATGTAATGTGAAGAACTGTCTGGTCACAGCTGAGAAGACATGCAGCAGATGGGCTGCAGTAAGGTATAAGCATTCCATGTGTCCTCAGCATAAGGCCTCCGTATTTTCAGTCTGCATCCGATCTGAATTTTCTGCATTCCCATTTCTATGGGTCCTCAAAAAATGCAGACAGCACACGGATACAGTCGTGTGTAGGAGACCTAAAGAACACCTAAGTTAATAGCACATTGACAGCCTGGGAGTGGTCCATTCACAAAGTCCAGAGTGGCCAGATTTTCCTCATGCTCCGTAATGAAATGTTATACAACCTTCTTCATTGTGTAGCATAGAAAGCTTGTTTACATTACCATGCTGAAAACTCATTCAGACATAGTCCTGCTCACACCGCTGAGAAGTTGTCACATTGTATTGGTGCATATAATGGCTTTCAGGCTGAGGTCCAGTGAAGAAGAGAGCTTTGTGCTGCTACTTTGCCTACAATGATACATTGTACCAAACTGCAGCCCTATGAATAGTACTCAATCTGAAGGGGCTTTCAGCCTTTAAATGCAACCCTGTATCTTTCCATGCATACATGGTTAAAGGGGTTTTCCAGGTTTTTAATATTGATAACCTATCCTCATGGCAGGTCATCCATATCTGCTTGGTGGTTCAACTTCCAGAAAATCCTTTGTCCCATGTGGCCTAAAGGCATTAATTTAAGAATGTCTGCACATACCATGTCTAAAAGAGACAGGTTCTTTACACTGGACATGTGCATGAGCTCTATTTAATACCATGTGTGTTCCTGGTTATCAGAAGGGATTCAGTGGAAACTATGGACATTTCCGCAGGGTTTGGTTGATACATTTTCGTAACCTACCACCTCCATATACTGCTCTCCACAGAGAATGCACTCATTGTGCAATACAAAATGAATAGGGGAACTGCACATACTGTGAAGACTGGAAATCCGGGTTTCCATTATTTTGTCTATCTTTAGTGGAGACTATGATAGTAACGCCATGTTTACATCTCCATTTGTCATCTTTTTTTCATTGAGGTTTGGAAATTCCAGAAAGCCAGTGAACCACGAGATAATGAGATCATATAAACTGTATTCGGACTTTCCAGGAAACTGTGAGGAACTCATGTCATGCCACATCTAGGAAGTGAGCTCTTAATAAGCTTTGCCTCTAATGCTACCAGATATAAGGCAGCTATTCTATAAGTCAATGTTCGACCTTAGAAGCCTTAAAGGGTTTCTACAGTTTTTAAAAACTGATGATCTATCCTCTGGATAGATCATCAGCATCTGATCGGCGGGGGTCCGACACCTGGGGCCCCCGCCGATCAGCTGTTTGAGAAGGCAGCGGCGCTGCAGGAGCGCTGCGGCCTTCTCTGTGTTTACCGCAGGCCCAGTGACGTCACGACTAGTATCACTGGCCTGGGCGGGGCTAAGCTCTGTTCACATGAACGGAGCTTAGCCGCGCCCAGGCCAGTGATACTAGTCGTGACGTCACTGGCCTGCGGTAAACACAGAGAAGGCCGCAGTGCTCCTGCAGCGCCGCTGCCTTCTCAAACAGCTGATCGGCGGGGGCCCCGGGTGTCGGACCCCCGCCGATCAGATGCTGATGATCTATCCAGAGGATAGATCATCAGTTTTTAAAAACTGCAGAACCCCTTTAAGCCATGACTTGGATAACAGCTAAGGCCTCTTTCACACTAGCGGCAGCACGGATCTGACGGGTGAAGGGTCCCGCTGGATCCGTGCTGCCGCAGGTGCAAGTGTGGGGCAGCAGTGTAATGGGGGCGAGCCGCAGATCCGGCCGCAGCACGTTAACCCCTGCTGAGAGGCAGCTGGAACGAAAATACAACAGGATGCTTCACCCGCCGGATCCGTGCTGCCGCTAGTGTGAAACTAGCCTTAGACAGCATCTCATCTGCAGACTGCTGTTTTATAATGATTGCCCCTCTTCAGTATATAATAGCTACCTTACATCTGGTGGTATTGGAGTCAGAGCTTGTTAAGAGGCCATTTGCATAACCTCATCCCAGAATTCCAGAGGAGCGTTGCCTGGCCTATAAGTCTCTTCATGCCATTTAGACGCTCTCCATAAAGAGAGGTAGTATTCCCCAAACGTCATATCTGATACCAGTCATTCATCTAACACTTTGCAGTACAGCTAATAGTTCAGATTAATTTCTAAGTACCGTTCCAGCCAATGGCAGGCGGCGACGGGGAAGAGTCTCCCAAGCGTTTGTTGTTGTCACCTGTCAGTGAAAAAAAAAAAAAAAACTACTAGCACATGGCATCGTATGCTGTCTGTTTTTCACTGATGGTTGCTAGGTGATAGGTATTCTTCACTTTTTCTTCATGCATGCAAATAACGGATGTAAAACTGATGCAATCCTGATGGAAAAAACTCCAAACACAATTGCAGAAAAAAATGATTCAACTTGCCCCAAAACCATCAGTTTGTCACTGAACAGACACTGACACATCATACATACATATTAGTCTTTTTTCGGCCAAACTCACCGAGAACGGTGGGTTTAGCCAACATCCTAATGTGTATGGAGAGTTGGGGGAGAAAAGGAGAAGGCGAAATTAATGTTTTCTTCTGATTTTTTGTTCTCTTTGGCAACTAATTTTTCCACTCCCCCATAGAATACACGTTTGGCAGAGCTTAAGTCAGGAGAGATATCTGTCGGACGAATGATCTAATGAATGTGTGTGGGCGCCTTTAGTCTGCCAAACTTGTGGAGGCTGTGTTTCTCCAAACGATCAACTATACAATTGGTCTGATGTCAGCCATCTTTCATACATCAGTGGGAACCTCCAAGAACATTCTGCTTTTTCACTCATGTTCAGATCCCCCTCCCCCATATAGTGGTGTACACAAGATTCTCACCATTAACATCAGTCTCTGTCCCTAATGCGGCTCACAATCCATCACGGCCATATCTCAGCCAGACACACATTTGTTATAATTTTCATTTGAAGCCAGCTAACCTACCAGTGTATTTTTGGAGTCATGGAGGACACCCAGGAAAACACTAGGAGAACATACAACATAGATGCAGATGTTTCCTGTGATGCACGGTACTAAACACTGCATTAAAGTGGTTGTCCCACTACAACAACTTATTCCCTATCCATATGATAGGGGATGTGTCTTAAGGGTGGGGGGGTCCAACTTCTGGGGCCCCTGCAGATCACTGGAAGAGGGGACTGTGTTCCCCCGTTTGAATGGAGCAGCAGCATGCTGGTATGTCCATTGCTACATTCATACGGGGGAACTAGGGAGCCTGTTTTAGTTCTTGTGGATGAAGAATAGTTTGTTGTATGGTGAGGTGTTCCTAGCCATGTGGTTTGGTGACTCCTCACTTTCCAAAGATAATTCAGGACTTTGGACTGATAACAAGTGGTTGAATTAAAAATCTGTGTGTTTATTGTGACAAAATGATTGGTTTTGGAAATCTATTGTATTTGATACATCCTGGTAATTTATAATTGCCTGTACCAAGCACTATTTAGCAAGTCGATCAGCGCTCATTAAAGGGAGTCTTTACATAATACAACTGTTTGGGTAAACGCACCATGGAGATGTACTGCCCACAATATATCACAATTTATAATCGGTCCTTTACTCAAAGAGAATTTTAAAAAAGTTAACTAGTTATCATCATCCCAATTTTTCCTTGGGAAAAGTCCATCCAACCATTTCAAAACATAGTTATCCTGACAGTGGAATGCTCTTCTAGTTATGGGAAAATGGTTGTAGCTGTGGTTACGGACATGAATAGAAGAAGGCGCCTTGTGAAGCGTTCTCCACTGGCCAGCCACCATCTTAGGGTACTTTCACACTAGCGTTTATATATTCCAGTATTGAGCTCCGTCATAGGGGCTCAATACCGGAATAAAACGCTTCAGTTTTGTCCCCATTCATTGTCAATGCGGACAAAACTGAACTAAAGACAACGGAATGCTCCTAAAAGCATTCTGTTCCGTCTCCAGACCGGAGAGCAAACCGCAACATGCTGTGGTTTGCTCTCCGTACTGGGGATCCGCACTGAGATGACCCCCAATGCAAGTCAATGGGGACGGATCCGTTCGGTGTGACACACTAGTAAACCGATCCGTCCTCCATTGACTTTCAATGGAGTTCATGACGGATCCGTTCCAGCGATGCGCTGTGCAGTGATTGGCTGCTGACACAGGCCCCGCCTTCAGTCCTCTCAGGAAGCTGCTTGGACGATGCGGGGAGGAGCTGTAGCCGCAGAGAGCCTAAGCACAGTATACTACTGGAGCTGCTGGGAAGTAACCCCCCCCCCCCCCTTCCCCAGTGTCTGACACGTGTGGGGCCGGAGCGCGGTGCTGCACCTGTGGCAGCATGGATCCGGCGGGACCGTACACCCGCCGGATCCGTGCTGCTGCTAGTGTGAAAGTGGCCTTTGCAGGGAATGTGTAATGGTCCTTTTATTAGCAAGTGTTGTGTCTGCAGAGCCAGCATACAACACCAGAATTGTATTCACAATGGGTGAAACTTGACCGGCCAGGATTTTATTTTGCCAAGAGCGAATATGGAACAGTTTCTGTTTACAGCTAAGTGCCTGAGGGCTTCGGTGCCAGATAATTGACTTTGATAAAGCATGTCTCACCTGGGAGAGAAGAGGAAAGGCCGCCATATAAGTGAGTCAGCTGATGATTTATTTAAGAGATTCTCATTTCCCCCTTTCCAAACAATGAGCTGACTGCTGTGTGATGAAATTGCTTCAATATCATTAGATAGTATAAGGCTACTTTCACACTTGCGTTTTATAATTCCGGTATTGAGTTCCGTCATAGGGGCTCAATACCGGAATAAAACGCTTCATTGTCAATGGCGACAAAACTGAACTGAAGACAACGGAATGCTCCTAAAAGCATTCCATTCCATCTTCAGACCGGAGAGCAAACCGCAGCATGCTGTGGTTTGCTCTCCGATCCAGGCATCTGCACCAAGACGGATCCGTCATGACCCCCAATGAAAGTCAATGGGGACGGATCCGTTTGGTGTGACACAATGGTGAACGGATCCGTCCTCTATTGACTTTCAATGGAGTTCATGACGGATCTGTCACCTGCACACATACATACATACAGACATACACATAAACATACAAATACACATACATACTTACATGCTCCCGGCAGGTCTCCACAGCGCAGGAGGAGCAGGACGGCGCACACATAGGACGATTCCACCCGGCGCCCAGCAGAGGGCGCTGTGGGGAATCGTCCTACGTGCGCGCCGTCCTGCTCCTCCTGCGCTGTGGAGACCTGCTGGGAGCATGTAAGTATGTATGTGTATATGTCTGTGTGTGTCTGTGTGTATGTACTGTGTGACATGTGTGGGGCTGGAGCGCGGTTCAGGCCCCACACACGTCCCTGCGGCAGCACGGATCCGACGGCACCCTTCACCTGCCGGATCCGTGCTGCCACTAGTGTGAAAGAGGCCTAAGTAACACAAGGCTATACACTGATTTTCTTCTTGAAGTTAAATGCCTCATAGGAGGATACATTAAAGGGGTTGTCTCATGAAAAATAGTCTACAGTTTTCAAACCAGCACCTGGATCTGAACTTTTGTAATTGTATGTGATTACAAAAATTAGTATAACCACTGAGTTATTAAATTAAATCTATCTGTATAGTGCCACCTGCAGTTTGCTCTTTTCCTTATCTGTCCATCTTGCTGAAGTAGTCACACATGCTCACTTTCAACTGCCACCAGCCATATCTTCTGTTAGAAGCTGTCACAGCTACAGGGAGAGAGCTGCAGCTGAAAGGACAGACTATGCACTGTGAATAATATAAGATTGTGTGTTATGGTCCTTCTGTGACAGACTGTATGTCCAATGGACCAGGACACCTCAGCATATCCAGGGCTCTACTTCATTATGAACAGCAGTGGTTCAACTCAGTGCATCTTTGTTCTTTGTTGTAAAGTGGAAATTGGTAATCACAGGTGTCTTAGGCTACTTTCACACTAGCGTTTTTAAATTCCGGTATTGAGTTCCGTCATAGGGGCTCAATACCGGAAAAAAACGCTTCAGTTTTGTCCCCATTCATTGTCAATGGGGACAAAACTGAACTGAAGACAACGGAATGCTCCTGAAAGCATTCCGTTCCGTCTTCAGACCGGAGAACAAACCGCAGCATGCTGCGGTTTGCTCTCCGGTCCAGGCATCCGCACCAAGACGGATCCGGAATGACCCCCAATGCAAGTAAATGGGGACGGATCCGTTTGGTGTGACACACCAGTAATCCGGATCTGTCCTCCATTGACTTGCAATGGGGGGTCATTCCGGATCCGGCTACAGAGCTACAGAGCTACAGAGATACATACATACATACATACATACATACATACATACATACACACATACACACATACACACATACACACATACACACATACATACTCACATACTCCAGGCAGGGACGCCGGCAGCATGTCTTCACGCACCTCCTGCGCGCAGCTATGACGTTTCCCCACTGCGCCCAGCAGAGGGCGCTGTGGGGACTTGTCATCACTGCGCGCAGGAGGCGCGTGAAGACATGCTGCCGGCGTCCCTGGCTGGAGTATGTAAGTATGTTGTGTGTATGTATGTTCTATGTCTTGTTCAATGTCTGTGTCAACATGTGTGGGGCCGGAGCGCTGCTCCGGCTCCACACATGTATCAGCGGTAGTACGTATCCGTCGGCACCCTTTAGGTGCCGGATCCGTGCTAACGCTAGTGTGAAAGTAGCCTTATGCTTCATTGTTTCTACTGTATTTGCAGACATTGGGGTGGTCTTCTAAGATGAACTTTGCAGACGTTTGTGCTGTTCTATGTTTATGCAGATGGTAATCCCATCAGTCCTCGTCCCCAGTCAGGGACTCAGAATCTAAGGGCTCATCTTCATGGTTCAATACCCAGAGTAATGATTGGAAATGACCCAGTTGTTCATTGCCCATTCGTTTAAAGAGGACGTGTCACCTCTCCTGACATGACTATTGTAGGAACTACTTGAATTCCCCATGTAATAACAATTCTGGAACATCTATGATATAGATGATTTAACCCTTTCAGTACCGGAGGTTTTTTCGGTCATGCATTTTCGTTTTGCGCTCCCTGCCTTCAAACAGCCATAACTCTTTTATTTTTCTGTTCACATAGCTGTATGAGGGCTTGTTTTTTGCGGGACAAGTTGTACTTTCCAACGCCACCATTTAATATTGCATATGGTGTAGTGGGAAGCGGGAAAAAAATTCCAAATCAGGTGAAATTGCAAAATAAACGCTATTCCGCTACAGTTCTACGGGTTTCTCATTTACAGCGTTCGATGTGCATTAAAACTGATCCGTTATTTTCATTCTACTGGTCAGTACGAATCCGGCAATACCTAATATGTATAGTTTTTCCTGCGTTTTGATAGTGAAAAAAAAATTAGAAAGTTGCCCTTTTTTTTTTTTCCTTGTCATATCTTGACCCCTATAACTTTTTGGTATTTATGTGTACAGAGCTGTATGGGGGCTCATTTTTTGCGGGACAATCTGAAGATTTTATTAATACCATTCTGGGGTGCGTATGACTTTTTGATCACTTTTTATTTAATTTTTTTAGAAAAAAAAAGCGACAAAAAACGGCAAATCGCAATTTGGACGCTTTTTTCCGCCACACAATTCGCCGTATTGGATTTTTTTTTTTATATTTTAAAAATACGGGCGTTTTCGGTCACGGTGATACCCATGATGTCTATATTTAGTGTTATTTAGGTATTTATTTTTACTTATACGGAAAGGGGGTGATTTGAACTTTTATATCTTTTTTATTTTTATATATTTTTTAACATTTTTTTTAATTTTTTTTTTTACTATTTGAATGCTCAAATATGAGCTTATATATTGTGGCTTTTTAATTTTCTTTATGAGCAATCATGGATTTACTAGAGGCAGTTAAATCCATGAATTGCTCATTTCTTATCCTGGCCTGCCATCTAGTGGCCAGAATAAGAATTGCACTTTGAAAACTGTAATCCTCACCAGCGAGGATTACAGTTTTCATATGGTGTACAGACACCCCGATTGGCCACACGGGGTGTCTGTACACCACCCGGAAGCGAATGCTTCCGGGTTTTAGACGCAACTAGATGCCGTGATCACGTGTGATCACGGCATCTAGTCACCCCGGAAGACGCCGCCGACACAGTAGGTAGCGGCAAATCTCTGCTGTTAGAAACAGCAGAGACTTGCCGGCCATGACGCCCGCTGCACCCGCGAGCGGGCGCCATGTGCCCGCATCGCCCCAGCGCCGTACATGTACGGCGCTGGTACTGTAAGGGTTAACAGTGTCAGACTGTGCAACTCCCCCTATGGTAATACCCGGTTGTCAATTTATTAATGGACCTCTAGTAGCAAAATATATATATAACTAGCTGAAGGACCCGGCTTCGCCCCAGGAATATTTAATCTATTTCATTTAAAGAGGACCTTTCACCAATCCTGACATGCCTGTTTTTATAGCTTCATGCATTCCCCATTTAATAACAAGTCTGGAACATCTATTCTTATGTCTGTATGTTGTGCCATTCCTTTATTATTTGCACTAGAAGTTATGAATGAATTGCTATTTGTCTTCAGTAAGGGAACAGAGGGGAGGTAACAAGTTGGGGGTGTGTACCTGCACAGACTGAACATGGCAGCACTGATTGGCTAGAGTCAGTCTGTGCAGGTACACACCCCAAACTGGTCACCTCCCCTCTGTTCCTTTACTAAAGGCAAATAACAATTCATTCATAACTTCTACAGCAAATAATAAAGGAATGGCACAACATAGAGACACAAGAATAGATGTTCCAGAATTGTTAGTACGTGGGGAATGCATGGAGCTATTAAAACAGGCATGTCAGGAGTGGTGAAAGGTCCTCTTTAATGTTTGTGTGTGTGTCGTTAAAAGATATCGAGAGTGACCTCTACAGTGCCTGCCACGACACGGAGGAGAAGCTTTCTGAGCGTGAGCTACTGAAAGGGTGGACATCCCTGCGTCCGTCCAAGCACTGCGCCAGGGGAGTCAGAAAACTCGACTGTCCAGCCTAAAGCCGGACATCTGGCCACCCTAACATCAGCCTGCCCCTAGGGTCGCCAGAGGTCTGGTTTTAGGCTGGACAGTCTGGCTTTCAGACTCCCTGTCCACCGTCCGGCGCAGGGCCTGGACAGACACAGGGATGTCCACCCTTTCAGTAGCTCACGCTCAGACAGCTTCTCCTCCGTGTCTTCATGGAACCAGGGGGCGTGGCCTTGTGTTTAGGGGTGTGGCTTCATGGGGACCGGTGGCACAGCTTCACGTTGGGGGGAGGCTGGACACTCTGGCTTTCAGACTGCCTGTCCTCTGTCATGGACAGGGCCTGGATGGACACAAGTATGTCCTTTTGAACAGCTCACTCTCATACAGCAGCACGGACTCAGAATCTAAGGGCTCATCTTTATGGTTCAATACCCAGAGTAATGATTGGAAATGACCCAGTTGTTCACTGCCCACTCGTTTAAAGAGAACCTGTCACCTCTCCTGACATGACTATTGTAGTAACTACTTGCATTCCTCATGTAATAACAATTCTGGAACATCTATGACATAGATGATTTAACAATGTCAGACTGTGCAACTCCCCCTACTGGTAATACCCGGTTGTCAATTTATTAATGGACCTCTAGTTGCAAAATACATACAGTACAGACCAAAAGTTTGGACACACCTTCTCATTCAATGAGTTTTCTGTATTTTCATGACTATGAAAATTGTAGATTCACACTGAAGGCATCAAAACTATGAATTAACACATGTGGAATTATATACTTAACAAAAAAGTGTGAAACATCTGAAAATATGTCTTATATCCACTTCCCATCCGGGCCATTTATCCCATTCCTGACCAGGCCTAATTTTGCAAATCTGACATGTGTCACTTCATGTGGTAATAACTTTGGAACGCTTTTACTTATCCAAACCATTCATAGATTGTTTTCTTGTGACACATTGTACTTTGTGTTAATGGTAAATTTGAGTCAATATATTTTACCTTTATTTATAAAAAATCCAAAATTTACTGAAAATTTTGAAAAAAAATCACAAATTTTTAAATATTAATTTCTCTGCTTTTAAGTTGCATAGGGATATCTAATAAAATTGTTATTAATAAACATTCACCATATGTCCACTTTATGTTGGCATAATTTTAGAAATGTAATTTTATTTTTTGAGGACGTTAGAAGGCTTCGAATTTTAGATGTAATGTTTAAGATTTTCATGAAAATTTCCAATAGTTAATTTTAAAGGACCTTTGCAGTTCTAAAGTGACTTTGAGAGTGACTTTGAGGGGCTTAAATAATAGAAACCTCCCATAAATGAACATATTTTAGAAACTACAGCCCCCAATGTAATCCAAACTGATTTTTACAAAGTTTGTTAACCCTTTAGATTTCCCACAAGAATTAAAACGGAAGGTGAAATTTAAAAATAAATATATATTTTTTTGCAGATTTTCAATTTTTAATTCATTTTTCCTATAAGATAGCAAGGGTAAACCGCAAATCAAACCTGAGTATTTTCCTGATTCTGAAGTTTCCAGAAACACCCCATATGTGGTTGTAAACTGCTCTGTGACCGGCAGTAATGAGAGGGAGATAGTACAAGCATTTGTGATGGCTTTGACAGCTTGTCAGAGTGATCAAAAGCCTGGAGGCCAGGAAAAAAGGTCTCAGGTTAAAGCTCCATGTTTTTGGCTGTCAGGAGGCAGCTGAGTCATGGAGCTTCTATGTACAGGTGCTGCACACAGGGGGCAAAGCTCAAGGACGTTTTAAAACGTCCATTCAGAGATAGAGATCCACTACCAGGACGTTTATAGTCAATGGGCAGATTGGAAGTGGATATTCTAGGTTCTTCAAAGTAGCCACCTTTTGCTTTGATTACTGCTTTGCACACTCTTGGCATTCTCTTGATGAGCTTCAAGAGGTAGTCACCTGAAATGGTATTCCAACAGTCTTGAAGGAGTTCCCAGAGATGCTTAGCACTTGTTGGCCGTTTTGCCGTCACTCTGTGGTCCAGCTCACCCCAAACCATCTCGATTGGATTCAGGTCTGGTGACTGTGGAGGCCAGGTCATCTGGCGTAGCACCCCATCACTCACCTTCTTGGTCAAATAGCCCTTACACAGCCTGGAGGTGTGTTTGGGGTCATTGTCCTGTTGATAAATAAATGATGGTCCAACTAAACGCAAACCGGATGGAATAGCATGTCGCTGCAAGATGCTGTGGTAGCCATGCTGGTTCAGTATGCCTTCAATTTTGAATAAATCCCCAACAGTGTCACCAGCAAAGCACCCCCACACCATCACACCTCCTCCTCCATGCTTCACGGTGGGAACCAGGCATGTAGAGTCCATCCGTTCACCTTTTCTACGTCGCACAAAGATAGGGTGGTTGGAACCAAGGATCTCAAATTTGGACTCAATAGGCCAAAGCACAAATTTCCACTGGTCTAATGTCCCTTCCTTGTGTTCTTTAGCCCAAACAAGTCTCTTCTGCTTTTTGCCTGTCCTTAGCAGTGGCTTCCTAGCAGCTATTTTACCAAGAAGGCCTGGTGCACACAGTCTCCTCTTAACAGTTGTTGTAGAGATGTGTCTGCTGCTAGAACTCTGTGTGGCATTGACCTGGTCTCTAATCTGAGCTGCTGTTAACCTGCGATTTCTGAGGCTGGTGACTCGGATGAACTTCTCCTCCGCAGCAGAGGTGACTCTTTGTCTTCCTTTCCTGGGGCGGTCCTCATTTGAGCCAGTTTCTTTGTAGCGCTTGATGGTTTTTGTGACTGCACTTGGGGACACTTTCAAAGTTTTCCCAATTTTTCGGACCGATTGACCTTCATTTCTTAAAGTAATGATGGCTACTCGTTTTTCTTTACTTAGCTGCTTTTTTCTTGCCATAATACAAATTCTAACAGTCTATTCAGTAGGACTATCAGCTGTGTATCCACCTGACTTCTGCCCAACACAACTCATGGTCCCAACCCCATTTATAAGGCAAGAAATCCCACTTATTAAATCTGACAGGGCACACCTGTGAAGTGAAAACCATTTCAGGTGACTACCTCTTGAAGCTCATCAAGAAAATGCCAAGAGTGTGCAAAGCAGTAATCAAAGCAAAAGGTGTTTACTTTGAAGAACCTAGAATATAAGACATATTTACAGTTGTTTCACACTTTTTTGTTAAGTATATAATTCCACATGTGTTAATTCATAGTTTTGATGCCTTCAGTGTGAATCTACAATTTTCATAGTCATGAACATACAGAAAACTCTTTGAATGAGAAGGTGTGTCCAAACTTTTGGTCTGTACTGTATATAACTAGCTGAAGGACCCGGCTTCGCCCGGGTATATTTAATCTATTTCATTTAATGTTTGTGTGTGTGTTGTTAAAAGATATCGAGAGTGACCGCTACAGTGCCCGCCCCTTAATAGAAACATCCACAGCGCTCTCCCCTTTAACTGTGACCTCCACAGCATCTAGGGTGGCGACTGTCTCCACCCCAGAAAGCCGGACCTCACCGGCCATTCCCCCAAACGTGAAGCAGCACCCCCAGTCCCCATGAAGCCACACCATTAAAAATGAGGCCACGCCCCCTGGATCCATGAAGCCGGACATCTGGCCACCCTAACATCAGCCTGCCCCTAGGGTGGCCAGAGGTCCGGTTGTAGGCTGGACAGTCTGGCTTTCAGACTCCCTGTCCACCATCCGACACAGGGCCTGGACAGACACATGGATGTCCACCCTTTCAGTAGCTCACGCTCAGACAGCTTCTCCTCCGTGTCTTCATGGAACCAGGGGGCATGGCCTCGTGCTTAGGAGGGTGGCATCATGGGGACCGGTGGCATGGCTTCAAGTTGGGGGGAGGCTGGACTGCCTGTCCTCTGTCATGCGCAGGGCCCGGATGGACACAGGTATGTCCATTTGAACAGCTCACTCTCAGACAGCAGCACTGTGCAGTCTAAGCATGAGCTACAGGGAGAAATTCACCCTCCCTCCCCTGCAGCTGACAGAAGTTGATTTTTACCTTCATTATTGCAATCCCTGTTGGCTGCGGAGTGAGAGGGGGCGTGGCCTGACTGGGTCGGGGGCGTGACTTAGTGGGACCTGGAGGTGGGGCTTTTAAGTCCTTCTTTTGAGGGTGGCCTAAATTACAGGTTGATGCCATAGTAATTTAGGAGGAAACACAGTGGGTAGCAGTAGAAGAAAACATCTTTTATTACTACTGAACAGTAAATATGTGAAATTTACATTATATGAGGTAATGATTGGTGGTGAGCTACTCTAAAACATAAAGTATATTTATGGTAAACAGAATACCTCTCTAACAGTGTCATCCACAGCGCTCTGCCCCTTTAAAGCAGACCTACAGCAGTGAACTGGCTAGGTTGTTATGGAAACCTGGTGTGTGTGGAGACTAACTGCCTGTGAGCTTCTATTGGCTGATGAGGGTCATGTGACCAGGCTTCTATTGGCTAATGCATTTTTTGGTAATATCTCAGGAACGGTATGTCCTGTAAAGCTGAGACCCGTTCTAAAACCTTCCCAGATACCTGTTGTACCTGTGTGCCAAATTTCGTGATTGTAGCTGCGACGGTGCAGATTCCTTTAGCGGACATACACACATACACTCAGCTTTATATATTAGATCATGGAAATCCCCTTAATAAAAGGGGATTTTGAGTCACTTTCCTTCTCTATTCTTCAAGTTTCTGGATAGCAAACAACAGTGCCTTGTGGGAAATCAAATGACAGTCACACATTTAGAGCTTGGCAAAAGCCACAGCCCCTGAACCTTGTAGACCACAATAATATACTGTATAGCAAAAATGTTCTATAACAAGCAAAAAATTTTGACCAGTGATGGCCATGATCTGACATTATGGATAACTGTTGGCACATTGGGCCATCATGCTGGAAGGACTCTTTGATACATGTAGCAGCTCATTGTTTTTCTAAAGTTTTCTGCGGTGTGCAGACTTTTTGGAGTTAACTACTACAAGGGCTTCTCCTTTATGTGCATTGTACAACTACTATTGTATCAGCAGGCAGGATTCTGTTTTTAATGTTACTATTATATGACACACCTAGAACGAATTGTACATATAAACCACCCACTTACTCTGGGATGTACAGAAGATCTTTTGTTGAGGACAGCATGAAGGAGTTCTGCTTAATGAAGCTTGATGTAATTACCATAGACGTAATAAACTTTCCTCTCTGTACATTTGAAGATGTCACTTCGGGAATGTTGTGACTGTAGTCATAGAGATCATGCTATCTTTATGGCCATGTCCAGTAGATAATGCGTCAATCGCTGAATCCACTAACATGTCAGATTGCTTTGATCTTGCTAGCTCTATGTACTGTAGAATATTAGTAGGAGCATTACACTAATTATCATGCCACAAAAAAAAATTTGGGAACAATGGTGCAGATTTAATAATGAATAATTAATTTAGATAGCTTAACCTTATACTAGACAATCTAAATATGCGCCAGATTTATCAGTGACTGACGCTGGATGGTAAATTTGGTGCGTCTTTTGTTTAGGAGATATATATATATATATATATATATATATCACATATATATCACACCTACTAGTTGGTTTAGTGCAATTTTGGTGCCCGGTGTTGCATAAGCTATGGCACTTTTTCATTAAACCACACATACATTCTGATAAGCCTTGCCCCCTTGACAGTTGTTCTGGAAAAAAGAGCCTAAACCCTTATGAGGTGTAAGGTACGTGCATCAAGATTCTGGGTCAATCTATTGGATTTGCAACAGTAAATCGTCCTAAAAGGCTTTATAGTTGGTTGATTAGGAGGGGACATTGTGCTTAATGATAGGGTCAGGATAGGGTTCTTTTCTGCATATTGTCATTGGAGAGCTTCATCAGAATTGACAGGAGACACAGGGGAGAGTGATCACAGTAGAGATTGCTCTTCCCTATAGAGAGGAGATGATTGCTGCCTGTAAATGCAGACCTCACCTCCTCAAACAGGCAGGCAGTTATCGGGAATAAACTGCTCATCTGCTGAGTTGGCCTGTGTAAAGGAGCTCTAAAGGGGTTGTTCATCCTGCGTACCTTTTCTTAAGACCCCACAGCATGGCCAGACCTGCAGTGGTTATCATACTTACCTGATCCCTGCTGCTGCGATCAGGTAATTCCCACTGTGGGTCCGGCCATGCTGTTGGGTCTGCAAGTTTATCAGGTCTGGTTGGAGACTGAGTTGTCCTTTAAGGAAGTAAACACATTTTCTTCTGATGTAAGGCTACTTTCACACTAGCAATTTATAATTCCGGTATTGAGTTCCGTCATAGAGGCTCAATACCGGAATAAAACGCTTCAGTTTTATCCCCATTCATTGTCAATGGCGACAAAACTGAACTGAAGACAACGGAATGCTCCTGAAAGCATTCCGTTCCGTCTTCAGACCGGAGAGCAAACTGCAGCATGCTGCGGTTTGCTCTCAGGTCCAGGCATCCGCACCAAGATGGATCCGGAATGACCCCCAATGAAAGTCAATGGGGACGGATCCGTTTGGTGTGATACAATGGTGAACAATGGAGTTCATGACGGATCCGTCACCTGCACAGACATACACACATACACACATACAGACATACAGACATACACACATACACACATACAGACATACAGACATACAGACATACAGACATACACACACACAGACATACACACACACAGACATACACACACACAGACATACACACACACAGACATACACACACACAGACATACACACATACAGACATACACACATACAGACATACACACATACAGACATACACACATACAGACATACACACATACAGACATACACACATACAGACATACAGACATACAGACATACACATAAACATACACAGACATATACACATACAAATACACATACATACTTACATGCTCCTGGCAGGTCACCATAGCGCATCAGGAGCAGGACGGCGCACACTTAGGACGATTGCACCCGGCGCCCAGCAGAGGGTGCTGTGGGGAATCGTCCTATGTGCGCGCGGTCCTGCTCCTGTACTGTGCTGTGGAGACCTGCCAGGAGCATGTAAGTATGTATGTGTATTTGTATGTGTATATGTCTGTGTATGTATGTACTGTGTGACGTGTGGGGCCAGAGCGCGGTTCCGGCCCCACACATGTCCCTGCGGCAACACGGATCCGGCAGCACCCTTCACCTGCCAGATCCGTGCTGCCGCTAATGTGAAAGTGGCCTTACATAGCGGTTTCACCCTAAAGGGCCCAATGTCCTTTCTGCCACATAAGAAGACAATGGCGAACCTATCACACATTTTGAATTGGAGCCCAGGAGCTTTAGCGTTGCCTCACCACATATCATAAGCAGTTTATTGAGCTTGACTACTATATTGTTTGGGGGAAGTTCATGGCTCAGCAGTGGCCGACAAGACTTCACTCTTATTATCTGCTAGCAATGGTGCAGCCGCTCTACAGACATGCACCTATGCCTGACTGCACAAGCAGAAAAAAGCTCATTGTTTCTGCCAGCATCTCCTGGCTCAGTATCGACAAGACAGTTCTCAGAAGATTAGTATAGCTGATCCTGTAATCTCTCCCATCTCTGGTTTTAATGCCGGTCTAGTGATTTCTATTGCATGGGCGAATGAGGGCTCTACACAGGGCCTGAAAGAGGGCATTATGTCCAACCCTGGGAGCAGGTTTTGCTACTGAAAGATAACACAGGTTTGCCTTAGGCTGTAAACGGAGCAGGTTGCAGTCTGGATGGAATGGGGAAATATGGAGTAGAACCAAAGCCTTATTTTATGGAAGGATTGTGTGCTTGGTCTAGGTAGCTACACATGTCCATCTGCTGGTAAATTATTATAACGAATCTGTCTCTGAAATGTGGATCTTAATTTGGGTTGTTAAGTATCCTGGTTTTTATGGGTTGGTTTTAGCAGGGAACAGTGTAAATAAATATTCTCCATGTAACAGCACTTTAATAATAATGATCGGAAATTCCCAGATCTAAGATTTATTTCTTCCTCCTGGTAAAAGGAAGCTAAAGTTCTTGAAGCTTTCTAGAAGTTTGGCAGATATAGCATGGGCTCTGCACATCCTCCATCTTCATCTGGACTTAATCCCTGTCCCCTAACAAACAGATGTTATATATAATATATTTCTCTCTATTCCTTTTTTCCCATCTAAAAACGTTGGTCTTTTCTATGGGATGGCAAAGGGAAATTATCTTGGGAATGGTTCTTTTGGTTCTTTTTAAATATCCGTAGATCTTGTTAGTCGTAAAACCACTTGTTCATCTGAAATCTACTGCATGTCACTGTTCACAACACAATATCAGCAGAGAGATGGCTGGATCGGCACAATACCATACAATCTGCAGAATCTTTAACAGGCACTCCCAGGTTGCAGTATCTGACTTCACAACCGCTGTGCTCGGTATTCTCAGTAGCTGTATGCCTTTCTTCATAAGCGTATTGCAGTGATTTTCAACCAGTGTGCCTCCAGCTGTTGCAAAACTACAACTCCCATCATGCCCAGGCAGCCTACAGCTATCAGCCTACAGAAGGGCATGGTGGGAGTTGTAGTTTTGCAACAGCTGGAGGCACACTGGTTGAAAATCACTGGCGTATTGCACACAGTCTATGCACACAAGGTTGCTTGAAGGGTAGCTGGTCTTGGTTACAGGCCTGTCTCTTTTACAGGTCTGAAAAGCTTCCTGGAAGCTTTGACTGGGCTGTGTCTATCTACCCCTCAGTTTTCAGCCTGAACTCCTCTGTGGTATTTGGTTTCGGTTGCCCTAGCTAATCCTTGAGGTGCTCTACCCTTATTTCCAGTATCAATCCCCTCCTCTTACCTAGCTAGTTCTTTGCCATCTATTCTCAGCTATTTAACTACAACACTACCTAGAGACCTTATGCAAATACAGTTACATGTTCCAAAAACCACAGATGTTCTAAAATGGCATATCATTATGGGTGCAAATTACATAGCACACTTACAGGGAATGTGTCATCATAAAATGACCTATTGTTTAAATCATATTTTTAAAGGATTTTTTGTGTTTTTTTTTTAAATTTTCCATGTCAATATCTGTTTAAACAAAAACCATAAAATCCTGCAGTTTTCCCACTGGCCACTAAGCCTAATAATAGGCGCTGTTTCTTGGTCTATATACACTCACCGGCCACTTTATTAGGTACACCTGTCCAACTGCTCGTTAACACTTAATTTCTAATCAGCCAATCACATGGCGGCAACTCAGTGCATTTAGGCATGTAGACATGGTCAAGACAATCTCCTGCAGTTCAAACCGAGCATCAGTATGGGGAAGAAAGGTGATTTGAGTGCCTTTGAACGTGGCATGGTTGTTGGTGCCAGAAGGGCTGGTCTGAGTATTTCAGAAACTGCTGATCTACTGGGATTTTCATGCACAACCATCTCTAGGGTTTACAGAGAATGGTCCGAAAAAGAAAAAACATCCAGTGAGCGGCAGTTCTGTGGGCGGAAACGCCTTGTTGATGCCAGAGGTCAGAGGAGAATGGGCAGACTGGTTCGAGCTGATAGAAAGGCAACAGTGACTCAAATTGCCACCCGTTACAACCAAGGTAGGCAGAAGAGCATCTCTGAACGCACAGTACGTCGAACTTTGAGGCAGATGGGCTACAGCAGCAGAAGACCACACCGGGTGCCACTCCTTTCAGCTAAGAACAGGAAACTGAGGCTACAATTTGCACAAGCTCATCGAAATTGGACAGTAGAAGATTGGAAAAACGTTGCCTGGTCTGATGAGTCTCGATTTCTGCTGCGACATTCGGATGGTAGGGTCAGAATTTGGCGTCAACAACATGAAAGCATGGATCCATCCTGCCTTGTATCAACGGTTCAAGCTGGTGGTGGTGGTGTCATGGTGTGGGGAATATTTTCTTGGCACTCTTTGGGCCCCTTGGTACCAATTGAGCATCGTTGCAACGCCACAGCCTACCTGAGTATTGTTGCTGACCATGTCCATCCCTTTATGACCACAATGTACCCAACATATGATGGCTACTTTCAGCAGGATAATGCGCCATGTCATAAAGCTGGAATCATCTCAGACTGGTTTCTTGAACATGACAATGAGTTCACTGTACTCAAATGGCCTCCACAGTCACCAGATCTCAATCCAATAGAGCATCTTTGGGATGTGGTGGAACGGGAGATTCGCATCATGCATGTGCAGCCGACAAATCTGCGGCAACTGTGTGATGCCATCATGTCAATATGGACCAAAATCTCTGAGGAATGCTTCCAGCACCTTGTTGAATCTATGCCACTAAGAATTGAGGCAGTTCTGAAGGCAAAAGGGGGTCCAACCCGTTACTAGCATGGTGTACCTAATAAAGTGGCCGGTGAGTGTAGATCACCTTTCATTCTAATCCTGCCTATAAGATCACCTCTGTGTATAGATAAGACAGGATGCACCATTCACAATAGGTGACTGTCACAGCTTATCTATTCTTTCCTTGTACAGGTCACAGAGTATGCCTATAAAACTCCCATAGAAGTCAATGATGTCCCCTCCTGACCATTGTGTCTATGGTCCATGGGGCTGCCAGAAAGCAATTCTTTCTAAATTATGTTAAGAACAACTCTGGTAAGATGGCCACCCCCATAATCATGTTCAGGAAATATAATAAATGAATCTGTAATCAGAAAATAACAACCAATATAATTAATATAATATATTATATTAAAATAATATAAACCAATAAAAATGATATGTATTACTATCTGGTTTTAACTAGCATATAAAATTTCTTTAAGCACTGGGAGATATAATAGTGTACATAAATAAAATAATAGCAATTCTGGGATGTTCTACCAACAGTCACATTACAGGTCAACCAGGTGGGTCAAACGGTAACCCATAGCAAAAGAACCTGTAAAGGATATGGGTTTCTTTGTAAGTGGGGCAAGGCTGATTTTGGACGCTTTTACAAGATGTATGATAAGTGTAGGCTGTGCTGTAGATTCTGTAATAAAACTCTGTAGGCTGTTCAAAGTGTTGCCTGGTAAAAAAAAGTGCTCAAGAAAAACAGAAATCCAACTGCACAAATGTATGGCATACACAATTCTACTAACATATAGAATATATACTTTTGCAAAATAACCCCGTATGGCCTTGCTCACATATCAGTTATTTGATCAGTTATTTCCATCAGTTATTGTGAGCCAAAACCAGGAGCGCAGGCTACACACAGATAAGGTATAATGAAAAGATCTGCACCTGTTCTGTGTTTTTGACCCGCACCTGGTTTTGGCTCACAATAACTGATGGAAATAACTGATCAAATAACTGATGTGTGAACAAGGCCTAACACTGTGTACAACAATGATAGCAGTAAAACATGACCCCTCGTATAAACAAGCTGTCATCGGTATGTGCGTAAAGTTGTGAAGGATAACATGAATGTATGTATCGTGCTAAAAAAGGCCTGTCAGTCTTTGTATATTGTGTTTTTAACAAGATATGAGGTGTGTCCTATTCAAACAGCCTCCCCCGCTTCTCCTCCCATTTGTTTAACAAGCATAAATCAGTCCAGGCCTCTCTGCAATAACCTGTGCCCTCAAAACTGCCGTGTGTATCGGGGTTCATATGGTGAAAATATCACCCAAAGTTTACAAAAATTACATAAAATAATGAAGTAAAGGGTGGATTCTTTAACAATTTCTTCAGTAATATTGGCACTGTATTGTTTTCTTGCACAATTGAGTGATGCTATATAACAACCAATACTGACCGCCATCAAAGCACCTTTAGTTTTTTTTAGTTTTTTTTTTATTGTCACTCAGCTGACAGGACAAGATCTATATGCCAATTAAGTGCCAGAATAATTCTAGCATTGTATTCATAAAGATAGTACTAATCATCGGATAGTGCTGTAGTGTATGGAGTAGTGGGAGTACTCAGAATAAGTAATGTTGTCTGGATGTTGCTGTTGGTCGGGAGTTATGATGGGCAATAAGGTTGCAGTGCGACTCCCATGTTTCCAAGACCCCCCCCTAATTTTTTTTTTTTTTAATTCTGTGGTTGGGGTTGCACAACTTGTGAGTCATTCTATGACCCCATTCTGTTCAATAGCTGCAGTGGTACACAATGATCTTTGGTTGTGGGACTAGTGTCATGGCCAAGATTGCCATGTAGCCTCAACAAGGGCAACATCTGTATGAGGTTTGTATGTTCTCCCTGGGTTTGTATGTACCATACTTCTTTTTATTTCCACATTCCAAAAAAACTGATAGGCTAACTGGCTATGAAACTGGTTTAAGTGTCTGTGAGAAACTAGCATGTGACGATAGTCTCGTTACATGGCTATTCAAGCAATGAGATGAAATCTGAACATGGAGTCACAGGAGTTCTGTATGCTAGGTATCTAGACTGTCTTGTACGTGTCTTCATTGCCTGATCCAAGTTGCCTATCTGTGTGACAGAATGACAAAAAGTTTCAGTATAGAGAGAAGTGTACAAAATGCATATATTTTCTGTTTCTTGGATCAGAGGTATTTTAGAACTGCCAACAGAGCTGAATGTAATGAGTTTGTCAATCTCTATTCTTGGTGGCAGATGCTAAACTGGCTTGGTGGGCATGTTTAGTGGTGGTTTTGCTTCTTGGAAAGCCAGCGTGCACATACGGAAGGCTGGAGAGCCTCCTGTAGTGTGAATTAATTATTGTTCTGCTAGGAACGCATGGAATTCGCTCTGTGACTCTCTTGAAGACTAGTTATTGTGTCTATGACAATTGAGGTAAAACCAACACATTCCAGCCACAAGCAGGACTGACCCGCAGCTTACACATTAATGTTTGGACTCCTAGTTTATTAATTAAACAGACCCATATCAGTAAAGGAATGTCTGATAAGAAGAGTCTACTATGGGAAGTAGGCGTCTGGGTGCATTAACCCATGATACTTTTTTGTCCAAGGCTCTAAACAGTTGTGAAAGACTAGTAGTAAAAGGACTCTTTCACCAAAGGTGTAGTCTCCAACGTTTTTCCAGTTATATTCATCCAGGCCAACAATGGGATAATACAGATCTGGTCTTGCTTTACTTACAGTGTACTATAATGGTTTACATCCAGTCCCATGACCATTCCTTACATCATTTGGGCACCGAATGAATTAGTAAATGGGTGCCAGACCTACAAAGGGAGACGTCTTCAATACATGCCTAACATCACGTTTCCGCATTAGCTTGGCACTCAGTTTCTAGCTCTTAAAGGTCAAAAGCAATTTTCACCTATCCACTTAGATTGGCAGGGAACTAGCCCAATTAACTCTCGGCCACTAAATTGTGGCTAGAAGGAATTTCAATGGAGCAACGGTCAAGCATTTGTCCTGTTGAGTCTAGGGCATTGAATAAAAATAGCCAAAACCAACTATTTTGAATGGTGCAGAAAATTGCATATTTGACAGGGGTCCCCTATTCTGGAGATCAGTAGGGGTCCTAGTGGATAGGTGATAATCTGTTGAAAGAGGGATTAGTCTTGTTGGAACTGATTTGGTATATGCTGGCGCAAAGTTGTTTTTAGCTGATACCTGTCCAAAAAATCCAGTATGAAAAGTCACAGTTTTGGTATATATTAATTGGTTATTGGCCATGGTGCCCATTTGCGTAAAATATTGGAGCAATGATTAGTCACAATCATCTTAAGAGAGTTAAGGTCCTTTTACACGGGCCGATTATCGGCCGAAAAATCGTTCCTAGGAACGCTAGTGCCGATAATCGGCCCGTGTAAAAGTGGCCCTAATCAGCCGACGAACGAGCAAAACGCTAGTTTGTCGGCTGATTGGATCTTTTGTAGAAACCAAAAGATCCAATCTGTCGGGCGCACATCGCCCTGTGTAAACAGGCGATGTGCGCCTGACAGTATGGAGCTTCCCGGCCGCACGAGCGATACAGCGATCACTTGTGCGGCCCGGCGCTCGATTCGTCGGGCCGTGTAAAGGCTCCCTGCCCGAGCGCCGATATCGCTGATCGGCGCTCGGGCAGGGAGAATAATCGGCCCGTCTAAAAGGGCCTTTATCCCATGAATAGTGCTTATCACCTATCCACAGGATAGCTGGTAAATATCAGATTGCAGGGAGGTTGACCATTAGGGGACCCTGACTCAGAATACAGTTAGAGTCTATGATGGTGCACTGCTCTATTCACTTCTGCAGGACTGAAGCAGCACCTCGTTCGCTGGGAGTCCAAGTGGTCAGACAACCTCCCTCCCAATCCTACATTTATTCTGTCATGTAGATACTTTTACACTTTGGTCCATTTTGTACACTGTGTCTCCAGTTTGAAGGATAATTTTTATAGTTATATCTCTATTTTGGCTTGATTGGATTTCTTTTCTAGCCTCCTCTTTTCTTTCTCTATGGATTTGAACAATCTGTATGTAACAGGGTGTCTGTATAAGAACATGTGCTCACTTTTCTGCATGAAATCCTGTGGGCGGCCTTCAGCTGTCACTGACTCAAAGTCTCCCTGTAATAATCTTGTAGCAACTTTTCGGATAATTCACATTGTCTTTAATGTTCTGCATGATTCCTGTCACAGAATTCTATGTGTCAGTGTGGAAATGACTAAAATATAGTAGCTCAATCTTTTATTTCCTCCATGTACCAAAGTTACTTATGGACTGCAGCCCAATAGTGCTGTCCCTTAAAAAAACGTATTCTAGATCTTTAGTGGGAATTAGATTAAATCCACTAACTTTAAAACATGGGAAGATTTTGAAATCCTAATTATTGTCTGTTTTCCATGAGAAGGTTTTTTCATTTTGGAATTTTATATTGTCCAGTATAACAAGGCAGCAGTTTGTGAACATTTGTAGTCTGTAATATAAGAAGCCATCTCTAGACATGTCTTGTGTAGAAGAGAAACAACTGTGAGGTGCACATTCCTTGGAGGTATAGCCAACCACTCACTGTTCCCCCAAAATGTGGCCACCACAAAAGTGTTCCTTCCTGACAATCTTCTGATCGCTAACGGAGGAGACCTCTGAATTTACATGCGCCAATGTCCTCCAGCTCCTCCAGAGTATGGGGAGGAGCGATCGCTAATGCCATGGTTCTTCCCCATACTGACTCGTTTCCCGGCAGCAGATCGTGCTTGCACAGAATGATCGGCCCATGTAAAGGGCCCTTTAGTTTGCTACAGTATGTCAGTGCAAGGCAAGATTCACATATGCGACATAGGCTCTGTTTTCAGGCAACCTGATGGAAACCCTACGTGCACAATGGTGTCTGTTGGGCCCCAATCATGTCAGTCTTATGATGAGTCTTGCACTGCCCTCATTTTTTTGTTTTTCTGTTCCTATAACGCAGTGAGTGAGTTTAGGCTGTTTAGCTCATAGATCAGTGGTTCTCAACTCCAGTCCTCGGGACCCACCTGCCAGTCAGGTTTTCAGGATTTCCTTAGTTTAGACTAGCTGATATAATTAGCGTCCATCCATCAGGACTTACCACAGGTATTCATTCTGTGGGATATTCCTAAATCCTGACTGGCAGGTGGGTCCCGAGGACTGGAGTTGAGAACCACTGTCATAGATGATTGCCTAGACTGGATACAAGTGTGTCAGAATTTGTGAGAAGAATTGGGTCTGTACTGGTGTCTATAAACATTCATTGACAGTAGACAGAGATCTTGAAATGGGGAGGAACTGAAATAGAAGTACATTAGGAAGTTGCATAATGTTTTTCATTTTACAGTGCAGACTTAACCACAGGTATAAGACATGAGGAGGAGTACACATGTAATCTTAATATAGCAGTGTTGTGATAATGCTGGACATCCTCTTATGCACGTGTTATCAAATGCGACACTAATGAAGATACACATAATATATTTACTCTAATTTGTTACTGGCATATTGAGAAGTCATTATGTAACCGTACCGTACATCCAGTCCTGCTTCATTACACGTCTAACAGAGCTGGCTGTTGCCTCTCCTCTTTAATGAGCGTATAATATCTGCTTACTACGGCATAAATTAAAGGTTTCTAGAAGAATTGTCTTCATGGATGTGCTGATTTAACCCATTACATAACATTGAAAGAAAACATCTGGGAGGAGGAGCATTGTGCAAAAGTGCTGCTGGTGCATGAACAGTATGTGTCAGTACACGGTCTGCTGCAGACTGGACTCCTTAAAGAGATCCATTCCATACTCCTTAGGGCTCACGCACATGAACGTGTGCCGGCCGTTCTGTGGATTTCATGGGCACAGTCTGTGTGGCCCATTCAACTTGAATGGGTCCGTGATCAGTCCGCACTGCAAAAAAATAGAACACGTTCTATTTTTTTGCGATGCAGAGGCACGGAGAGCACGGAAGCAAACTGTAGTGCTTCCGTGGGGTTCCATGCCTCTGTTCCGCACTGCTCCTTCTGCATTGCGGACCCATTCAAGTGAATGGGTCCACATCCGTGATGCGGGAGGCACACGCCGGTGCCTATATATTGCGGACCCTCTGTTTGCAGGCTGCAATACGGGCACCAGCCGACAATGGTCATGTGCATGAGCTACGTCCACACAAGATGTATATGTATGCCACCAAAGTGGATTATATTTTTAAGAAAGCTCATCCACATGCTACAAAAAAAAATATAAAATTTCAACATAATTTGGTGGTGGAAATTTCACATCCATAGCATCCATTGAAATGCACAGAGTAAAATCTTCAGTAAATCCACTTGTAAATCATGTAGATTTTGCTGCAGAATTTTCCACCGCAGGTTATGTCCAGGGTGGTCGACCCGAAGTGTGTTACTTACCATAGTTTAGACCAGTACCACCCTTACACCATGGGAACCATGGAGGTGATGGAATCATAATTAAAATTCTTTGTGAAGTTGTTATAGTTGACTATTTTTCACTGTTTGCCATTTTTTGATACATTTCTACCGACCCAAGGGCAGTGTAAAATCACAAAAAAGTTAGAAAATTGATATCTGCCAAAATTTGTGACTTTTTCTGTCAGAGAACCAGTGAATAGGCCTTGATAAATTACCTCCACAGCCTTCACTAGAGATATTAGTATAGTAATGTCAAGAGGACTATACATGGAGCAGTGCTAGTATTATTCTATTACGGCACAGAATAGTATTTATATGCAGTAGTATGCACTTTCAGAAGCTTGATCCTCAGTGATCAGTCATATTAAGTAACTAGTGGCACTACAATTACCGCTATTTATAGAAATGACACAAGTGCTGGAAACTTCTGGCTAACAACATGAAATTCTTTTTACAGAATTGTCAAGACATTTGTTGATTCTCCATGGCAGCTGCACAAACGTTCAGCTTGTCCTGTGACTCTAGGAACCATCATCTCCGATCTTTACACTCAGACGCTTCATACAGGTGCAACATGGGCAGCGTGAGCAGCCTGATCGAGAAACATGACTTCTCACCAGATGGCATTAACTTGGACTTCAAGCCTCTCCCGGATTCACACAGTCCTGGAAATATCTTCAAGAGGGGTCTAAATCAACAAGAACTGCTTAGCTATTTGAACATCACAAAGAAAGATGGTAAAAGCGGCAAGAAGTTCTCCTCAGGGCTGGTATTTCGCAGGGAACGCAGCGTGGACGGAGGAGAGAATGACTATCCAGTTTTGTACCACAAGGAGCGCCGGGGGACAGAATTTAGTAAAAGCTCTCTTCCAGAGAGGGGACGGTTTGAAAAGGTAATTACTTCTTATTTCATAGAGAATAATTTGGTCTCTTGTAATAAATCATATAACGACCCTGTTGGCTTTACACCACAGCAGTTATAGGTACATTAGCAACTGAAATAGCTTTAGTACACACACTGACTGCAGGAGAGCAGATGACTTTTTAGAACTGGAGAGGTGGCATTCGGTACCGTCAAATTTTGGTTTGGGGACTGTATGGCTAGTTCTCTGTATACTCGCTCTTTTAGCCCCTTATGAATATTTTATTGATACCCTAATTTAAAGCACTAAAATGCGGCAACCACGAGGTGTGCCATTCTCTTGTTATTCTCTTGCATTCTTCAGTTATCTTCCATTGAAAGGCTTAGAGTATGTTCACATGACAAAATGCACGTCGGAAAATCCGACATTTATTTGTCACATAGTCTGTTACAGAAATCTGTGGTTGAGCAGATTTGTCGTGGCACAGATCAGACCACAGATTGGGCCCCATCCAATAAGGAGCAAGATTTTCAGTTGAAAATAAGAGAAGCTGAATACACGCAGATCCATGTGGAAAAATTCCATATGGACATGCCCTATGTTTTTTTTCATACTATTGACACCATTTTTTCCTGCTTGTAGTGTTTACTGTTCTATATAGATGCTGCATATTCTTGCCAATTAGTGGTGAATTGTAGAAAAATTATATTGGTGTTTGTGATGTGTAAATGTTGCATTTGATCCATAGCTTGAAAGGTAGAAGAATCTAACTTCCATTATAATGGCAGGGCATCATCTCGTGTAGGAAATATTCATACATTGTGACTTGCATTATGACATTTACCTGAAGTTCTTATATTTCTTTTACAGTCTCGATTTGGGCAGTCTGCTTTGAAGCCATCAAATGCTAAGAACTTCATGTCAATGCAGAGCTTATGTTCTTCAGGTGGACAGAAGTTATCCAAAAGCAATGGCAGCCTGAACACATTAGGCAGTCTGAACAGTCCTCCGCATCGTAGGCCACTAAAGTCAAACAATATTCATCATATTAATCAGCACGAGAGTGAGAATGAGGAGAATGAGAGCTTGTCTGATTCCAGACAAAATTCCATAAACAGCTTTACTACTTATAGCCCTGGGTTTAGTGTAGCTCGTGGTCAAATCAGTGCCTCCACTGGACATATTAATCATATTGGTGGCTCATTAGACAGAGCATCCCGGGGGGTGCGAGACATGGTATCTGGGGAGAAGAAACTATCCTGCAAGAGTATGGCAACCTTGAGTCGTCTACAGTGTTCTGGAGAACCTCCTCCTCCATATGAGTACTCTCAGTCTGTAGAAGATGTAGCCCGTCAGCTGGAAGAAAGACTAAATGAAAAGGGTATGGAACTAAGACAGCTTAGAAGGAGTCCAAGTGACAAAGATGATCCTTTTACTCAGGTAAGTCAGTTTGCAGTTTTCAGTTTATCTCAGATGGTAACAATGAGGCCCCCACTCACCATGGCCACCTTCAGCTGATGTTTATTAAGACCAGCGGTTTCCAAATTGGTCTTAAGTCTCTCTGTGCTGCTGGAGGAAGCGCCAAAGTTATGTAGAGGCACAGGCCTCCACATAACTTTCACCCTTCCTCCAGCAGGCCATGAAACACACTTAAATCTACATCGGCTCTCTTGCTGGCTTAGATTTAGACCATTTTCCACGTCAAAAACTGGCATGGAAAATGATAAATGAGCGGGGCCTGCTGGAAAAATTACGTGCAACAAAATCTGCCAGCCTGAATGTATACAGAGTGCATATTTTCCAGCAGCAGTTTTGTCACTCTGGGGTGTCTTTCTCACTATGTGGATTAGCTTAAGCTGACTGCATTTTCATTTATCCATTCCCTCCATCTGTCCATTGACCTAGAGGAGTGACACCTTCACCCTCTCCCATGCCTTGGCCATATATGATCTGTTTTGACCCAGTTTGTCTGTTAATTCATTGTATGTATCTTTGTATTTAAATGGAAGACATGGTGCTATTGAACTACTTTTCTCTGCAGGTATTTGAAGACAAGCGTCGCCTTTGGATGGAGGAACTTGATGAATTAAAACAGATGTACATAACTAAGCTGCAGCAGATCTCCCAGCAGGCACTGCGCAGCCAACGAGCCTTACAACTGCAGCTTTATAAGGTTCAGCAGGAGAAAAAGCGCCTTCATGAGGAGCTCAACTCCGTGAGAGCAGAGTGTGAACAGCTAAGACAAAAACAGCCAACCCAGACTGAAAATCTTAGTCCTAAACTTGAAGAATCAAAATGGGAGGTAGGAGAATTCACTGTGATGAATTAACATAGTTTTAGTTTTTAAAGGGGATCTCCCAGACTAGGAATCCCTGTTAATACCTGTATGTCCAGACCGGGTGAAAAACTTTAGGAAAAAAGTGTCACATGTCACTGGTGCTCCGGTTCCAGCACCCAGCTCCCTTGTCCTCCTCTTGCAGTCCCCACTGGACCAGAAGTGTGCTGTCTACATGCACGTTACCAATGCCAGCCAATCAGTATCCCCATTGGTGGCAAGAGTCACATGCAGTGCCCAAAAACGTTATTGATTGATGATGGCACACCATTGTCTGGTCTAGCAGGTAACGGAACAGAGCAGAAGTGAGACTTTTTTTTAAGTTTTGCACTCTGCCCAACCATATAAACAGGGTTTACTAGTCTTGAAGAACGCTTTAATGCACTCTGCCCAACCATATAAACAGGGTTTACTAGTCTTGAAGAACGCTTTAATGTTTCACTATTCTAGATTAGGGATTGCTGTAAACATTAATTAAAGGGACACTACCATCAACATTTCTATCACATAATAACATCCTCTATGTGAATTTTCTATGTCATTTTCTTACAAAAATGGGTGGATGGTTTTTTGGATATCATTATTTAGTCACTTCATGTATTCTCCTTCCTGTCTTGGATCTTAACTCCCTCCTTTATTTGGACTTTAAAGGGGTTCTCCAAGTTATATATATTGATGACCTATCCTCAGGATAGGTCATCAATATCAGATCGGCGGGGGTCCGACATCCGGCACCCCCGCTGATCAGCTGTTTGAAGAGGAGGCACGCACTGTACCAGCGCTGCCTCCTCTTCACTGTTTACATGCTGGCTGTAACAGGGGTAGTGGTGAGTAGGTGTAATTACACCTAACCACCCTATTCATTTCAATGGGAAGGATAGCTTCCATAGACTTGTATGGGAGCCATCCTTTCCATTGAAATGAATGGGGTGGTTAGGTGTAATTACACCTACTCACCACTACCCCCTTTATGGCCAGGCTCTGATGTTTCGTGTACAGAGCCTGGCCACTCCCTCAAGCAGGGAGAAGCCTGTACACGAAACGTCACCACAGGAGCCTGGGTGGATGACGTCAGCGGTCACGTGACCTGCATGGGCTGTGTGGAAACACAGCAGAATAAGTGAAGACTGTACATTAGAAAAGTATTCATCTGTGAGTTACAAGCCCCATTGGATAAAGTAAATATAACTCGGACAACCCCTTTAAGTACCGCAAACAGCTTATGCTGACTTTCTCAGATCATCACTCTGACCATACAGAGCCCCCATGTAGTGATATAATTAGAGCATCACACATTACCGATAAGGGCAGTGCTCTAATGTGGCATTTTTATCTAGGTCTATCAAGAAGACAATAGAGCTGACAAACTGTTATCCCAATTCTACACCTACTATTTGTCTCTCTGTGCTATAGAAGGACAATATTTTGTATTTCATTTCCAATGGCATAGTATTGCAAAAAAAAAAAAAAAAAAAATTCTAGGAAAAAAATTCTATGAATTTTTAATTAAATATAGGCTTTTTTGATTGAAATGTACCTTTTAGACAGGCATACACAACAGATAAATTTAAGTCAGATCAGCCGACTAGATAATGTGTATGGTGGCCTCTCACCTTTTTCCCAATAACAGATATTGGGGGGAAAAGAAGAATCTGGCATGTTGGATTTTTTTTTTTCACATGGGAGATATGAGGGATCTCTTATCAATGAAAAAAACAAACTATGGCTGTGTCACATAAAACGTGAGCAGTAGCCTTTTTTAAATAATGACTTATCTTCAAGCCTATCCCCTCATTGAAGTGAATGGGAGAACCGCTGAAGTTGCAAATGCTGTCCACTACAGTGTTGACAGTACAGTGTAGTTCCAGTAACTTAATAATTGGAGGTGTGGAGTGTGGGTCCTCCACCGTTCAGCCAGAGATAGCCTAATCTGAGGTTAGACCAAGGACAACCCCTTAAATGACCTGTATGTTATGTGGTGGAGGAGGACAAATAGGGCTGTATGTCAACTGCAGTTTTCTCTTGTCCCAGAACCAACTCTGTATGAAATTAGAGACATACAGAAGTATAACATGGACCCATAGACTTCAATTAATATTTTATTATTACTCTGCCACTGAGAGACTGCACAAGTGTATGAGGCCCAACTGAGAGTCTGCTTAACTCTAGAGCAGGGATGCTTAACCTGCAGCCCTCCAGCTGTTGCAAAACTACAACTCCCAGCATGCCCTAATAGTTGTAGGCTGTGCAGGCATGCTGGAAATTATAGTTTTGCAACAGCTGGAGGCCTGTAAGTTAGACATCCCTGTTCTAGAGTATAATAGCAACATTTTAAATACTGCAGTGATAGATACTTTTAAAAGTTGCCACATAAGGAAATTATCTCCATTTTCTAATAAGGCTCCTTTCACACTAGTGTTTTTGCTGGATCTGGCAGGGTTCAGCAAAAATGCTTCCATTACTGATAATACATCCGTCTGCATCGGTTATGAACGGATCACGTTGTATTATCTTTAACATAGCCAAGACGGAGCCAAGAACTCCATTGAAAGTCAATAGTGGACGTATCCGTTTTCTATTGTGTCATAGAAAACGATCCGTCACCATTAACTTGCATTGTGGGTCATGACGGATCAGTCTTGCTCCTCATCCCATTAGCATGCTGCGGTTTGCTCTCCGGTATGAGAAGGGAATGGAATGTATTTTGGAGCTCTCTGTTCTGTTCAGTTACGTTTTGGCCCCATTGACAATGAATGGGGGAAAAAACTGAAGTGTTTTTTCCTGGTATTGAGACCCTATGACGGAGCTCAATACCTGAAAATATTAACGCTAGTGTGAAAGTAGCCTTACTGGCGTTCGAAAATAGAATTGCAAGAGTACTATACCATTGAAAATTATGGACAAAATACTGTCCTTCTGTTGCAATAACGGAATGTTCTCAATAGGAAAGCAAAGTAATCACAGTTTATGACTACACAGGGAAGGGCTTATCTGCAAGGCAATCCTTATTGGAATAGTAGGTGGAGGATTGGAATAACAGCTCTACTGTTCTCTTGCTAGGCCTAGATGAACATTTAAACAGATGAGCAGTGCATTGATAAGTTAGAGTCAAGACAGGAATTAGTAAAAACCTGGAGTGACCTCAAAAAAATATCTTAAAAACCATCCATTATTTTTTTTTTTTATATATAAAACAAAACAAATCAATGGGATATTCCCATGGTTGGTAATGTGTGATAAAACATAGATAGATGGGGGAGGCAGTCTGGACTAGTTTTCTTTTAGCTAGTGATTATATAATTTTAGGCAGCATACGCTGATCCAGGACCCTCTGCATATGGGCTGTTAGGGGAGGGCTGGGTCTCTACTGGGACAATTAGTCCTTTTAGTGCAAAGTCCAGTTCTGTGATTCCAAGCTCTTGTTATTGAATTTTGATGCACGGGCCAAGGAATAGTGATATGGTTCAACCTCCATTAATATTGTCATCTCTAGTGCCACACTTGTCCCCAATAATATCTGCAGCTGTCAAAATCTAGGGAACAATCTTCAGGAAAACTGAAAGTCACAGGTTGGGGCATGCTGAGGAAAAGCAGTCCCCTTAAGCAAGTAGACACATTTAGCACCTTTTGGAGCCGAATAAAGATTTTACATAGCAATGGACAGCATCTGATTCCTTCAGTAGGTGAGGACGGCCACTCAAGAGGGATTTTAACGTAAAGGCATCCAGAATCTGCTAATTAATTATGTTGTAAATTTTCTCAAATTGCCTAATCTTAACATTGATTTGAAAAAAAAAAAAGGAAAAATAAGTTACACTTTGAAGTATGGGGGATAAGAATCAGTAATGGTCCAACTGCTGAGACCCCCATCATTCACAAGTACTGGGGTCCCGCGTTCCTGTGTGAATGGAACAGCAGGTTGCACTAGACCTGTACCCTACTGTCTCCAGCAGCATCATAGGGGATGAATTGAGCGGCAGTGGACATCTGCAACCTGCCACTCCATTCATACAGCCGGACAGGACTCCAGTTCTCATGAATGATAGAGTTTCCAGTGGTCATACCTCCAATGATTAGATACTTGTCCTCTATCCTCATACTGTCTTGTGTATAGGAAATATGTTTCGAACTTGGCACATCCCCTTTAAGTCAACAGCTCTTAGTGGACTGCATATATTTCCTTTCCTCTATATTATTGTTGCACACAAGAAGATATTCTGGAACTTATACTTTACCATTATTGTGTTTCTCATTCATTTATCCGTTGATTCCATGTTGTAGATATCGCAGAAGGCTGGAGAGATTTCTCTACTGAAACAGCAGCTTAGAGACTGTCAAGCTGAGATTACACAGAAAATGGGGGAGATATTCTTGATGAAGACTCAACTCCGGGAAGCAAAAGCTTCAGCAAGGGAGAAGGAAAAAGAATCTACAGACTTAAAAGCTCGTGTTCAGGCTTTGGAGGTTGCCAAAGAAAAAAGTCCTCAAGGAAATATGTCTAGCATGGATGACTCAAAGTGGGGTCAAAGAGACTGTTCAGAATCTTCAGATGTAGAGAGGCTAAAAGCAGAATTGATGCTGGAGAGACGTCAGAATGAAGCACA
This sequence comes from Rhinella marina, assembly GCA_900303285.1. Classification (NCBI taxonomy): domain Eukaryota; kingdom Metazoa; phylum Chordata; class Amphibia; order Anura; family Bufonidae; genus Rhinella; species Rhinella marina. The sequence goes on along the minus strand of ONZH01021001.1, from coordinate 47,743 downwards.
GATGCTGAATTTTGAGAATGAAAGGAAAATTTGGAAGGAGGAAAAAGATAAAGTGCTAAGATACCAGAAGGAGATCCAGGCAAGCTACCTAGAAATGTATCATCGCAATCAAGCTCTTGAGAGACAGCTTCAAGAAGTTAGACCAACTCCAGTTCACTCTCCTAGTAACCCTCCGCTTTGGATGGAAGAATTTAGACCAATTCCTGTTCAGTCTCCTAGTAACCCCCCGCTTTGGATGGATGCTGTGGAATCATTTGAGACAACATGAAATATAAAGTATGCAGTACTTTCTGAGAGTTAAGTAAGCGCTGGTCACAGGAACAGGTGGTCTGTTTATTTATGCGTTCAAAGAATGTGAGAACCTCCACAATTCTCACCAAGTCTATTGATTTCTGTTGGATGGTATTTTGAGGTATGGATAAACCAGATCACTCTCTAGATCACTATTATTTGACCATTAAAACTTTAAATGGCGCTAAGCCATTGGGACTCAAATTGACAGATGTTGGCATCACCCATCAGATCTTCAGTTTTGGTAGGACATAAGGGAAAACCACTCATGTACTCTTTAATATATATGTATATATCTATATGAAATTGCTTATTCAATGCTGGTGAATAAAAACAAGACTGAACAAATCAGACATCCATGGTGCACATTGTGAACTGAAAATTGACATTGACACAACTATGGCTGGAGGATATTAGTCCATGACTAGAGAACAATGCAGCACTTTATCTATCGCCTCAGGTGACCTGTTTATTGAGGCTTGAGAAAATGTTGATTTCTTTTTAGAGATGTGAAGACAACCCTATATTTGTAGGAGCTTGAAGTACAATGTACAACAGTTTAATAACTGGATGCAGTTTGATGATTGAGCCAATACACTCCTTGGTCTGGCCGAATATCGTCATGGTGAATAGTACAAGAAGCATAGATTTAGTAGTCAGAAATGACTAGGTAAAGCTGGTTTGTTTGACGGAGGTGGCTCCTCTAACCTTTTATGAGTCTGCTTACAGTATTTCTTAAGATTCCAAAACTGGTTATTCGGGACCAGTCACATGTAATGTTATAGTCAAGCAGTGGTTAGGAATCTGTCCCAACATAAAGGCCAGTCACAGAAAATGGCCTATTAATTTGGGAAGTAGGTGACAGACAGGAATTGTTTGAAGTGACTGATTTATTTTTCTCATGGCTCTTATATATACCATAGTATCAGGTGTAAAGATGACCTGTCAGCTCTTCTGACATGACTATGTGAGTAATTACTTGTATTCCTCATGACTTATCTGTGAAATCAGTGTTTTTCCACTCCTCAGTTATTTCTCCCCATTGTCAAGAGGATGTGCCCCTACACCGTCTGACACTGTACAGTGTCACTGAATGAGCCCCCATTGCCCAAATTATGGTAAACCCAGTTGTCTATTTATTCATACATTTTCCATTCTGAACAAGAGAGGAACAGAGTTCTAAGAAACAATGCACCAGATTTCTTATTCTGTAAGGATAGTATATATCCGAATGATATAAAGCTGTGGCGAACCCAGTAAATAAAAAAACCTCTTCCCTGAACAGTAAGTGAAACAAGGTGCTGTAGTGTCCGTTACTGTATGTTTTAGTGACAACAAGCTTTGCCTATACAATTTAAAATGTCACACATTGTGTGCTTTATTCTGTATTTTTGTGACTATTTTTTTAAACACTTCAAATTGGAATGTGAAAAATAAAAATTTTTTTTATTTGTAACATATTAAAAGCTGTAATATTGTGTGATTTCCATAGAGAAATCTATTTATCACAGGATTTATCCTGTGTGTACTGAACCTGTTAAACAGTTTAATGCTGATGGTGGCTTGACTTCATCCAGGTCTTGCTTATTCCTCTGGACTACCTTATTTTTTTTGTCTGGTCTTCTGGGTTATCCTGATAGGAAATGCATAGGCAACAAGAACCATAGGCAGTTGATACAGCTTCATTTGGGGCTTGTCACCCTTGAAAAGCAGCTCATCTCTTCTACTGCAGTGCTTCCTGGCCAATCAGTTTGCCATTCCCTGACTTTTTTAGAGTAGTTGCAGCACTAAAGATGTCCATACACAGTAGACAACCATTTCACCCATCATTTTAAAATTATACACTAAAGATCGTTTGTAATGGCAGACCATTTTATGTCGAGATTGTGATCTGTGATGCTGGATTTGCTTTGTCCCATTTAAGTGAAGTGGAGCAAGCTTTACTTACCCTGTGCCATCACCACTGTGTAGATGGCATGCAAGAACACGTTGAAGGGGCCACAGCGTTTGTGGGAGCAATGTATTCTCTTCAAACAGCTGATCAGCAGGAGTGTATAGGGCCGGACCCTCACCAATCTGATATTGATGGCTTATCCTAAACTGTACTACCCCTTTAAATGTAGGACCAGCTTAAAGGGGTTCTCCAAGTTAAATTTATTGATGACCTATCCTCAGGATAGCTCAATATAAACAGAAGGACGGCAACATCCCAATTCCAAAAAGGCTTTTCTTTATTCAAGTGGGTTCCATAAAAAATGTACAAAGAGTGTGGCCATTAGGAGGGCCAATGCAACGTTTCGGCTAGTATCCAGCCTTTCTCATTGCTTTAGAAAGGCTAGATACTAGCCGAAATTGTCCCACTCCATCCTTATAAACTATGTTACTCTGGGCTTTGTTGTTCTGACTTCAGCAGTGACATGCCTGTATACCATGTGTGACCACTGCAACAAAATTAATTCTACCAAGGCCAAAAATTCTGACTGTGGAGGTCCAGCTACAGACTGCTGTACAACCTTTGAAGACATGCAGGAGAATTCTTTTTTCCATGCAGCTGTTCTGCTTCTTTGTTCTGTTATCTGAAAGACCGGACCAGTCGCCTCTTCCAGTTATCCTGTACTGGGGCAAAGGGTAGGGCTGAGAATATATACTATGCGTGTGTAGATCACCTGGATGATAATGATGAGATGACAATATTTGCAATAATGAATGTGAAAGAGGAAAAAGCTCTCAAAATAGAATTGGTATTCTGATAATGACAAGTTATAAGCAGACGAGAATGAGTAAGAATCACAATGCAAAATGTGACGTGTTCTCATGATTCACTGAACTTTTGTCCTTTCGAGTTGCAGAATTCACTCATTTGTAATGTTCTCTTTAAAACAACAGGCTGTCTAGTTTCATATCATTTCCCTAAGTCAATTACACAGAGTGCTAGAGCAAGTACCCACTTGTCACCAACAGCTGCACCGAGAAGAAGATCTGAGACAGTAAATCGCAGTGGGTGTCTACAAAACTTGGCAGGCCGAGCTGAAACCAAGCCTAGCTATATGTGAATCGTACAAAAAAAATAATGCCGGAACTGTTTCATCACATGCCCAAAAATGTTACTGATTGTCAGCACTTCAGTACGTTTTTCCTTTTTTTGGGTGAGGTGTCAGAAGATTGATCTTGCGCAGTCCTACATGAGATCAGAGGCTGCTACTTGCTTTGATCTGTACATAGAAGTCTACAATTAAAATATGCCTGAATGCAGAGCCTGCTGCTAATTCTAGACAAGTCACTGACAGTCCATTGTATTACATTTATAAAGGAAGAGTGTATATAGTCCAGAAGTTATTCATAAAAAACAGGAATGCCCAACTTGTGGCCCTCCCAGCATGCCTGACCATCTACAGCTATTAGGGCATGCTTGGAGTTGTAGGGCCGCAGGTTGGGCATCCCTGATATAAATCAATAAGGTGGATTATCATGTTGAGTACCTAGCCAACTCCTAAGCAGAAGAGGCAATTGCTCATAGATTGACTTAGCTGAAAGAACCATCTACATTTTTTTTTATGCCTGAAAAAAAAACACTGCTGCTTCACCAGAGACCTGAAATGGACACTAAATTGGGGAAAAAACAGCAGCAGAAAAAAGCATGGGTGTCCTGAATTTCATAGTTCAACAAATTTCTCATAGATTTTCAACTAACATCTGGAGCTGGCTTTTTTTTTTTTTATTTAAAAAGTATTAAAACGCAGAAAAGTGGTGAAAAACACACCAGCCATTGCATTGCCAGCACTTAATTTTTGATGAGGGGCATCCTATGTTGTGGGCTGAACTAGCATGAAATCTATGCTAGTTCAGCCCACAACACTTCCCTTTTTCAGAAAGTGGCAAGGGCAGCATAGAAACAGCATTTGCACAAAAATGTTTGGTGTTTAAACGGGTTTTCCAAGATTTTGATACTGATGACCTATCCTCAGGATAGATCATGAGTATCTGATCGGTGGAGTCCGACAGCTGGGACCCTCGCTGATCAGTTGTTTGAGAAGGCAGCAGTGCTCCTCTGAGTGCTACTCCCTTCTCTCTGCTTTTCCTAGGCCAAGTGACGACACGTTCATGTGTCATGTGGCCTAGGAGCAGCTAAGCGTGATATCAAGCACAGCCGCTATATAATGTACGGCGCTGTGGTTGGTAAGCTGTGAGAAGGCAGCGGCGCTCACAGGAGTGTCGCTGCCAGTTAAAAAATCCTGGAAAACCCTTCCAAAAAATTGCAAGCCCAAGGTTTGTGACTTTTTTTTCTCACTACTTATGGAGTATGGGGATGATAAATATCCCCATGGGGTAAATCCACCCTAAAAAATGACAAATTTCACTCCCATTAAAGAAGAACTCCCGCAAAAAAATGTATTCCATGTCCTGCTAGAAATGTACATGATGTAATCTGTAGTGAATGTAATTTTCTTACCAGTGTCTGTATTTTTGACTTATATAATCCTGAAGTTTCTTATCTGTGTCATGTGACTAGGAATTAGACCCACCAACTCACACAGAGACTTATGTGTGGACAGGAAGTCTAATTCGCTATGCATTCCTATGGGAGCCTCACTTTCAGTCTCATAGGAATGAATAGAGCAGTGACTGGCTTCCTGTCCTGGGTCAGTTGGAGGTCAGGGAGTTGGTCACATGACACAGCTACAATAAGAAGAGAGGGGATAACTCAGAATTGCATTCTCTGATAAGAAAATGACATTCACTACAGATTATATCATGCATCTTTCTAACAGGTCAGAGAATAAAAATTTTTGCGGGAGTTCTTTAAAAATAAAATGTATGCAATACTGACTTGTAGGGTCATTACTTGCACACATTTAATGAAATAATAAACACAGAAAATTGATAAATACATTTACCTAGCATTTTTTGCAGTCTTTTTCTGAAGCTAACAGTCTTGTAGAAATCCTGCAAAGACAACGGGTTCATTTGTTGAGGTGTTCCTTTTTTAACTAGGGAGTGGCTGATGGGAGGGGTACAAATAAGGGGCAGCCAGTTGTTTTATAGCTAGACCAAGGATTGTAAGGAGGAGGAAGCAAAACATGGCATGATCTCGTGGGACACTAAAGATTTTATATAATATAGATACATAGTGGAGTCACATTATTACGACCACTTCCTACTTGCGATGTCAGCAAGGAAGTCAAGTGTCATGAGCTGGCGTGGTTGGGTATATAAGGTGTGTGATAGGCTGTCTGCACAGATAGACACGTCGTTATTGTCATGGGTAAAAGAGTGATTTATCAGAGTTGCAAAAAGGGATGATTATTGACTTTCAGGCCAAGGGTGACAGTGGAACAGCTCACCACCAAAATGAACCAGTGGGCTACCAGACGTATGCCTAAAACAACAGTTCAGAGAACCCAACTGTGTTTAGATGTCTGAAGCAGGCGAATGGTCACTGCACCCCTGCTAATGAAGTCACATTGGCAGAAAATTTTTGTGGCAATATTGGAATTGGACCTCTGCTGATTGGCAATGGGTTGCCTTCTCTGATGAGTCATGTTTTCTGCTTCATTGAACGGATGGAGGGTGGCGTGTCAGGAGAGGAACAGAGAACAAGCACCCTGCAAGTGTATTTGCTGCATTCTCTGGGCCCACTCATCCATGAAGAAGGCACTCTTAGGGCCCATTCACACGACCGTGGAGCGCGGTCCGGGCCGGTCCGTGAAAACCCGGACCGTGCTCCTTCTGAGGGCAGGAGCGCACGGCATCATTGGTTGCTATGACGCAGTGCACTTCCTGAGGTCGCCAGTTCAAAACGCAGACTTTATAAACAGATCCTGCTCCATAGAGATGAATTGATCTTGGAACAGGATCTGTTTCTCTGCATTTTGGAAGCGCAGACAAAAATGCTACAACCCTAAGATGTGTCTCCGCATGTTCATGTAATGTACGTTCACAATACAGCAGTTACCTCACAGCGGGTATGCAAAGGAGCAAGCCGGCCACCACTACTACATGGCTGAGGCGGTCGTAACTAGGGGCAACGGCCTGACTGATGTGTGTGGGACAATGGAGATACAAATAGGCAAATCTTCTAAACAGTACATTTTATATAAATACCTTCTATTAGTAATAATATTGGTATGACTATAACTATACAAACTTCATTTGTGAGATGGGAATACCCCTTTAAAGGATTACATTCTTGTTTTATTAATATAATCTTTCTTGTTGGTCATGTTTCCAATAGATTAGTAATGTGACTGATGGCATCTCCTCCCTATTACTCTGTACCTCCGACTGCAGCTGACATAATATATTTAGTAGGCAGCTGCTCAAGGATTAATGTACATCACAACCACCTCTTGGCAAGGAAATGTGTGAAAAATGAATATGGCTATGAATGGCTGTCCTCGCTGCAGACCCTCTTGAACTCATTATGGCGGTACAGATTTTTATTTTTTGTAGCAATTCAGCCAAAAGCAATAAACTGTCTTTTTCTGGCATTCTCTACGGGTGCAGTTTATACAATGGACAATGGCCCTGATTTATCAATCTAATTTAGGCTTTATTTTAGAGTAAATCACGACTTTTCTGTCATTTTACTCGCAAGGCAAATTTATTAATAGTCTGCGACAGAACAATCTTATTTTTTTTTTGTCAATTTCAGAAATCCAGATGTTTCATGGGAGTTCTTATAATTTTTCATAGAGAAAGAAGAAAAAATAGTCTCAACTGCTCTTCACTCTGGACCTGCTGTAGATGTGACAGGTGAAAATAAGTCAGAATGTCACAGTTTGCCTGGACTCAACAAGTGCTGTGTGCTGCTTTTATAAATTTGGTGGACAGACCGCTACCTTTACACAAATGGAAACACAAACTTCTTATTGTCCCGTTGATAAATCAGAGCCTAAGTGTGTCCATATTCAAATTAGCAGATGCTCGAACCTAACATTAGACCTGCATTACAGAGAACTTCTGAACTGCAGTCATTTCAGTTGACTTTATATATTAAAGGGAACTTGTCATCAACTGTATGTTGACCTCACTGAGGGCAGTATAAATTAGTGGCAGAAATGCTGATTTCAGCGGTGTATCACTCATGAGCTAAAAGTGGTTGCTGAGAACCAGAATCATAATTATTGCAGCACAGGCCTTGAAAAGAGTCAAATCTACCTGAGAAGAGTCATGGTTATTCATAATCTCCTGCTCTCCCGCCCATCTGCTGATGGTTGGCAGTAGGGATGAGCGAACCGAACCGTAACGAACCAGATTCGTTACGAACTTTCCCAAAAGTTCGGTTCGTCACCGAACCGAATTTTGAGAAAGTTCGTAACAAATCTGGTGAAAATAACGGCGACGCAAAATATACGCATATTTATTGAGAATGTACGCTAATGCGTATACTAATGCGTATTAATTCATAAAATGCGTACACATTAGTGAACATTCTCAAATATGCGTATATTTAGGGTATGGAATATGCCATATTCCATAACCTAAATATACGCATATTTGAGAATGTTCACTAATGTGTACACGCATTGGCGTACGCATTAGTGTACATTCTCAAATATGCGTATATTTTGCGTCGCCGTTATTTTGAGCGAACCAAACCGTTTTTTTACCAGAATCGTGACGAATCTGGAAGAAAAAAAAAACGGCGACGCAAAACTACTTTTTTCACAGAATAGACCAGGATACAAGGGATTATTACTCCTATAATCCCTTGTATCCTGGTTTTCTGTGAAAAACAAGATGTGTGACGTCACCCACACAGCTCCGGAAGTGCCTGAGTGCGCCGACATTTTGTCAATTTGTCAATTTTTGACATTTTGTCTATTTTTCAATTTGTCAAATTTGATATTTTGTCAATTTGTAAAGCGAGTGCCAGTGAGGTGTCCATTTCATGAAAATTGGACACGTATTTTTGGATAATGGAACTGGCATAAAGCCTTCTTGAATCTGTGCCTTTTTAAATGTCCTTTCTTCACCGCATGGATTCTGTGGGTGAGGTTTTCTGTCTATTTAACCGTATCCGTATCCTACTAGACTAGCTGTAATGTTAGAGGGTTTTTTTTAACGTTGACTGTCCTGTGCTGAACTCTACATCAACATTTTGTCATGTATAAAAAGTGATTTTTACAAGCGTGCATATTCTTAGCTTCCAACTTCAGTTCTCTGTACTAGGCCCTTCTGGGTCCAAAAGAATACTGCTCCTACTAATGCCCCGCCGTCAATTGTCTATTTGGAAACATACTGGGTGCAATCAAGTGCTGCCTCCTCCTCCTCCTCAACTTGTCTCTTCTTAACCCTACTGGTTCACCACCAGGCCATCAAAAATGTTTTCAATGGTCTGTTCCACACCAGGCCTTCTACCATAATGTTTTCAAGGGTCTGTTCACCACCGGTCCCTCAAAAATAATGTTTTCAAGGGTCTGTTCACCACCAGGCCTTCTACAATAATGTTTTCAAGGGTCTGTTCACCACCAGTCCCTCAAAAATAATGTTTTAGGGTCTGTTCACCACCAGGTCTTCAACCATAATGTTTTCAAGGGTCTGTTCACCAGCAGGCACTCAATCATAATGTCATAATAATCATAATGACCCTTTCCCCCTCCAGGGCCCTCTAAGGTGATTTTCCTTTATGTCCCAGTGGTAGGAGTGCCAAGGGATATTTAGGCCACTCAAGTCTTTGGTGGGATTGTCACGTTGTTCCTACCTCGTGAGACGGACAGGCCCCAGGCGGTGGCTCCGGCTGCAATAAATTACTAGTAGTAGTTTTTGTGGGTCGTCAGGTGGGAATGTGGGTCGTCAGGTGGGAATGATGCGCAGACTTGTGGGAATGGTCCAACGTAGTTTTATTAATTTATCTTTGAATAAGGTTCATCTTTCAACTTGGTGTCCAGCTAGTGCAGCTTATTGCTTATACTTGGCAGATGCTTGGAAATTCAGGTGTCAGGCTTCCTGTTCTAAACTGAGGTTACCTCTTAAGTCTGGCTTCCCTTGAGAGTATTATTGTTGTGCCTTATTGCAGGCTATATTACTCTGTCTTTAGGGTACAGCAGAGCTGAAGGTGCTCTGCTGTCCTGCACATGTCCTCCCTGATCAGGGTACAGGGGACAACTCTCTGACTAAACTGTCATTTCCTCCTCACTGCAGGAAGTTGGAAGAGCTTAACTTCTCTCCAGCAGAGGGGGTCAGAATGGACTAAGGAATGTACCATTCTGGTAAAACTACATCTGAATCTGCCATAGTATTTACTGACACCTGCTGGTACACCAGGTACATTACATGAGAAACAGTTGCATAACATGGAATATAATACATATTAATGCTGGTGATGACATCAATGCACAGAATTACATTTCTAGAGTAGCACACAGATAAAAGCTGGTTACGCAGAGTTGTAACACTACTCTGGGGTGTTACATTCCCCCTTACTTAAAGTCAAGCCGTCCTTGGCTTGTGTTTAGGATTAGCATACAGGATTAGGATATAAAAAAGCTTACAGAGAATCCAATGAATACAAGGTGCTGCATGAAATAGATACATATAAATGGCATAACATACATAAATACACAATTGAGCTACTATGCTGGTACGTTCCTGCCTTGTGAGTAGGGTGTCCGATCTCTGTTATCCCCTCTCAGCAGACGAACAACCTATGTAAACTGCACTAAGCAACCATTTCGGACTGACTCAGAATATTTCGCCCATCCTTCCATAGCACGGTGCCCCGCCTTCTCTCCAGTACTGGATCTCCGGTACGGGGGTGTTCTAAGACCTGCACCACCCACTCCTCCACGCGTCTCTTGTACTCCCAGAGGGTGAGGGCCTTTGTGGTCACTGCTTCGGGAACCATGGGGTTCTGCCTCAGCGAATAATCTCTCTTCTGGGGCGGCGGAGCGGGAGCTGCAGCCGCTTCCACCGCACCAGCCGGCGCGGCGGGTGTCTCTTGCGGCTTCTTGAGCCGGGAGTCCCGGTTCCATTGTTCCCAATATATTTCTTCGGGCTTTTCTGTAGGCTCATAGGGGTCAGTGCCCCAAACCATTCCGCCCCAGTCAGGGCCACGTTGGCGAGACGCCATCTTTCTTGAGTCTTCTCTCGCGCTGACCGGATCTCGAGAGGGAGGAGGAGTAAAAGGGGTGGAGTCTATGCTTCTATGTCGTGCGTGCGAATAGTACGTTAAAGATTTGTACGCTAATGCGTACGTATTCAGTTTAGTAGCGTACCTTTGACAACGCTACACTGTATGTTCGTTACTTGAGTAGGAATGTTCGCAGACGCAGTGTATGCATACGCTAATGCGTACATATTCAGTTAAATAGCGTACAATTGACAACGCTACACTGTATGTTCGTTACTTGAGTAGGAATGTTCGCAGACGCAGAGTACGCTAATGCGTACATATTCTGTTAAGTAGCGTACCTTTGACAACGCTACACTGTACGTTCGTTATTTGTGCGGGAATGTTCGCATTAGCGTAAATTCTCAAATATGTGTATATTTTGCGTCGCTGTTGTTGAAGTCACTTGGATTTTTTTCCACTTTTTTCATTGTAATAGCAACTGCAAGTAAACGAAACTGTACCCTATCAGACTCCTATTATTTTAGCAGCTATTATTCAGCCGTTATAGCAAGGTTCGTTTTAGGTTCGGTTCGTACGAACCCGAACTTCATGAAAGTTCGCCGAATCGAAGCGAACTTTTCAAAAGTTCACTCATCCCTAGTTGGCAGTTCTCTGCTAGAGTGAAAGGGAGAAAACTAGGTAGAAGACTGTCAGTCATCAGCAGGTGGATGGGGAGAGCAGGAATTTATGAATAATCAGGACTCTTCTCAGGTGTCCGTGACTCTTTTCCAGGCCTGGTCTGCAAGGATTGTGATGTTGGTTCTCGGCAACCACTTACTATTAGCTTATAAATGACAGACCACTGAAATCAACTCACCTGCCTCTACTTTATTCTGCCGTTAGTATGGACAGCATAAAGTTGATGACAGGTTCCCTTTAAGTGGAGATTTATCAAAGACTGGTAATTTATGCCGGTCTTTGGACTCTCCGATGTGCGTAAATTATGATGAGGCGCAGGCATAGTCATAAATTAAAATAGGAGGTAATTACTTGCAACAATGTTAGACTGTATCTAATAGTTTCTGAGGTTAAGTCCTATGACATGCATAATAGTGCCAGTTGGAGCGCGCAGTAGCTAAGTCTTGTGCAGTAATAATATTGATGAGCTATCCTCAGGATGGATTAATGCCTGGATAACCCCTTTGATGGTTAGTTTAGAAAAGCATACCTGCTCAGCAAGGTTTTTCAATGCTGCAATTACATCCCACAACCAGGAACTACCCCTGGCAATTTGGAGATACTACAGCTGCTAAACACAAACAAGTGTCAATCCATTCCTGCTCATTCTCAGGAACAGGACCTTGAAGTGAATCGAGGGCAACCCATGCATGTGCAGCTGTGCATCCTTTCACAGCTATGGGACTTTTGAAAATAGCCAAGCAGCACATGAACGGTGTGCTCTCCATTACTTGAGATAGGACCAGGTTCCAGAGGTGGGACCTGCATCTATTGGACACTCTTGGCATATCCTACCGATATGCCAAAGTTGTCCCAGATGGGACTGCCCCTTGAACCATAAGACGACACCCTAGGCTACTAAACTTATCAACTTGGAACTATAAAATGAGAAACGCTTGTGCATTATTGTTATAAGGATCCAATTACTGTTGGTAAACACGACAATCATGAATAAATAAACCATATACACACACAATAAGGCTGCAATGGCTCTGTGACCAGGATCAACCCTATTAAATCAGACGTACTGCTCGGTAGGGCTCATCATGCTGATTAAAACTATGGGGGGAATTTATCATTAGGAGAATATTTGAAGTCAGTTTTGCTTCAGTCTATGTTGGAGTACTTTCTGCCACATTTATGAAATGTCACAGGTTGTTTGATAAATGTGGCTTGTCCTTAAACCTCACACTTCTGTCTACAGAAGCTACTCCACCCTCCTCTTGGAGTGAGATTGTGACTATTTTGCGACTTTTTAAAAAAAGTTGCAATGATAAATCTGGAGTGAAACTCATTAACATAGCTAACCACACCCACTTTTCCACCCATATTACAAAACTGGAGTGAGTGGTGTACACATGCAGAAAGTCGCAAAAGTTTGCGCACGGGAGTGCAAAAAAGTCGCAAAAGCCCTATTTTGTGACTTTTTGATGCCAGCATTCTGGAGTGATGGTATGATAAATCAGGGCCAATATCTTTACTTTGTCTGTAGGATAAACAGCTGCAGAGATATTAGTTTTTATTGGAGCACTAGGAGGTGGGGCTGAATCCTTTGAGCACTGCTTTGTAACATCCCCTGTGCCATGTACACTCCCCCTCCCCTAAGGACCTCTGCCGTACATGTATGGCGAAAGTCCAGTCCCTAAACATGGGGCCCACTCACGCGTGCAGCGGGCCCCACAGCCACAGGATTTTTGTTATTTTAAATAGCAGAGACATGCACATGCATGCAATCAGCCATAAGGCTAATACATAAGGCACATACATTTTCCCCTTCAGATGCCGTGGTGAAATGTGACTACGGCATCTGAACAGCCCGGAACAGATAGCCGCACGCTTCCAGTCCAGTAACAGCGTTCCCCCGGCTGACATCAGGGAACCTGTTACATGCACGGAATAGTCCAAAGCCACAAGCAGGCTTCGGAGTTTATTCCAAGAATATACCAATACAGGCCACTAGGTGGCAGCACTGTATTGTTATATTGCAAATTAAGTGTTCAATGATTGATATATAGCCATCAAAGAACAATGATTGCCAGTTATTGTCTCCCAAGGTGACAAAAAAAAAAAAAAGTAAAAAAGTTTATAAATACAAAAATAAAACAAATATAAAAGTTCAAATAACCCCCCTTTCCTTAAAAAAAAATACTTAACCAATAAAAAAAAAAAATAAGCATCATAGGCATTGTCGTGTGCGATAATGCCCATAAAATTAAAATATAACAATATTAATGGCATGCGACAAATGGCGTAACAGAAAAAAAATAAAAACACCCAATTCACCATTTTTTGTCACTTCAACTCCCCAATAATTTTTTTTATAAACAGCAATCAAAAAGTCGCACACATTTCAAATTGGTATCACCGAAAAGTACAGATCAACCCGCAAAAATTGAGCCCTCACACAGTCCTGTACACATAACTACAAAAAAGTAATAGGGGTCAGAATATGGTGATAATATTTTTTTCCTCAAAGGTTTTAATTTTTTCCCAGTATTAAAACACAAGAAAAAATATACAAGTGTGGTATTGTAACCGTACCTAGAGAATGAAGATAAAGGTCAATTTTACCACAGTGTAACAAATAAATAAATAAAAACCTGTCAGAATTGAGTTTTTTCCCAATTCTACCTCATTTGGAATTTTTTCCTCGCTAAATGGTGCCATTAGAAAGTACAACTTGTCCCACAAAAATAAGCCCTCATAAGGCTATGTGAACGGAAAAATAAAGTTGGGACTATGGGAAGGCGGGGAGTGAAAAACGAAAACACAAAAATGGAAAATCCAAGGGTCCTGAAGGGGTTGATTGACAGGGCTAGACATCAGCATACTGAGGGCACAGCTGTGTGCTAACATATACGTATCATATACACTATGTACTATAGCTTTACCACATTGAGATCTGCTTAGAAAGCTAATCTACATATTTCTGCTTTATTCATGGGCACGATATACGATTATAAAGACACAAGTAATAATCTGCAACATGGGGGGAATTTATCATGCCCTCCACTTCAGAAAAGGTCACAAAACAGGACTGTGACTTTTGGGGCTTTCTTGTGCAGAAAATTTGCAATACCACCCGTTATGAAAAGTGAGTAGGCATGCTACTTTCACCCCAGATTAAATCACTGCAACTTTTTAAAATGTTGCAAACCCACTCCAGTAGGGGGATGGCATAAAAAAGGCTGTGGAAGCATTTCTAGACAAGTGTTTGGTTTGCACCAAATTTAACAATGCGTAACATTTGATAATTTTCCACAAAGTACTCTAAATCAGTTTGAAGCACATTCAAGTATTACCCTCATGATAAATTCCCTCCATAGTGAGTGACATACAGAATACACACAGTAGCAGACAGAAGTTATACAGCAGAAAATGGGATTTTTTAAAATTAGGTCCCATGATGCCTTGCATAATTCTCACATAAGGAGGTCTGAGCAGATCACATCCATTAGAAGCTATTGTCTACTTCCGTACACTCTAGCTTTTTAGTTGAGGGACACACCCTGAAATTCTACAACAAAGTAAGGTACAACATTAGTAAAAGGGGTTTTACAAACATCATTCACACAACATAAGAACTCTGTATGGAAGCTGTAGATTTTCAAATGTTGCAAAATCCAAGCATACTTGCAATGCAGATTCGTTTGCCATGCATTGAGTGAAATCTGTGGTTCAATCCACACCAAAATTCACACGTAATAGCAGATTTAAACAAAAATAAAAACGTACCCGCAAATTAAAGCTTGCCCCACAAAAAATGAGCCACAGCTAAAAAGGGGTTGTCCCACGAAAAATATTCGTTTTCAAACCAGCATCTGGTTCTGAATACTTTTGTAATTTAATATAATAAAAATTTAGCATAACCTCTGAGTTATTCACTAACATGTAACTGTATAGCACCACCTGCTGTTTGTTCTCTTTATTTCTTTGACCTGCTCACTAGGATGGCCGCACATGCCCAGTTTCTTCCTTCCCCTTGAAATATAAATCTAGCAGAGCCAGGGATGGGGATCCACGTGAGGTACAGGGCTGGTTCTAGCTTTGTTAGAAAGGTTGACATATACTGGGTGTGTGATTTTCATTTTTTACATTAGTCATGGGATAACCCCTTTAATTTTGGATTTCTTTCCCCCAAAAATTCACCCCACAAATTATGTTTCCAGTTTTTCACTATAAGCTATGGTAAATTGAAAAAAATACAACTTTCCTGCAAAATTAAGCCTTCATATAAATACAGAAAATGTAGGACTCTTAGAAGACAGAAAAAATAAATAAATAAATAAATAAAATAAAAAAATAAAAAAAGCACCAACCTTAGTCCTCATGGGGCTAAACCAGTTCTCAGAGATTTAATGATTCATAACCTATCCCTAGGGTTGGCCATCAATATCAGCTTGATGGGAGTTCGACACCTCAAAGATCAGCTGTCTGGGAGTAGCTCCACTGCTCCAGGGCTATAACTACATAGCACAGTGAATGGAGCCGGATACTGCAGCGTAGTTCCTCCACTTCACTACACAGTGGACGGACACATGTCTGAGCTACTATCTGACCCACATCAACCGGATATCAATGACCTTTCCTAGGGAGAACCTAATTATACTTCCTCTCATTTATCACAATACCACTTCAGTTCAAAGTTGCCACCTTCTGCACCCATAGCAATTAAGATGGCAGTGGTCACTTGATTTAGTCATGAGACCAATGCCAGGGTGTTGCCAATTCTTACGCCAGAACCCACCAGTTTAAGACATTATGTAACCAACTACTTTAACATAATACAGCTGTATGCAGAAAGGGGGCCATCTTGGCTGTCTGTGCTTGACTTATCAAAACGGTTGCTATCATATGTGATATCTAGTTATGAGCAGATGGAGTCCTAGTCCATAGGCATGTGTGTCACCGTGCAGAATATGGATTCACAACACGTCAGGGAAGGACCAGAGCTCGCTGAGTAGGGAAGAGCTTTACTTACATTGCATAGATTATTGATACCAAATAATGCAAGACCACTTTTTTTTTTTTTTTTTTTTTTACAAATGTTATATTGGAAGACGCAGACAGATCATAAATCATCCATCTACATAAAGGTTCCATTCAAGAGCTACTAAAATACAATTAAAAAAACATTTGTGGCACATAACCGTGTGCACTAAACTGCAAATAAAAAGAAAATAGAAAAATCTGGATGTTCCTTCAGACAGAAGTCCAACTGACGGTGAAATCTGAGAAGATGACCAAAAACTGAGGTAAAATATGGTCTTCAAAAGGACACAGGGATATTGAAAATCCATCTATGGTCTAGAACACGGTGGTCGTCTCTCCTCCAAAAGATTAACTCTGTGGTTTCATGGTATGTATTTCAAGAATCCTCAGTAGGGTAAAGGCAATGCCTCTACCTCCTCTACACAGTCATTATAAGCGTCTTCATATTCTTCTTTAGATTTAATTAATATTACACAGGTTGGGCGCTTGGAGCCAGCAGCAGCACCTAAGTCCTATGAGAAGAAATAACATCAGTATTACATCAGTCCTATTATTATCCTCTGAATACAGGCAAAAAAAATCCTGCTCAATGTTTTTTTTTTTTTCTCAGACCATTTCTGTACGTCACCACAGTGTCATCACATTATACACTGGATTGTAGGGTGGTTGTAACTAGAGTTGAGCGAATGTTCTCATAACAAGCACTGTAGTGCTCAGATCCCCTGCGCTCGCATGGCCGCAGCCATCCGGATCCGTCCTCACCTGACTGTAAGTCAATGGGGGCGGATACAATTGGTATGACACACGAGTGTGTCATACCAAACGGATCCCTCCCCACTGACTTGCAGTCGGGTGAGGACGGATCCGGGTGGCGGCGCCCATGCGAGCGCAGGGGATCCGAGCACTACAGTGCTTGTAACGAGAACATTCACTCAACCCTAGTTGAAACCATGAGTGTATAATGTGATGGAAAAAATTAATAAAAGCCAGCAAAGGAGACAATATGGAAAATCACAATACATTAGTAAGTGGCTTGTATTTCTCTACATGATAAATGCCACTTGATGGACAACCCAAGGGTTTTGTCACTTCAGTGATGGTCTTTTCTCAGTAATAAAAAAAACAAACAAAAAGAAAACTGAAGAACATACATTGATCATCTCTTAGCAACCACCACTGAAATACGGACCACACAATCAATTGGTGTCTGCGTTTGTTCTGTTTTTATTCCCTGACCCATTGACTTGAATCGGCCAGTCCAGTGTGAAAAACTGATTGCAATACAACATGCTATGGTTTTCACAAACTAGATTAGATTTTTATTTTTTAAATATAGTAACATTGAAGAGAAAAAAAAAAAATAAAAAACAAAAACTGTATTTTTAACTTAAAACATTATTTAAACAATAGTCAATTTCCTTAAAGGGAACCTGGAAGTAGGTTTAATGATTAAACAACCAGTGCTCAAGAATGCCGTTCTAACCCTGTCCGTTTAAAGGGAGTCTGTCACGTCATTTTCACCTATATAACTAACAGCAGTGCCCCACAGAAGATTGCAGACACATCCCAGACATACCTGTGTGCACTGTGTGTCTGTATTACACGTCCAGAAAAAGCACTTTTATTCTGCAGAAAAACAGCTCCCAAGTGCCCGGCTCTGCTGCTGCAAGTGCCCAAAGCAAACCAGACTGAAGAGGGGAGGGCTGCTTTAGCTGCTCATATCTAGGGATTAGTAGCCACTAGAAATATGAACCTGACCTTGTTTGAAAGATGGCATTCCAACCTTTCAAACCAGATTCTATACCAGAATCACAGCATTATATCCAGTATTTCAGAAGATATAGCTGTTAGAAATCAAGTCGGGAGAGAAAGCTGTTTTTAGTTTCACTTTCAGCCGGGCACTTGGGAGTTTTCCAGCAGAAAAAAAGTGCTTTTCCTGGACATGTAATACAGGCACAAAGTGCACACAGGTATGTCTGGGATGTGTCTGCAGTCTTCTGCTGGTCAGTGCTCTATTGGTGAAAATTAGGTGACCTAAATTGTCAGTTTTACTACTGGGAAGAAAAACTTATAAAACTACTGCCATTAGCGAGCGGCACTCTCTGTTTTATAACTTTGTTTATACCCACCTATATTACCAACCCCTCAAGACTGGGCTTTGATTGTTCTGCCTCAGTGGTCATGTGCAGTATACCACTAGAGCCAGTGATTAGACGCAGCAATGCCCAATTACATTATATACTGGAAATTACATCTTGACTGGTGCAGAATTACTTTTTTAAATCATTTTATGAGCACTCCTGCCTGGGGGACTACTGTTTTTTTTTTTTGTTTGCTTTTTAAAGAACACTAGAACTCGGAAAACCCTTTAAGGTCCTATGCCTGCAGCACGGAGGCTGCGAGGTGGCACAGGGAGTATGGTCATATAATGCTCCAATGGATGCTGCAAGTATAAACCAATGTTTATATGAGAAAAGCCCATAATGTGTCATCTATCACAGTACGTCACAATTTTTTTTTAAACTGGAGGCATATGGTGCCCTTTGGAGATGTACTACAGTTCTGGGCATTAGGCCTTATGGTATAAAGTCTTGATACCTTGCTAAACTAGGAGAACGCTGCTGCCTCTAACAACAGAAGTATAACTGGGACATCTTAAGATTAAAATAATTCATGTGAATATAAATGTACTAAAACAATAAATAATGACCGATGATTATTAGAGGAAAAGTCATAAAATATGCTTAAACCTGCATAAAATATACTTACAGATTTAGAAGGGACATATGCATATGGTATGCTGCGCTCTTCACACATGATAGGAACATGGCAATACACTTCAATAGGAAGGGTGTCACCGGCAAGTACGACAATGCTGCAGGCGAGAACAAACAGATGCATGAATTGTATCTGATGGTGCACAGAAACTAGTTCTCTGTGTGTTACTTTAATTTCATACAACTTTAGCATGTCTGCAGGTGAACTGAATACTGAGTAGGAAAAAAAAAATCTGGTCCATGTGGAGAATTGCAAAACCCTCTATGGAGACCTGGTGCTGCTCCCTGCAATGCAGGCATCTGACGGCCACATGCTTTCACATAGTTTCATCTCAGTGGCGTACCTACCATGGAGGCAGACCACATAGCTGCTATGGTACATGGGGAAGTAGGGGTCCAGCCAGGGGCGTAGCTATAGGGGGTGCAGAGGTAGCAGTCACTACCGAGCCCAGGAGCCTGAGGGGGCCCAAAGACCCTTGTGCCACATAAGAAGACACTGGTATTATAGAAAGTGCATGCAGGTCAAGTTATACCTCTGGCTGGAGGGAAGGGGTTAGGTTGAAAATTTGGCATGAGGTTGGTGCCGTTGCAATTTTTGCCTCAGGCAGCACAAAGGCCATGTGCTCCCCTGGCCACAAAGCACTGAGGGAAGGGGGCCCACGCTGAACTCTTGCACTAGGGCCCATGAGCCTTTAGCTATGCCCCTGCCTGGGTCCAGCCCTGAGTTGCTACTTCTCGTTCTGACATAAATCCACTGCATTTTCCTGCATCCACCACTAGGGGGAGCTCAGTGCATAGAAACTTTTACAGCTGCTATTGCATTGTAAGTTAAAGGGGTTGTCCGGGTTCAGAGAAGAACCCGGACATACCTGCAATTTCACCCAGGCAGCCCGCCTGAAGAGGGCATCGGAGCATCCTATGCTCCGATGCCCTCCTTTGCCCTGCGCTAATTAGCGCAGGGCAAAGGAATTTAGCCAGGTTCCGGTGACGTACCGGTCCCTGCCGGGCAGAGGCTTCCGCCCGGCAGTGAGCCGGTGACGTCATCGGCGCTGATGGACGGGCTTTAGCGCTGCCCTAGCCAGTAAAACGGCTAGGGCAGCGCTAAAGCCGGCCCACTAAGGCCGGTGACGTCACCGAACTCGCTGCCGGGCGGAAGTACCCGCCCGGCAGCGAGTATTTATAAACAAAAGAGACCTTGCCCTGCGCGATCTAGCGCAGGGCAAGGGGGGGCATCGGAGCATGAGATGCTCCGATGTCCTCTTCAGGCAGGCTGCCTGGGTGAAATTGCAGGTATGTCCGGGTTCTTCTCTGAACCCGGACAACCCCTTTAACTGTATAAATTCCTAGGCACTGTGCTCCCTCTAGCGACAGCTTCAGGAAGCCAGTTCTACACTATGGGCCCTTTCACACGACCGTGGAGCACGGTCCGTGAAAACCCAGACCGTGCTTCTTCTGAGGGCAGGAGCGCACGGCGTCACTGGTTGCTATGACACCGTGCGCTTCCTGAGGCCGCCGCTGTACAGTGATACACTGTACACGCTCGTATAGAGTGCATCACTGTACAGCGGCGGCCTTAGGAAGTGCACGGTGTCATAGCAACCAATGAAACCACGCGCTCCTGCCCTCAGAAGGAGCACGGTCCGGGTTTTCACGGGCCGTGCTCCACGGTCATGTGAAAGGGCCCTAAGGGGGTAATTTATTAAAGCCAGCATTTTAGATGCCGGCCTTAATAAACCCGTAACCTGGCGGTGGATCCGCTGGAGTTATAAAGAGGAACACCACTTCATAACTTTGGCACATCCAGCGCCACTTTTAAATGTAAGGCAACTTCCTTAATGTCGTACGTTTAGACCGCTTTCTATTCCTGAAACAGGCGTAGAAAATAGTAAATGAGACGGACCCTTCCCCGTCCACTTATTTAGACCTGGAATGAGCAGGGAGAAGTTGACGATTGCGGCGCAACTAACCGTACCTCAAGACTCAGCAACATTGCTGACATCACGTCTACAGGGCAGGGTCCAGAATGGATTGGAGATTGCGGCTGTGACTACTGAGAGTGGGATGACCTGCTGGGGAGATTGCGGCTGTGACTACTAAGAGTGGGATGACCTGCTGGGGAGATTGCGGCTGTGACTACTAAGAGTGGGATGACCTGCTGGGGAGATTGCGGCTGTGACTACTAAGAGTGGGATGACCTGCTGGGGAGATTGCGGCTGTGCCTACTGAGAGTGGGATGACCTGCTGGGGAGATTGCGGCTGTGACTACTAAGAGTGGGATGACCTGCTGGGGAGATTGTGGCTGTGACTACTAAGAGTGGGATGACCTGCTGGGGAGATTGCGGCTGTGACTACTGAGAGTGGGATGACCTGCTGGGGAGATTGCGGCTGTGACTACTGAGAGTGGGATGACCTGCTGGGGAGATTGCGGCTGTGACTACTGAGAGTGGGATGACCTGCTGGGGAGATTGTGGCTGTGCCTACTGAGAGTGGGATGACCTGCTGGGGAGATTGTGGCTGTGCCTACTGAGAGTGGGATGACCTGCTGGGGAGATTGTGGCTGTGACTACTAAGAGTGGGATGACCTGCTGGGGAGATTGTGGCTGTGACTACTGAGAGTGGGATGACCTGCTGGGGAGATTGCGGCTGTGACTACTGAGAGTGGGATGACCTGCTGGGGAGATTGCGGCTGTGACTACTAAGAGTGGGATGACCTGCTGGGGAGATTGCGGCTGTGACTACTAAGAGTGGGATGACCTGCTGGGGAGATTGCGGCTGTGACTACTAAGAGTGGGATGACCTGCTGGGGAGATTGCGGCTGTGCCTACTGAGAGTGGGATGACCTGCTGGGGAGATTGCGGCTGTGACTACTAAGAGTGGGATGACCTGCTGGGGAGATTGTGGCTGTGATTACTAAGAGTGGGGAGATTGTAGTCGTGACTACTTAGAGACAGAAAGCGATTTAATATTCCGTTTTTTGTGTCTACAGCTCCTATGCAGATCCATTTGTATCTATGGATATAAAGGCTATGGACACCTTCTGAGCCATATTATATCTGTCACACTGGCTGTCTAATGGCTCATTCCTTTACACCCTCCTGTCCACTGATGAATTCTTCTTAGCTGATCAAAGCTAAATGTCATACATCAGTTTAGGAGGTCACTCAGGAGAGGTCAGAAAAGGCTCTGAAGGTATCCATAGCATTTAAGGAAATACCCACACTAGTACACAAGCTTGACCGTCACTCAAATCAAACATCTCCCCACATTTGTGCAAGCCAGAAGGTACAGGGCACCCATCCTAGTAACTGTTGAGGGTGCCAGCAGTGGGCAGCTGTTGTCATTAACCATAGTATGGGAGGAATACCATAAATAAACCTACTCACCCCTTCTCTCCTTTATTAATGAACTTTTGAACCTCCTTCACTCCCCTCCGGATATTCTTATGTTTGACAGCTAAATAAGAGAAGAAACAGCAAGTAAGTACAGAAACATACAGCTGACACCATGCTACTGGGGCCAGGATCGGAGTCAATGGTGACCACATCATCTAAGTGACTAGACAGAGGGAGGCGCTCCCCATCATCCCCACGTGGCATTCGGTATAATGAGAAGATTTGCTCCCGCTTTATGTTTTTGGCTCACAATCACTGATGGAAACCACGGATCAAACACTGACCAAAACCGACGTGTGAATCTGGCCTAAACTGCCCATACACATCCAACAGCTGATGGACACACGATTGTTCAGCTGACATCTCTCTCTCCCAGAGAAAGCTGCGGCTAGACACTACTGACAGCAGCTTATCTCCTGGAAGAACAAAAGTATCCGGTGAAAATATAAATTTTGCCGGATTCTTAACCCCACACACACATCTGTTGCGGGAGAGGCAGAAGCTCCCCACACATATTAGGGTTGTCCAAACTTGCCATTCTTGGCTGTCAAAAGACAACATGTACGGCCAACTTAAAGGCATTGTCTCCACTGAGACAATGGCGGCATATCGCTAGGATAGGCTCTCATGTCTGACAGGTGTCGGTTCCACCACTGGGAACCGTAACTATATAGAGAACAAAGTGGTTGCTGGAGGACTCCAATCTCCCCATAGAAGTGAATGGGAGCGCACTGCCCAAGATCAGCCACCACTCCCATTCACTTTTATGGGCCTGGCGTAAATAGCCAAGCCAGCATTCAGCTATTTTTGGTGGCCCCATAGAAAATGAATGGAGGGCATTCTCGATATAGGTGCGGGTCCCAGCGACATGCCCCCAATGTCTCAGATGAGACAACCCCTTTAATGCCAGCCCTAGGTCTGCCATGAGCAAGCTATAGTCTAATAGGCTACCTCTCAGAGTAACACTGACAATAATACACAATACAGAAGTACTGCAGGGTATTATTGAAGCAATCATGGGATTACACAGTCAAGTTGGATCAAAGTTTAAAAAGAAAGTTCAAAAGAGGTTTTAGAAAAATAAAATAATCCTCTGTTTCCTCTCTCCTGCCAGTTCAGTAACGATAGCAGGCCAGTGATTGGATTCATTATGGTAACTGGTGGGAGTCACAGCTAAACTGTGGATTATTATTTATGAATGGGTGTATGGAGTAACCACGGCAGTAGTGTCCCTACAGCGCCCCCTAGTGGTGTCCTCAGGGAGGGGGTTACACAGCAATAGTGCACGCAGGCCGGCAGCACGCATACCTTTCTTGATGCACTTGTACAGCCTCTTGGTCAGCTTCCTCCCCGCCAGCGGCTTAGCGATAGGGTTCAGGTTCTCGAGCAGCTCCTCATAAGTCTTCTCGGTAGCCTCTGCAGCCACCGTCTCCTCTTCCTCCTCCTCCCGCTTCTCCTTCTTTACCTTCATGCTGGATGTGTACTCCACACGTGTCTCCTACTTCTGTCTCACACGCTACTTCCGGCTACACGACTTCCGGTCCTGAAGGAAGTGAGGGGGAGGATCGGGACTGTACCATTCTAACTTAGGGGTATTTAGCCCTAAAATAACGGTGCGTTCCGCAGAAATTCAGATTGTGAGGACGCTCCAGGTCACACGGGTTGTCACAGAGCGTTCTACAACTCATGAATAGTAAAATTATAAATACAATGATACATCTCTAGTAATACCCATATCATACCTTATTATTATAGCCATTCAGGATGCTAGAATACCCAGGTGGCACATTGATGCCAGTCGTCTGTGGTGGAGCCTGCCACAGAAAATAATTCCTACTCTTAATAAATTGTCAGGTTAATGTGTGCTATAAACATTTGCACAGCGCCTGTATGAGGTGATGGTATGCTGGGAGTTGTTTCACACACAAGATTCACACCACACGGCTTCTCTGAAATTCTTAATTTTCTTATACATTGTATCCAGACTGCCATGACGACCTCTACCAGATATGTGTCATCTCTACAGTGTTTGGTGCTCAGATGTCTTTGGCTCCTTACTTTTGCATCCAATTCTCACTGTCTCTATGAAGACAAGCTCCTCGTTGTGCCACGTGCTGTGCCTCTGGAATGTAACACTGCTGTACATTGTGCTCTCTGAAAATAATACTGCCATGCAGTCACCCTTGAAATGAATTTTAACATACACAGTGCCCCCTGAAAATAGTGCCACATGATGCAACCCCTGATGCCTAGGTAAAAGAAACTTTCCTGTCTCGGTTTCTGTGTTGTCATATAGAAATGTCAGTCTATCTTCTTCAGACCAAGCTAAGTTATGATCCGTGATAACGGAATCCATAATGAAATTCTTAGATAACCCGAAACTTGTACACCAAACTTGAAACACACATTCGCTCAACACTAGTCGTGACATGAAGGCCAAGCTCACTCTGTACACACGTATGCAGTTTTCAGGCTTCTTTCTGCCTATCAAACTGATTCCAGCACTGGTTGGTTGAATAAAACAGTTGTACAAGCATAGCTTTGTATGCCTGGCCAAAGGTCCATCGCTGAAAAAATTAGGTTTGATCCTGTAGAAGGAAGTGTGGGTGCCGCCTACAATATATGCATATACCCATATGTATATGCATATATGGGTGGCCCCAAATTTAGGGCCTGTGGCCCCATGGCTACATGGGCCTAAAGCCCTGGTGGATGTGGATATCCACCAGGTGCTCTAACTGTATGTATATATATATATATATATAGATATGTGTGCATGTGCCCCATTAACATGCACCTATGACTATATATATATATATATATATTCATATAATTGCCCCTTGTTTAGGCCCCATATATATGTATGCCCCCTTCATAATATGCCCCCTTTATATAATGATGCCCCCTTCTTATATAATACTGCCCCCTTTATATAATGTCCCCTTTTATATGTATATTGCCCCCTTTCCTCATATATACCCCTAATATCCTCCAGTAGTATATAGATGCATGTACATGATCCCCAGTTATGTACATGTATCTATATACATGTCATAAGCCAGGGTGCCCCCCCCATAGCCCCAGCAGATGGACAAAGGCCCATCTGCTGGGGATAGCTGGAGACATGGGACTGGACTAATTAGTCCAGTCCCAGGTACTTCAAAGGGACAGAAGATCGATATGATCTTCTGTCCCTTCTGTTAATTACCCTCAGCGCTGCTGGGGGCAATTAACAGGACAGGGAAACAATAGGTTTCCCTGTCTCTGTCTAGCGTGTACCTCCGGCGCTTGTAATTACAAGCGCCGGAGATACAAAGCGCTCCCCAGGCGGAGGATCAAAGAGATCCTCCGCCCGGGAAACAGCGCGGGCCGGCGCGGTGACGTCATAGCACCGCGCCGGCACTCGTGCACATGCTGCCAGCGCACTCGCTCGCCGGGAGCACGGGAGCGAGCGCGACCGGGTTTAAATAACCCGATCGCGCTGCGCTCTGGGGTTGAGCCGTGCCTCCCCAAAGGAAGAATCATCCCCTGGAAAACGAGCTTACAAGCGGGAATTAACCCCTTGGACGAACGAGCAAGCAAGAATCAAGCGAGGATCTCCCTAGACCCTCCCTGTACCCTTGCCCTACCATTTTACCCCTGCCTTGCTGTACCCTTGTCCAACCATTCCCTTGAATTAACCCCTTCCCTGCCAAAACCCCTTGTTCTTATTGTACTGTAATTTAACCCTTTTTGCTCCCTAGGGATAGTAATATAGATAGGCTGGGGAGGGCGGCTACCTATAAGTGTGTGTGTGTATTGTGTAGTTAGTAACGTGGTTGGAGTTAACGGGATTGTGTAGTGTAGCTAGGGTTTTATTGTACTGTATTGTTAATAAATAATAAATATTGTTATTATTTATAATACAGTGTTTGTACAGTATTTTTGTAACGTGTACTTTGAGCCCCTTCTAGGTCGTGTGAAAGGCAGTAGGTGATTTACATAGGCATAAATAGGCGGAACTAGCGGAAGCGGGTTACGTCTATTTATGTATATTAATTATTGGTACATCCCAAAATACCAATAATTAATATCCCCTTTTACATTGGCGAGCCAGGGCCCCTTGCGTGGACTTTGTATCCGTATTTAGCAACGACATAGGGAATTCGCGTATTCTGTGAATTAGCCAGGCAATAGGGACGCGGACAGTGGTTTCTGTGCGTCCAAGGGCCTGGTAATTCGGACAGGTAACGCGATTTCTCAAGTCAAAACTAAATACGGTGCAAGATCTTTAGCAAAAGAACCTAGATCTTTTGTTTTTGTATTGTAACGTTTGTTTATTGCATTTACACGACCCAAAACGAGACAACGTACAAGGGAGCCAAGGAAGAAGACCCATACTATCACCAAGAGAGGACCATCGCCGGTGGACTGAGCCAAAGAAGTCCAGCTGGACGGGAGAAGGCGTTCCGGATACTACAGGACCTTCTCCAGGCAGCAACCAAAGGACAACTGGGACCAGCTCCAGAGAAGATGGCGACCTCCAAAAAAGTGAGTATGGACTTCTCCACACTGTTACACCTAGCGAAAAATAGCACCTTTAATCCATCCTCCCCACCTCATACACTTCCACAGAAATGTTGTGGTCTGATTTGTTAACACAAGCATGTAGTTATGACAAGCTTTGTGTGAACAAACGGACTGTACTTAACAAGGCAACCAAACGACTTCAAATGCTAGCCAAACTTGTGCACATATTTGAGGATAGCATTTGGAAGCCGGAGCATGTTGCGCTAGTTTCTCAGTCAGCGGAGACATTTCCTCCGACCATTCATTGCCAGTGCTGTGCCAGGAATGTGCAGCAGGTTTCGTCATTGCGGACACAGCTGGCAGTGAATGTGCAGTCTTCTGCTGACCGAGAGACGCAAGTGGCTAAAATAGAGTCACAGTTGGTAGAGTTGCAGAGGCAAAAGGAGGAAATTGAGGCTCAGTTGACTCAGTCCTATGCTGAGATCAAGGCCTTCAAGGAACGGGCTGCCTCTACTGCCGTGACTCTCGCCAAACTAAATGATGAGGTTGCTGTAAGATCTCGCTTGATGACCGGCATGCAACAAGTCATCAGTAATCTTTCAAAATTGGTACCGGCCCTTTCTTTTTCTGTAAAGACAGGGCCAGACTCTCCAAAAATTTTGCCCTGTTCAGGGCAAAAAGGGGGGAGAGATATCTGTAACAGGCCAAATATACCTAAATTTGAGCCTGTTCAGATAGAAAAAAAGAGTCCAACGATTTGTTATAATAGAAATACTGTGAGAAGTGCGTCCCTGAGAATGGAACAGTATAGGAGAAGGGAGCACGACTGCAGTGTGGACGGACCTAAGCCATGCAGGGCGGACATCAGGTGTTTTGCATGTACTGGCTTAGGTCATATAGCGAAACACTGCAGGTCAGGTAAGAATAGGACACAAAGACAAATTAGGTGTTTTAGGTGTGGGAACGAAGGACACATTGCAAGGAATTGCCCTTGTGCAAGTCATTGCAATGTGTCCAGTAAGACAATCCCGGTAACAGACTGTACAGTTGGGACTAGTCAGATTGGCCATAAAAGAGTCACCACTCAGCGGATGCCTCATCAGGTGCTGAGGGGTCAAAATGGCCAATATAGGCTAGAGAATGTTTGATACCCCTGTGCTATTTGTTACATCGTTTGTTCCCTGTGTATGTCCGTGTCCTGTGTTACCTGTTTGTATGTTTCAATGTTGATGGCGGTAGTCCTGGTTTACATGTGTGTTCAGCTTTGATGATTTTTGTAATTTGCATCCCCTGCTGTGAGTCCGGGCACATCTGTTTTTGGTTCATTCTGGTGTCTACTGTGGGTAGAGCAGTGCTATACTGTGGACTGAGGAAGGTGTTGGTTTGCGAGCAGGTAACTTCGGTACACGGTGCAGTGTGATGATTACTCTGGGCAGCCAGGGCCTCAGATCGAGACAGGTAGCACTGTTCTGCTCAGGGTTTTCAGTGGGGCTGTGTTATGCTCTGATCGGGGCAGGGAGTGGATTGCGGACAGGCAATATGGGCACACGGATCAGTGTGACGTTGCACTGTGCAATCACTTTCTAGTCCAGACAGGCGGCATAGCTCTGACTGAGATTGGACGCCGGGTGGTCGACGACAGAGTGTGGCCTGTGTTTTTGTGTTGTGGAGTCCTGTAGAGCCAAGGCAAGATCCTTGCCACGGATATTGCTGACCTCCATAGCACAGGATAACAGGGGGAAGTCAGACTGGAAACACATGAGTAAGACAGTGATGCCGTGTCATCATGAAAAAAGATGGTGCTTCGTCCACAGCTCCCCTCGGTGATCCTAACCTATTAGGGTGGCCATCCTTATCTGTTGGTTCAGAGGGATGTGCAGCAGAGGATGGGATCCTCTGAAGGTTGGGTGTTCTTACACCAGTGTTAGGATAACGAGGGGTCCTGTTAGATGAAGGTCAGCCCAATACCTTTCTCCACACCTGGGTCAAGGGTATTGGTGCTGGAAGTATGCCACTAAAGGCACCATGAGGGGAGAAATCCCTCAAGAGCGCTGGGTATTTTCTTCTATCCTAGGAATAATACCATAGGACGATAAGGAAGTACCCAGAGGATGACAAGGAAGGAACTGGATGGTCCCCCCCCGACACTATCGGCTCCCGAGGATCTCGCTCAGTTTTGGCCAAGCAACTCTTGTTAGAGGCTCCGAGATCTTCAAGAGTCTACAAGAACGAAGACGCGATCCGGCTGGAGCGTTGCTAGACTAAGAAGACGGATGTGTCCTAGTGGGAATGACGGTTCAGCAAAGGTCACGTCCTTTCTTTATGATGAATTCGGTGATGGTTCGTCTGGTTCTGGTTCTGGTTCTGAATGGGACTGTGCAAGAGACTTGTGGACTATCACCCCAGAACCAGATAAAACATCACGAAGATGACCGGAGAAGATGGCTCAGGACATAACTCCTGTGAAGTCCTGGAGCCAGGGACTACATTTGATCCTATGAGGGTTCAGGATGTAGTACCATCACCATCCTGAAACCCCATAGTAGAGTATATTATATGCATTTAATGTATATTATTTGCTATTCAGGGGGATGGGTTTACATGTGGTTTTCCGTATGTGTGTGGGGAAAAGAATAGGGCGCCTTAGGGACAGGTCCCTTCTTTAAAACATTTGCCACTCCAACCCTATGAATGGTACAGTTCATAAGGGATGGACTGAATGACAGTTAGTGCGGTGTTCTTTCCCGCAGATAGAATTTGGGTGCTTTGACATCACCTCACACTCCATAAAGTCTGACCTGCCTTGTAAAGACCTGCGTATCTGTCCAAGAAAGAACTTCCTCAAAGACAGAATCTACAAGCAAGATGAAAAGAGGTGTTGGGAGAAAAGTGCTAAAGGAGGCCAGTCCACCTGTGTTACGTGGATCGGCCTAGAAGATGAAGAGTGAAGCTGTCCCAGAGTCTAATCGACACAGAGAAGGCAGTGGGAGCAGCTGATACTGGAAGACCGACACTACATGAAGATTGCGAGTGGAGCCATCCCAGAGTCTAATCAACAAAAGACGACAGTGGGAAGAGCCGAGGCTTAAAGACCATCACTACCCAGATGTGAGGGTGAAGCCATCCCTGAAGTCAGACCAATTGAAGAAGACTGTGGGAGTAGCGGAAACTTCGAGACAGTGGTGTGCCATCCCAGAAGTCCGAACAACTAAAGACGACTGAGGGAGACACTGGTGCAGGACACCGAGAGAAGACGAGGATAGTTTGATCTGTGGACAGAGACGTCAGGTTACGGTGAAGGGCAGGGAAGAAGTCACGTAACCATGAGGGGTGATGTCTCAGTACCTAAGGACTGGATCATTCTTCAGTCCATCCTGAATTGGTATCCATTGTGTGGGGGAAGGGGGGAAGGCAGATAGATCTCCACACTTCCTCCAAAAATTTGTCGTGTTCCCGACAACAGGGGGATTGTAGAAGGAAGTGTGGGTGCCGCCTACAATATATGCATATACCCATATGTATATGCATATATGGGTGGCCCCAAATTTAGGGCCTGTGGCCCCATGGCTACATGGGCCTAAAGCCCTGGTGGATGTGGATATCCACCAGGTGCTCTAACTGTATGTATATGTATATATATATATATATATATATATATATATATAGATATGTGTGCATGTGCCCCATTAACATGCACCTATGACTATATATATATATATTCATATAATTGCCCCTTGTTTAGGCCCCATATACATGTATGCCCCCTTCATAATATGCCCCCTTTATATAATGATGCCCCCTTCTTATATAATACTGCCCCCTTTATATAATGTCCCCTTTTATATGTATATTGCCCCCTTTCCTCATATATACCCCTAATATCCTCCAGTAGTATATAGATGCATGTACATGATCCCCAGTTATGTACATGTATCTATATACATGTCATAAGCCAGGGTGCCCCCCCATAGCCCCAGCAGATGGACAAAGGCCCATCTGCTGGGGATAGCTGGAGACATGGGACTGGACTAATTAGTCCAGTCCCAGGTACTTCAAAGGGACAGAAGATCGATATGATCTTCTGTCCCTTCTGTTAATTACCCTCAGCGCTGCTGGGGGCAATTAACAGGACAGGGAAACAATAGGTTTCCCTGTCTCTGTCTAGCGTGTACCTCCGGCGCTTGGAATTACAAGCGCCAGAGATACAAAGCGCTCCCCAGGCGAAGGATCAAAGAGATCCTCCGCCCGGGAAACAGCGGGAGCCGGCGCGGTGACATCATAGCACCGCGCCGGCACTCGTGCACATGCTGCCGGCGCGCTCGCCGGCAGCGCGGGAGCACGGGAGCGAGCGCGACCGGGTTTAAATAACCCGATCGCGCTGCGCTCTGGGGTTGAGCCGTGCCTCCCCAAAGGAAGAATCATCCCCTGGAAAACGAGCTTACAAGCGGGAATTAACCCCTTGGACGAACGAGCAAGCAAGAATCAAGCGAGGATCTCCCTAGACGACGAGCAAACCCCCCCTTGGGACTGGCTGAGTAACCCTGACCCCCTGAACCACCAATGATTAACCCCTTCTTTCTCCTGCCCTGCCATTAACCCCTGGTGCTGCCCTGTATGTACCCCAGCTGCCCTGCCACCAACAACCCCTGCTAAAACCCTGCCCTGCATTAACCCCTGGTGCTGCCCTGTATGTACCCCAGCTGCCCTGCCACCAACAACCCCTGCTAAAACCCTGCCCTGCATTAACCCCTGGTACCCTGCCCTGTAACCCCTGCAACCATATCCCTGCCCTGCATTCCCTGCTAGCAACCATAACCCTGATATCCCTGACCATTTAACCCCTGCCTTGCTGTACCCTTGCCCTACCATTTTACCCCTGCCTTGCTGTACCCTTGTCCAACCATTCCCTTGAATTAACCCCTTCCCTGCCAAAAACCCCTTGTTCTTATTGTACTGTAATTTAACCCTTTTTGCTCCCTAGGGATAGTAATATAGATAGGCTGGGGAGGGCGGCTACCTATAAGTGTGTGTATGTGTGTGTGTGTGTGTATTGTGTAGTTAGTAACTTGGTTGGAGTTAACGGGATTGTGTAGTGTAGCTAGGGTTTTATTGTACTGTATTGTTAATAAATAATAAATATTGTTATTATTTATAATACAGTGTACAGTGTTGGTACAGTATTTTTGTAACGTGTACTTTGAGCCCCTTCTAGGTCGTGTGAAAGGCAGTAGGTGATTTACATAGGCATAAATAGGCGGAACTAGTGGAAGCGGGTTACGCCTATTTATGAATATTAATTATTGGTACATCCCAAAATACCAATAATTAATATTCCCTTTTACAGATCCAAAATCCAAATTAGTTTTTCCAGCGCCCATTGGGCAGTCCTGAGTCTGGCAAGTCTTCCGCTTCTCCTCACTAAACCCTGCCTGGTGCCTCCACAATGGTCTTGATTGAAAGCTCCAGCACCTTCTGACATCACAATCAAAACAAAGGGGAACGCATGGGGCACAGTCTGGTGAGGAGAACCGGACCACTTGCGGGGCTCAGGGCCACCATGGAAATAGTTGAATAGAAAGGAGCTGAAGACTTTAAACACTATAAATACAAGGTTTGATTGTGCTTTTTCTGGGCAAACAGCAACTTGAAACCACAATCAATCTTACTGTGTACATTGCCAATATGTGGTGCATGCGACTGACTGGAAAACCCATCTTTTGCTGCATACCGTCTGTGATTAGCCAATTAGCGCATGGCTTTGAGGATAAGTACAGTGCATGTTCTAGCTATGTAGCAAGGCTGGCTCCAGGTTCACGTGGGCCCTTGGGCGATTAAGCCTCAGTGGGCCCCATTGTGGCATTTTGCATGACACACGCTGCAATGAAACTGCATGTATTATAGATGTTGCCGAATACAATAGACAGAACACGCCACTGAGTGGATATACAAGTGCATCTCAATAAATTAGAATATCATCAAAAAGGTTTTTTTTTTAGTAATTCAGTTCAAAAAGTGAAACACATGTATTATATAGTCATTACAAACAGAGTGAACTTTTTCAAGTGTTTATTTATGTTAATGTTGATGATTATGGCTTATAGCCAAGGAAAACCCAAAATTCATTATCTCAGAAAATTAAAATAATTAACCCAAAACACCTGCAAAGGCTTCCTAAGCCTTTAAAAAGGTCCCTTAGTCTGGTAGGCGACACAATCATGGGAAAGACTGCTGACTTGACAGATGTCCAGAAGGCTGTCATTGACACACTCCATAAGGAGGGTAAGCCTCAAAAATCATTGCTAAAGAAGCTGTCTGTTCACAGAGTGCTGTATCAAAGTATATTCATGGAAAGTTGAGTGGAAGGAAAGAGGGTGGTAGAAAAAAGTGCACAAGCAACAGGGAGAACCGCAGCCTTGATAGGAATCATTGCTAAAGAAGCTGGCTGTTCACAGAGTGCTGTATCAAAGCATATTAATGGATAAAGGTGCACAAGCAACAGGGAGAACCGCAGCCTTGATAGGATTGTTAAGAAAAGACCTTTCCTAAATTTGGAGGAGATTCACATAGAGTGGACTGCTGCTGGAGTCAGTGCTTCAAGAGCCACCACACACAGACGTATCCAGGACATGGGCTACAAGTGTCACATTCCATGTATCAAGCCATTCATGACCAATAGACAACGCCAGAAGAGTCTTACCTGGGCCAAGGAGAAAAAGAACTAGACTGTTCTCAGTGGTCAAAGGTGTTGTTCTCAGATGAAAGTAAATTTTGCATTTCATTTGGAAATCAAGGTCCCAGAGTCTGGCAGAAGAGTGGAGAGGCACTCAATCCAAGCTGCTTGAGGTCTAGTGTGAAGTTTCCACAATCAGTGATGGTTTGGGGAGCCATGTTATCTGCTGCTGTTGGTCCACTGTGTTTTATCAAGACCAAAGTCAGTGCAGCCGTCTACCAGGAAATTTTAGAGCTCTTCATGCTTCCCTCTGCCGACAAGCTTTTTGGAGATAAAATTTTTATTTTCCAGCAGAACTTGGCACCTGTCCACACTGGCAAAAGTACCAATACCTGGTTTAATAACCACAGTATCACTGTGCTTGACTGGCCAGCAAACTCGCCTGACCGTAACCCCATAGAGAATCTATGGGGTATTGTCAATAGGCAGATGAGAGACACCAGACCTAACAATGCAGACGAGATGAAGGCTGCTATCAAAGCAACCTGGGCTTCCATAACACCTCTGCAGTGCCACAGGCTGATCACCTCCATGCCACGCCGCATTGATGCAGTAATTCATGCAAAAGGAGCCTCAAACAAGTATTGAGTGCATTTACTGTACATACTTTTCATTTGGCCGACATTTCTGTGTTTTAAAAAAATTTACAGTTGGTCTAATATAATATTCTTATTTTCTGAGATAATGGCTTTAGGGTTTTCCTTGGCTATAAGCCATAATCATCAACATTAACAGAAATAAACACTTGAAAAAGTTCACTCTGTTTGTAATGACTCTATATAATATATATGTGTTTCACTTTTTGAATTGGATTACTGAAAACACTTTTTGATGATATTCTAATTTATTGAGATGCACTTGTATGTGAATTAGTCCTTATGCGCCTACTTTTTTTTACCTACCCAGTGTTTCAGTCCCACAGGTCTACTCACAGTATTCCATTTTTAACTGTACACCCCCCAAAAACGATACTACCGACATTGAATATACTGCAGACTGGGAGAGGGTTGCTGAGCTGGAGGCACTTTGCTCCACATTATGCTTATGTGCCACCAGCCTCCTCTGACTGGCTGTTCACACTCTGTGCTGGCATCTAGCCAGTTGGGTTTCCCTGTGGCTTCAATACAGATCACAGAGCCGCCAGCTACTATTTGCTGAGAGCCAAGTTGTATTTATTCCCCCTTTGTGCCAGCACACAGTAGTAATGCACATATGTGCCCCTTCATAGTAGTTATGCCCACATTCTGTCCCATTAACAGTAGTAAAACAGTAAATACTCACCTGGTTCCTCTGACGATCTGCGCTCCACAGAAGCAGCAGGATACTCTCACACATCGTGCTGCTGTGTAGGAGGAACAGAGGCTGATTCCCAGCCTGTCCCACTCCTCCTCCCACACAGACCAGCAGCGCAATGCGTGAGGACTTCGTGCTGCTGCTGTGGAGCGCCGGCGGCTGAATGGTGTAGCAGGGAGTGAACAGTTCCCTGCTTCACTATTACAATCAGCTGTGGGCCCTGTGATGCCAGCCCTGCTGTGTAGTAATGGGTACCTTCTGTACAGTGTGTCATATAATCTATTGCTCTCTATCTATTCCAGCATGACCTGCTCCTTTGGACACCAGATGAACATGGCTCAATTTTATTTTCCTGATACACTGTGTGTACAGTACAGGACCTTGAAGAAGACCATGACCTTATGTAGAAACTGGTTGCTCATCTACTAGCAGCTGTCCACTTTGATCTTTATTTTTTCTAATTTGGGGGCTTCAGCACTACTGTAATTTCTAGTTCTCTAGCAAATAAAGTTTTTAACATTAGTGAGCAATGTACATGTACAGTGGGGGAAAAAAGTATTTAGTAAGCCACCAATTGTGTAAGTTCTCCCACTTAAAAAGATGAGAGAGGCCTGTAATTGACATCATAGGTAGACCTCAAGTATGAGAGACAAAATGAGAAAACAAATCCAGAAAATCACATTGTCTGATTTTTAAAGAATTTATTTGCAAATTATAGTGGAAAATAAGTATTTGGTCACCTACAAACAAACAAGATGTCTGGCTCTCACAGACCTGTAACTTCTTCTTTAAGAGGCTCCTCTGTCCTCCACTCATTACCTGTAGTAATGGCACCTGTTTGAACTTGTTATCAGTATAAAAGACACCTATCCACAACCTCAGTCACACTCCAAACTCCTCTATGGTGAAGACCAAAGAGCTGTCAAAAGACACCAGAAAAAAAATTGTAGACCTGCACCAGGCTGGGAAGACTGAATCTGCAATAAGCAAGCAGCTTGGTGTGAAGAAATCAACTGTGGGAGCAATAATTAGAAAATGGAAGACATACAAGACCACTGATAATCTCCCTAGATCAAGATCTCACCCCGTGGCGTCAAAATGTTCACAATAACTGTGAGCAAAAATCCCAGAACCATATGGGGGGACCTAGTGAATGACCTGCAGAAAGCTGGGACCAACGTAACAAAGGCTACCGTCAGTAACACACTACTCCGCCAGGGACTCAGATACTGCAGTGCCAGACATGTCCCCCTGCTTAAGCCAGTACATATCTGGGCCCGTCTGAAGTTTGTTAGAGAGCATTTGGATGTTCCAGAAGAGTACTGGGAGAATGTTATATGGTCAGATGAAACCAAAGTAGAACTGTTTGGTAGAAACACAACTCGTCGTGTTTGAAGGAGAGTGAATGCTGAGTTGTATCCAAAGATCACCATACCTACTGTTAAGCATGGGGGTGGCAACATCATGCTTTGGGGTTGTTTCTCTGCAAAGGGACCAGGACGACTGATCCGTGTATATGAAAGAATGAATGGGGCCATGTATCGTGAGATTTTGAGTGCAAACCTCCTTCCATTAGCAAGGGCATTGAAGATGAAATGGGTCTTTTAGTATGACAATGATCCCAAGCAC
This sequence comes from Rhinella marina, assembly GCA_900303285.1. NCBI lineage: Eukaryota > Metazoa > Chordata > Amphibia > Anura > Bufonidae > Rhinella > Rhinella marina. The sequence continues at coordinate 11,338 of ONZH01021001.1, read as the reverse complement.
ACCGCCAGGGCAACGAAGGAGTGACTTCGTAAGAAGCATTTCAAGGTCCTGGAGTGGTCTAGCTAGTCTCCAGATCTCAACCCCATAGAAAACCTTTGGAAGGAGTTGAAAGTCCGTGTTGCCCAGCGACAGCCCCAAAACATCACTGCTCTAGAGGAGATCTGCATGAAGGAATGGACCAACATACCAGCAACAGTGTGTGCCAACCTTGTGAAGACTTCCAGAAAACGTTTGACCTCTGTCATTGCCAACAAAGGATATATATAACAAAGTATTGAGATGAACTTTTGTTATTGACCAAATACTTATTTTCCACCATAATTTGCAAATAAATTCTTAAAAAATTAGACAATGTGATTTTCTGGATTTGTTTTCTCATTTTGTCTCTCATAGTTGAGGTCTACCTATGATGTCAATTACAGGCCTCTCTCATCTTTTTAAGTGGGAGAACTTGCACAATTGGTGGTTGACTAAATACTTTTTTTCCCCACTGTATATTGATATACAAAGCAGGACTGCCCATCTGGCAGTTATTGGTAAATACCAGATTGGCCACTTGTCCTCATCAACCTTTTGTAGCACAAAAGGAAGAGACAACTTACAAAATGGAAATTAAGCACCACAAGCATGCTGATGGGATGAGCGAACTTGTAGTATCAAGTTCGGCGTGCAAGGTTCAGATTCGTGTTATCTAAGATCTCGGTTATGGATTCTGCTACCATGGACCATAACTTATGATCCGTGGTAGCAGAATCCATAATAGAATTCTTAGATAACCTGAACCTTGTACGCCCATCCTATAAACACAAGTTCGCTCGACACTAGTGCTGACATCTTCACCGGTATTTTATATCTCCAGGGTGACTTACATTATCCACGCTGTTTCTTTTCAGTTGAGGTTTTTGCAAAGTGGGTACATGTTGCTTCAGTATAAGGTGAATATAGGGAAAGGTCATGAATCGAGGCCACCGCTTCAGGGTGGCAACTACTATCTTGCTACTGCTGCAGCTGCTGTTCATTTCTATTAATATACCTGAGTTTGGGCACATCAGTTAGTGGGCTGCTCAGGTATGGCTTATTACTTAGAACAGGGAGGTGGTGAGGGAAAGCAGGTCAGGAATCAGACACAGAAAGTGGGAATGACACAAAATGCCATGTTCCCCTAGGTGTTGAGGAGCTTTAAAGGGGTATTCCGGTAAAGTAACTTGATTTTTGAAAAACTGCATTAAGGCTGCAAGCTGTGACCCAACCAGAACCCATACCTATACATATAACCAGAGCTTCAATTTACCTTGCAATCCATTTGTCTAGCTCCTGTGTGAGCCTGCAGCACACTGAGAGTATCATGGCTCCTGATCTTCCCTCACAAAACTACAATCCCCACTGTGAGTTTGTGCTTGTTCATGAGTCTTGATGATTACTGATTGGTTGCCTGATATACAGTCCGGTCACACCCCCTCTACTCAGTAATCAGCAGCACACTAACATTTAGCTAGAGAATTAATAGCAACGCACTGAGCATGCTTGACCTAACAAAGACTCAGAACTACAGGTCGATGCCATGGTAACTTATGAGGAAACACAGGGGGTAGCAGAGGAAGAAAACTACTCTTATAACTACTGAATGGTAAATATGTGAAACTGACATTATATTAGGTAATTATTGATTACAAATTGGTCTAAAACATAATTTATAGTTACTGTAACTGGAATACCCCCTCAATTGTGACACTCGTGCACTGGCTTAACTATAGGGGTCGCGCTGGTAGCGCTGTACAGTACTTACCTCTCCTCCTGCTCTCTCTTCCTGAGGCCCACGCTGCTTGCAGTGTCAGGACGTACAGAGCGCACTCTGACCTGGCGCTGCAGGACGTCAGGTGACTGCAGTGCGGGCCCTGGGAAGAGATGAGAGTGGGGAGACAGCCTGACAGAGATAGGTGCGACACAGCAGGAGAGGCAAGTTTATTTATATGTTTTATAGTCTGATCTGAGGTCTGATATGGGGGCCTAAAGGTGGGTCTGATATGGGGGTTAGAAGGAGGGTCTGATGTGGGGGCCAGAAGGGGGGTCTGATATGGGTGCCAGAAGGGGAGTCTGATATGGGGTCAGAAGGGGGGTCTGATATGGAGATCAGAAGGGGGGTCTGATATGGGGGCCAGAAGGGGGGTCTGATATGGGGGCCAGAAGTGGAAGTCTGATATGGGGTCAGAAGGGGGGTCTGATATGGAGATCAGAAGGGGGGTCTGATATGGGGGCCAGAAGGGTGGTCTGATATGGGGGCCAGAAGGGTGGTCTGATATGGGGGCCAGAAGGGGGGTCTAATATGGGGGCCAGAAGGGAGGGTCTGATATGGGGGCCAGAAGGGTGGTCTGATATGGGGGCCAGAAGGGGGGTCTAATATGGGGGCCAGAAGGGGGGGGTCTGATATGGGGGCCAGAAGGGGGGGGCCTGATATGGGGGCCAGAAGGGGGGTCTGATATGGGGGCCAGAAGGGGGGTCTGATTAGGGGTCTGAAGAGTCTGAAGGGGGCTCTGACTGGGGATCTAGAGAGGACTAATGGGGGTCTGGAGGTCTGACTGGGGGGCTGGAGGTCTAATGAGTGTCTGATTGGTTGTCTGGAGGTCTAATGGGGGTCAGATATGGGGGTTTGGAGGTCTAAAAGGGGTCTTATATGGGGGTCTGGAGTTGGGGGCGTCTCATCTGGGGTTTGATATGGGGATCTGATCTGAAAGGGGGGGGGAGAAGATGGGATGGGGGGTGTCTGTACACCGTACACCGTATGAAAACTGTAATCCTCGCTGGTGAGGATTACAGTTTTCAAAGTGCAATTCTTATTCTGGCCACTAGATGGCAGGCCAGGATAAGAAATGAGCAATTCTTGGATTTCTGAGTCTAGAAAATCCCTGATTGCTCATAAAGAAAAAAAAAAAAAAGCCACAATATATAAGCCCATATTTGAGCTTTCAAATAGTAAAAAAAAAATTTTAAAAAAATGTTAAAAAATATATAAAAAATAAAAAAGATATAAAAGTTCAAATCACCCCCCTTTCCGTATAATTAAAAAATAAATACCTAAATAACAATAAATATAGACATCATGGGTATCACCGTGACTGAAAACGCCCGTACTTTTAAAATATAAAAAAAAAATTCCAATACGGCGAATTGTGTGGCGGAAAAAAGCGTCCAAATGGCGATTTGCTGTTTTTTGTCGCTTTTTTTTCTAAAACAAATTAAATAAAAAGTGATCAAAAAGTCATACACACCCCAGAATGGTATCAATAAAAACTTCAGATCGTCCCGCAAAAAATGAGCCCCCATACAGCTCTGTACACATAAATACCAAAAAGTTATAGGGGTCAAGATGTGACAAGGAAAAAAAAAACAAAAAGGGCAACTTTCTAATTATTTTATCACTATGAAAACGCAGGAAAAACTATACATATTAGGTATTGCCGGATTCGTACTGACCAGTAGAATGAAAGTAACGGATCAGTTTTAATGCACATCGAACTCTGTAAATAAGAAACCTGTAGAACTGTAGTGGAATAGCGTTTTCTTTGCAATTTCACCCGGTTTGGAATTTTTTTCCCGCTTTCCACTACACCATATGCAATATTAAATGGTGGCGTTGGAAAGTACAACTTGTCCCGCAAAAAACAAGCCCTCATACAGCTATGCTATGTGAACAGAAAAATAAAAGAGTTTGAAGGCAGGGAGCGCAAAACGAAAATGCATGACCGAAAAAACCTCCGGGAGTGAAAGGGTTAAAGGGGTTGTCCGTTTTTTGTATTTTTTTTTTTTTGTACGAGTGCTGCCTTCTCTGCTCTGTTTACTGCTCATCACTGCAAATTCTATGGCGAGCAGGTGAACAGAGCAGAGAAAGCAGCTCTCACATGAGCGCTGCTCTCTTTTCAAACAGCTGACCGTCGGGGTGCCGGAGGACCCTGGCCGATCTGATATTGATGACCTACCCTGAGGATAGGTCATCAGTAGTAAAAAGAGGACAATCCTGAGCTGAACTGTTGCACCAGGGCCCATGAGCCTTTAACTACGCCCCTGGTGAGTGGGCATATAATCTGGCTTAACTACAGTGAGGGGGCATATAATCTGTCATAACTACTGTGGGGGGGCACCTAATGTGTCATAACTACTGTGAGGGGGCATATAATTTGGCATAACTACAGTGAGGGGCATGTATGTGGGCATAACTACAGTGAGGGGGTATAAACTGGGCATACGTACTGTGAGGGGCACAAAGATGGGCATAAACATGGGCATAACTACTGTGAGGGACCACAAAGAGGACATAACTATTGTGAAGGGGCCCCAATGTGGGCATTAGTACTGTTTGGTAGCACTGAGGGAAATGCTCTAGATTACCCTATTATACATTGGGATGGCTCGGTCTTACATCGCTCCCTGCTAGGTATTTACCAGGGGTAGCCACCATCTCTTCCTTATGTGATTATTCTTTTTTCTCTGTCACAAGAGGGATTTTGTTCTGAATCACGCCGACGCCTGCGACACTCTGGATGAGGTAGGGCCAGCTGGTTCTTTAATTTATTGCCTTGTACCCTGTGATAGATTTTATTAGGTGGGACTGGGTGAGTGTAGCTATGGATTGGGTGGCATTAGAGAAGTGGCTTAGTGTAAAAAAATTTTGCCACAGCATGTCGCTGAATTACCTCCTCTTTGTGTAAGTTGGGGGGGGCGCGGATGCAAATTTGAATCCTTGTCCCGGGTGTAGGAAAGCCTACCTACACCTCTGGGTTATCCAGTAATATATAATGATGACCTATCCTCAGTTGGATAGGTCATCATTAGACATATGTCCCAGCACCCCAATATTAGACATATTTCAGGCGCAGATGGTGACCCAACGGTTAGTTTTACCTCTATCTGCGACTTTTCTCCGTCTAAAATTGAAAGCTGTCTTAGATTTAAAACTGGTGCTGGATGTGCTGAAGTTATGGAGGGACTGGCGCCTCTATATAACTAAGGTGGATGAGCCGCCAGCTATGGGGCTTTATTAAGACCGGCATCTAAAACTCCAGTCTTAATAAATGTGCCCCTTAGTTCTTAAAAATACAGACAACCTGAGAGCAGCAAAAAAAAAAAAAAAAAAAGACTATATATATACTGTATATATATATAGGTGCACAAACTGGTATAATGTGGACATGATGACATCACTTAGCAGCGCTCTACTGCCTTACAGATGACTATCTGTGATGCGTCCAGCATTTATTGTGAATCTGGAGATAAAAGCCTCACATAGCACTAGAGGTTAAGTTCTCTTTCACATGTCCCTGTCTGTGATGACATCCATGACGAGATGGTCATTGGTTCATCCATGTAGGTGTCCGTGATCTTCAGAGATGCTGGGAGTTAGTCTCCCACAGATCTTATGCTAATGATCTACCTCAAGATACTAACAGACTTTGCAAAGAGTAAGGGAAACATTTATCATCTCATAATAAATGTCCCCTAAAGATGATTCAGTGTCAGGAAACAGCCAGATATCGGTATGTGGACCATTGAAGAGCGCACCAAGTGTTATAATACAGAATGGTGAGATCTATCTAACATAAAGCGTCTTACAGATACAAGTTTCCAGGATTCAGCAGGACAGTCCCGCACTGCTGCCATTGTTTCAGGACACCTCGTCCCATACGAATAGAAGGGATCGGTAATAGATTATTCTTCCTGGGCAGACTTCTACTTCTTGTCCTGCTGATTGGCTGCTCTTCTGTAACTCCCTGTTGGTGAAGTGCACATGGGCAGCATATAGAAGGTAAGTGTATGGGCATTGTAGCTGGCATATAAAAAAATGCTGTTTCTGCGAAAGGGGTCGTCCAAGTTAGTGAAAAAATCAAACATCAGCAATATTTGTGATAAAATAACATATAATTACTAGAGATGAGCGAGCACTAAAATGCTCGGGTGCTCGTTATTCGAGTCGAACTTTTCCCGATGCTTGGGTGCTCGTTTCGAGTAACGAACCCCATTGAAGTCAATGGGAGACTCGAGCATTTTTTGCAGGGGACCAAGGCTCTGCCTAGGGAAGGCTGGGTGAAAACCTGGAAACCTCAGAAAATGATGGAAACACCACGGAAATGGACAGGAAACAGCAGGGGCAGCATGCATGGATGCCTCTGAGGCTGCTTAATCCCACCATTACCCCAAATTCTCAGGCAACAGCCTGGTGGTTATCCTCATGGCAATTGTGCTCACCCAGACCAAGAAAGGCGATGCAAATACCCATCACATGTTAGGGAAGCACCCAACTAGGTGCAACGAAGGTCCATCACCGCCTGCAGGTGACACCACTGCTCATGCTGGCACTGCAGCTGAAATCAAGTTTAGTATCTGTTCTTATCAGTTGCTGTGGCTGCTGGTGGTATAGTGGTGAGCATAGTTACTTCCCAAGCAGTTGACCCGGGTTCGATTCCTGTCTTTTGCAGGAGGCAATTAAAAGAAGATCTAAAAAAAAAATCAGTACAATATCTAATACGTCCCCCTTACCGGGGTAAATTGTTTGGAGAGAGGGCATGTAGGTGGGGGGAAGGAGGTTTCGCTGGAAGAGCCAGAGGAGTGCCCCCTGGGCTAGTGTGTGTGGTGGTGACAACAGCCGGAATGTATTTTGAAAAACTGTTGCATCAACCGGTGCGGTATCGATTCTTCTCAGTTTAATACCGTATACATCCCCTATCTTGGGACCTTATATTTTATGGATTTTTCGACCACGGAAAACGAAAAAAAGAGCTTGCTCTGGCCAGGGGAGTGTCTTTCCCACTGCAGCTAAGGGGACGTGTCCATGCTCTGCCTCTCACAGGTCAGGAGGGAAATAAAAGAAGAACCAAACAAAAATCTGTACAATATCTAAGACGTCCCCTATCCGGGTAAATTGTTTGTAGAGAGGGCCTGTAGGTGGGGGGCAGGCTGGGGGGAAGGAGGTTTCGCTGGAAGAGCCAGAGGAGTGCCCCCTGGGCTAGCGTGTGTGGTGGTGACAACAGCCGGGTGTAGTTAGAATGACGACGCAGGACCCCAACTTAAAACTTTAGCATCAACCGGTACAGTCGTAAATTATGAGATTGATCAAGTGTGGTATGTCTTCTATGTATACTACTCAGTTTAATACCGTATATGGCAGCTATCCGGAAAAATAGTTTGTAGAGAGAGAGAGAAAGATAGGACAAAGAAGTAAATTGTTTGGAGAGAGGGCCTGTAGGTGGGGGGCAGGCTGGGGGGAAGGAGGTTGAGCTGGAAGAGCCAGAGGAGTGCCCTCTGGGCTAGCGTATGTGGTGGTGACAACAGCCGGATGTAGTTAGAATGACGACGCAGGACCCCAACTTAAAAATTTAGCATCAACCGGTACAATTGTCAATTATGAGCTCGATCAAGTGTGGCATGACTTTTAAATGGATATTGCATGTGGTCACGTACTCCCTGGAACCCCATAGTCACCCCTTCCCTGATGTGCTAGCCCAGAACATTCTCTGCCCCAATTCGCAAGACCTTTTGCTGTTTCCGTGTGCTGACAGTGGGGATATACCAGTGTTGTCTGAGGAGGTGGTGGACAATGGCGAGACACAGGTGTCAGGGGGTGAGGTAGTTGTATGGGAAGCAAGTTACAGTGGGGACTCCTTGGGGGGACTTTCTCATGATGGGACAGATTCAACTTGGGTGGATCAGGCACAGGAACAGATCAATTTTTTTTTGTGTTTATTTAACTTTTATTTATCAAAAATAACCAGAGATATTTATTCGTTATCTTCTCTGCGCAGTCTGGCGTTGGGGTTCGTCACTTTGATGGCGAGCTGTGCCGCTCTCTCCACAATGGTCTTTAGGTTCTTAGATGGAGACGTTGTCGGCGATTTCAGCACAGAAGGACTTGTTGCTTATCAACAGAACCTGGACCTCCTTGACATTGTGGACCAGGAATTTGCGGGTGGACCAGGAATTTGCGGAACCCTGTTGGCAGCATGTGTTTGGTCTTCTACTTGCTATCGTATCCAATGTTGGGCAATATAGATACGCAGGTAATATTATTTTTCACACCTATCCCAAAAATAAAATTTATGCAGTTTGCGCAAATAAAACTGGAAACTGGAACTGGAGAGAGGGCCTGTAGGTGGACCTCCGAAAAAATTGTTTGGAGAGAGGGCCTGTAGGTGGACCTCCGGAAAAATTGTTTGGAGAGAGGGCCTGTAGGTGGACCTCTGGAAAAATTGTTTGAATAGAGGGCCTGTAGGTGGACCTCCGGAAAAATTGTTTGGACAGAGGGCCTGTAGGTGGACCTCCGGAAAAATTGTTTGGACAGAGGGCCTGTAGGTGGACCTCCGGAAAAATTGTTTGGAGAGAGGGCCTGTAGGTGGACCTCTGGAAAAATTGTTTGAATAGAGGGCCTGTAGGGGGCCCTCCTGAAAAATTATGGTAAAAGAGTGCCAGTTGGACCTCTAAAAAATGGCGTTTTTTGGGTCAGCGTTAGGCAAAGACGATATGGAGGAGGAGTAGGAGGAGTAGAGAAGAGGAATCGGATACATAAGTAATGTTAATCTTTAGCTGCTTTCCCCCGGAGGAGATTTGAATTCCGGTGAAATCCAGGCTTTGTTCATTTTAATAAGCGTCAGCGCTGTCAGTTGACAGGCGTGTATGCTTATCGGTGATGACGCCACCAGCTGCACTGAATACCCGCTCTGACAGCACGCTAGCGGCAGGGCAGGCCAGCACCTCCAAGGCGTACAGCGCCAGTTCAGGCCACGTGTCCAGCTTTGAAACCCAGTAGTTGTATGGAGCAGAGTGATCGCTACGGACGTTGGTATGGTCAGCTAGGTACTCCCTCACCATCTTCCTGTACAGCTCCCCCCTACTCTGCCTAGACTGGGGACAGGTGACAGTGTCTTGCTGGGGTGACATAAAAGTGGCAAAGGCCTTGGAGAGCGTTCCCCTGCCAGTGCTGGACAAGCTGCCTGCTCGCCTCCTCTCCCCCGCTACTTGGCCCACAGAACCATGCCCTCTGCCGCTAGCGGCATCAGATGGGAAGAATTGTTTCAGCTTGTGCACCAGGGCCTGTTGATATCTATTCACTCTCATACTCCTTTCCTCTGCAGGGATGAGAGTGGAAAAGTTCTGCTTGTACCGTGGGTCCAGGAGAGTGAACACCCAGTAATCGGTGTTTGAAAAAATTCTTCTAACGCGAGGGTCACGGGATAGGCAGCCTAACATGAAGTCTGCCATGTGCGCCAGAGTCCCAACACGCAAGAATTCCCTCTCCTCACTGGCCTGACTCTCCATTTCCTCCTCCTCCTCCTCCTCCTCCAAGTCCTCCTCTTCAGCCCATACACGCTCAAGAGTTAAGGACTGAGCACTGGTACCCTCTACTGTCTCGCCGACATTCTCCTCCTCTTCCTCCTCATCCTCATCCCCCTCCTCCGATACGCGCTGAGAAACAGACCGGAGGGTGCTCTGGCTATCAAGCGACGTATCTTCCTCCACCGTCTCTTGTGACAAGCGCAAAGCATCCGACTTGATGCTGAGCAGTGAGTTTTTCAACAGGCAAAGCAGCGGGATGGTGAGGCTTATAATGGCGGCATCGCCGCTGACCATCTGTGTTGACTCCTCAAAGTTGCTCAACACCTGGCAGATATCAGACATCCACGTCCACTCCTCATTGTAGACTTGAGGAATCTGACTGACCTGACTACCAGTTCTGGTGGAAGTTGACATCTGGCAGTCTACAATCGCTCTGCGCTGCTGGTAAACTCTGGATAACATGTTTAATGTCGAATTCCATCTCGTGGGCACGTCGCACAACAGTCGGTGAGCGGGCAGTTGTAGGCGGCGCTGCGCTGCCCTGAGAGTGGCAGCATCTGTGCTAGACTTGCGGAAATGCGCACAGATGCGGTGCACCTTGGTGAGAAAATCAGACAGATTGGGGTATGTCTTGAGGAACTGCTGAACTATGAGATTGAACACGTGGGCCAGGCATGGCACATGTGTCAGTCTGACGAGTTGCAGAGCCGCCACCAGGTTACGCCCGTTGTCACACACAACCATGCCTGGCTTGAGGTTCAGCAGTGCCAGCCACAGATCGGTCTGCGCCGTGATGCCCTGTAACAGCTCTTGGGCGCTGTGCCTTTTGTCACCTAAGCTCAGCAGTTTGAGCACCGCCTGCTGGCGTTTACCCACGGCACTGCTGCTGCGCCTAGAGCTACCGACTGAAGGCGCCGTGCCCACGGATGGTAATTCGGTGTAGGAGGAGGGGTCGGAGGAGGAGGAGGCATAGTACGTCTGAGAGACTGTGACCGAGGTAGGCCCCGCAATCCTCGGTGTGGGCAGTACATGAGCGGCCCCAGGGTCATTCTCGGTCCCAGCCTCCACCAAGTTAACCCAATGTGCCGTCAGTGAGATATAGTGTCCCTGCCCGGCAGCACTTGTCCACGTGTCCGTGGTTAGGTGGACCTTCTCAGAAACAGCGTTGGTCAGGGCACGGATGATGTTCTCTGACACGTGCTGGTGTAGGGCTGGGATGGCACATCGGGAAAAATAGTGGCGGCTGGGGACCGAATACCGAGGGGCAGCCACCGCCATGAGATTGCGAAAGGCCTCGGTCTCTACCAGCCTATAGGGCAGCATCTCCAGGCTAAGCAATTTGGAGATGTGGACGTTGAGGGCTTGGGCATGTGGGTGGGTGGAACTGTATTTCCTCTTGCGCTCCAGCGTCTGCTGTAAAGACAGCTGAACGCTGCGCTGGGACACATTGGTGGACACTGTGGAGGATCGTGGAGGCGAAGGTGTAGTTTTCCGGCGGGAGGCGCTCGTGCCGGGGTCCTGGTCAGGGGGTTGACTAGCAGAGGCAGTGAGTGACGCAGGGGGTTGACTAGCAGAGGCAGCGAGTGACACAGGGGAAGGAGCAGTGGTGTGACCCGCAGGAGGTGGTGAACGGCCTTGGTTCCATTGAGTGGGGTGTTTAGCACTCATATGCCTGCGCATGCTGGTGGTGGTTAGGCTAGTAGTGGTGGCACCCCTGCTGATCCTGGTGTGGCACAGGTTGCACACCACAGTCCGTCGGTCATCCTCACTTTCTTTAAAGAACCTCCAGACTTGCGAACATCTAGGCCTCGCCACGGGAGCTTCACTACGTGAAACAGTTGCTGCTGATGCACCAGCTCTGGCCCTGCTTCTCCCTCTGGCCACACCACTGCCTCTTACAACCTGTTCTGGTGCAGCACTCGCCTCCGCCTCAGAAGCACTGTCTTCACTCGGCATATCAACCCAGCTCGGCTCAGTCACCTCGTCATCCTCCGATTCCTCAGTCTGCTCCCCCCTCGGA